>KK114112.1:708048-765552 GCA_000611955.2 Stegodyphus mimosarum | reverse complement strand
GGATATATTTTTACCAGTTCTTTTAAGGAGTTCCATATTGAGTTTGACTTTTGACCTACTTGATGCACTAAAAATGAAAAGGTTCTAAGTAAAGAAAGGAGAAACGTTACATTTTTATCATTGTAGAAGTTGCCATTGCTGGAAAAAGCTGGAAAAGGCTGTGCTGGCATCAGGAAATATCGAGCGGGTCGTCAATCAGGAAAGCCGTGCGTTGGATGTCATAACACTTGAAAATCAGAGCAGTGACTGTTAAAAAATGTATCATATTAAAATGCCATCTTCGCATTGTTCCTACTGAATTTCCTCTGCCTATATCTATAGCAGCACCACATCGCTTAATTTCGCCCTGTTACAGCTCATGAGCTTCGAGGAAAAGTAAATGTTAAGCAGATGCCATGAAGACGAAATAAGAAGCACATGCAGTATTTGTTCTTATTGTTAAAACTTCATGGACGTTTCTGGTAGCTCAGTTCTTCGGACATCTAGTGAGAAGAAAGCCAAATTTTGTGATGGCCTTAAGCACTAATTTAACCCTTTCCTGCTTAAATTTTACCACCTGAAATTTTGAGTCTGTTAGTACAGTCACTATGCGCTTACGTGTGTATACCACCATCCGAATTTCATACAGATAGCTGAGCGCAAGGTCCTGTGTTTTAAGCAAATTTTAACATTTTTTCCCCTGGTAATGTGGTGTACATTCGTAAATATTCGTAAATACATTCGTAAATAAGTCAAAGGAAGAGATGAGCACGTATTTTTGGATATTGGTGTTTTACGAGAAAATTCTGCTCCAACTGAGTAGTTTTAGCCGCAAAAGTGCATTCATTTTTAGAAACTCTGCATATTTCATTTTATCAACATAGCAAAATCGTTTGACTGAAGCCCCTGAACTGTTAAAACTCCCTCAGGAACACGAAGAAAATTTTAGCATACTGAAACTCGAACTGCTGTTTCTCAAGAATGCCTACCATATTTTCTGTAACTTACATTATATTTTTAATCTTAAAATTAAAGGTTTTATATGCATAATTTTACATATGGTTTCAGTTCTGTTCTATTCAAAGATTTTATTTTGTGTAAACATTGCTTGCGAAGATATTAAGTCATACAGCGGGAAATTCAAAAATGTTTATAAAAAATTGCAGGTATAATTGACATCACTGTTGTGTCAGCTATACAAGCCCTTGAGCTAAGTGTTGCTATAGATTGGCATGTATAGGAATATGGAAAACAATTCGTCAAAATAGCCATATCTTTGCAATAATGCTCCAAGCAAGAGGAATAAAGTGTGATGGAATTTTTTTTAGCAAAGGATACAGACCAATGCAAGTTCATCACACGAGAATTCAGGGCAGTAATATGAGTTTTATATAAGTATATAAATAGACTAAGAAAAAAAAAGACCGACATCACCACTGTGGTTGGTTTTTCTCGCCCGGGTCCAACTGTAAAAATAAACAGTAAGCTAGGCCATGGAAGTAAGAATACCCCCTCCTTCCTACATGGTTATAGCTTTGAAGAAGGTGATGCAAGAAATTCGCTGCATTAGAATCAAGAATGTTTTCTTTTTTATTTGAAATGACGAGCACATGTCGTCTTTGGAAACTGCCACTACTAAGGCTGGAAGTGGTGATCACTTTATTAGGGAAGCACTTGAGGTGGTCATCGTTGCCTCTTATGAAGAGACAAACAATTTACATCCATGCCTTCTCCTGGCTTCGAACCCGGGACTTTTGGTATGGCAGTCTGTCAACTATTCAGTATTACTACTGGATTATCCCGCCATATTTCTTTTATGAAGGGATGGATTTCTGAAAAGTGTGTGCAAGAGGGTAGGCAAGAGCTTAACACTTGAAATGAATGAGAGAGGCGAAGATGTTTACTAAGAACTTGTTCTTCGGCATGAGACTAATTTTAAAGAATATCTGCAACGCATCTTCACTGGTAATGATAGCTGAGTAGACTTCTGAATAACGGCGAGAAGGCGGCATATGAATTTCTGAGCATCGGCAATGCATTGATGGAGGATTATACAGAGTATAGGTAATTTTAATGTCTGTAAGAAATATTTTTCTGTAAGCAAAACTTTCCAAGGCTCATTAACGGCCGAGAGGTAAAATCGCTTAACACTAGTAGTTCTAAACTTTTTAGGATAGGAAGGAAAAATACCCAAATTAAAATGAAGAAAATAAGGGGCTATAGCCAAGTAAAATCAAAAGTTTCCTCTATGTATTTTTTTATCTTAAGTACATTCTATAATATATGTTTTTATTTATTTATTTATCACCACGGAGCAGACTTCTGACCTAAGGTATATATAAAAAAATAGTGCTTGCTCAGCGAGAGATCAAGTGCAGTCCAGCAGCCGCTATTACCAGGGTAGGGCTTACAGATCTAACGATATTTTTTTAACAAAATCAGAAAGTACATAGATTAACAGTGTTAATGTAATATGTGTTGAGGTGGGTCATCTTACAACCAATTCTCACTTTTTCAGCTATCATTCGCACTGTCACACGACGATCTTAGGCCAAAAAATCCTTCACTCTTTGTACGTTGTCTGGGGTGTATCCAGTTGCAGGCCGAGCACAGAATATTTGGGGGGAGTCTTAAAAGGTATCCCACCTTTTTCGGAAGCGTTTAAACCACTTATATACTTTAAGGTAAGAGCATGCTCTTCGTAAACTGTTATCACCATTTCATGAGTCTCTTCCGCTGATTATCCAAATTTGACAGCATATTTGTTTGCTGATCCACTTTGAATTTTGACATCAGGCACAATACCTTCGCTCTACAATGACATGTTTCTACACGATAAACGCACTCACAGTGATTCGCCGCTTGGAAACTGGTGCAAGCCAGTCTTGACCTGTCCAGCATGGGATGCGCCGGTTATGGGCGTTTTCGTGGTTTTCTCCAAGTGTAATGTGTATATGAGCCAGTTTCCCTTAGAAACTCCTCCACGAAGGTATTACTCCCCTTAGGCAAGTAGCCCTAGTGCTTTGCCATAATAAACTAAACTAACAAAATTTCCCATTTTTCGTTGAACACTAACAAGTTTGAATCAATGTAACAGTCTTGAAACAAACCATGGTAAATATTATCCGGTATCATTTACAAATATTATTTAAAGTAAACGAAGCAAAATTTGGTAGAGTTCTATAGAGCTATCATACATTTTTAATCTGATTGCATACGCGCAAAGTTGGCTTTCTGTTTAGTGTTTTGACATAGTGGAATTTACATTAACGAGTTCGAATAGGCGAAAGTGTGCCAAAAGTGGCAGACAGTCTCCGACAGAAAAGAATCGCTACGTCATACTACGTAACTTTCCACGTGACCAATGACAGCGAATGATAATGGGAACGCTCTTTTCCACCTTAGGTCCGCAATTTTCACCCTTTCGTACCATTGAGATCAAAACAACACAGGTGACTGAATGTTGAGCGAGGCTGGTTTTTGTGTTCTGCTTTAAATTTTGTGAGATTTGGAATAAAATCATTCGAACAGGTAAGAAAAACAAATTATCAATTTACATAAATTTAATTAACTCCTCTCCTTTTTCTCCATAAAAATAAATTGTTTTTTTTTATTTTTTTTGAAATAAACGCTTTTTATTTTTTTATTCGATTAAGTAAATAATTCTTTTCTTCATAATCTATTAAATGTACATATTTTATGTTAAACGCAGAAGAAAACTTTAGAGTGTGTAACAATTATTTAAAACTTTTTTTTAAGATGAATGAATATAATAATTTGTTTGAAATGTGTTTTATATTGAATACTTCATAATAATAAGTTTCATTTGACTTTTAGTTACTGTGACTGTGAAGAAATTTTATGCTTTTGTTGTAACGAGCGCTTATGCGTAACGATGTGGAAAGAATATAAAAGTAAATTCAGATTTATATATTATAATTGATTCTATTCAAATCCGAGAAAATAATTTAGTTACAGAAACATAACTTAAAAGCGAGAATTTTGGAGACAGGCATTTTTATGATAACATTTTTGTTATGAACAGAAAATGAAATTTTCTTTCACAAGTAAAATTATCATATAAAGAAAGAGGATTTACCTTCTATACACAACAAAAGAGAAAACATTTATTAAAAGGGGAAAAAAAGGATTTAGAGTAAGGAGGAGGGAATTATTTAGAAGAAGCATGCCATTTCTGTAAACGAAATATCTTGCAGAGCGTTTATAAGATTTGAAAAACAAAATATTTTAGACATTCAATATGAAAAGTGGAAAATATATTTTAATACAAATTTTTTAGAACAGAAGACTTTTAAGGGAATAAAGAGTAAATAGAATAAAAAATATTATTATCACTTCGGGTAATTTTATAATTCTTAACTTCTAATGATATTTCAGTACTTCATAATAATGACGAACAATTACGTTATACATTGAAACATTTCAGTAAAACTTCTAATCTCTGGACTGTTCTACAACTTGCGAGAAATCATTTCTAATGAAAGCGGCTACAATACCTTTTTAATTTCGTTTTTTAGTCCAAAGCTATTTGAATCTCGAAGGACTATTCTTTTCGTTTTGGCATTTTGCGTCGTTTCACTTTTCAATTTACTGCTTATTTTATTTTATTTTATTATTATTTCATTATTTTTTTTGACGTATTATTTTTTTGACGTAGCTTTCTCTTCAAAAATCGTCTGCGTTGCACGGGAAAATAAAAAGGAATTTTAATTACAATTCTAAATAAATAGCCAAATAAATGTGAAATTCGTAACAATATTCTCTAAACCTTTAACGAATTTTTCATTAACAAACTCAAAGATTTCAAAGCCAGCAATACCAACGTTGTACAGAAAAACATTTTTATCTCTAGCGCGTGAGAGTGTGTACCGAAATTTCTAAAGATACGCTCAATTTAAAATTGTTTTGCGATATTGCTGTTGAACTGAATTTTAGGGTTTAAGTGTGAAGAACATGGTATTTAATAAATAAAGGTAACACACAAAATGTTAAATAAACGCCCCTTTGGACGTAATTAAAATCTGAAACATTTCAGATTTTTTAAATTTAAATTGCATGTATAAGTTTTTCATGTATAAGTTTTTAATTAAAATTAACTAACTGGTAATTAAAAATGTCACGCTAGTTTATTTCCTTTTTATTCGTCTATAATATTACAATGAAGTGAAACAAATGTATAGTTGAACTTTGTTTTTAATCCTTCTGTTATTAAAACTGAAACTGCGTGATTATTTTATGTTTCTGTGAGTGAGCTCTTTAAAGCAACAGTTAATAATTTTGATACTTGCTTTAATTTCTTAATTGCAATGTAGTAATTTTAACAACATATTATGTTTTTCAGTCGTAGAGTAACATCGCAGTACATCCTGAAAAGCCTATTTAATTATAACGAATTTATTATTTTATTATAACTCAGAATTACAAAGAAAATCTTTATGTACTGAGATTGTGATACGGATGTCTCCTCTTGAGGAGGAAAAGCTCTTAGTTTTAAGAAATTTTAAGATTGTTAGATTTTATATTTTTATTTACTTTATATCGCTATTTTATTATTTGGTTTATGTTTATTTTTTTACTTTATACCCTTTTTATTTACTTTATATTTTTATGTCATTTTTTAGTATGCCTCTTTTTTATTTTAATTGGTTCCTAACCACAAATTATTTTTCCTCCTTGAAGAAGAGAGAGATGTGGCAATTCCCTTTGAAATATATAACAGCTTTTGTTACTAAGAAAAAGGCTGCTATAAAATTAAATTTTACCTAATTTTATAATTGATATTGACGTTTTTCTTCCATTTATTCGCAATCGTTTTTATATAAAACAAACAAAATACATTTATTATTATTAGTGTCATGAGCTGAATTTTGCGTATTTCCGTGTATTACTTTGCATTATTTACGTCATAAGTCTAAAAGTTGATTTTTTTATGAAAAGAAAGGAGCACTGAAGCATTAAGCAATTTTAAAAGCATAAATACGTTCGTTTGTTTTTAAGCTGCTGTTTTCTGATTTATTTTGGGTGAAAAGTATCAGCGAATAAAACCGTACAAAGTTAACCTTTTATTTTTTGAATTTATTTCTAATAACGTTTCCGGTACCTTCGTGGGAATTATAAACCCAAATCATAAATTATTCATTTAGAGATTCTTTAAAAAGTTATTGCTTCGAAGCGTTTTACCTTTAGATGAAAAATTAGATAAATTAAACTTCAGCGTTAAAACGGACGTCTTATCCGTTAGCTTTATTTACTAGTGCATCTCTGTTTTTGTTCCCTGCCAATTGACCAATGATTATTCCTTAGACACGTAATTAATTCTTCGAAATTCTATTTTATCTAATAACATTTTTTTTTCTTTTTATAAACAAGAAGTATCATGAAATTAAATGAAGAATTTTGGGAACTGCAATGGAGTGTGGAAACTTGGAGAGAATTTTCTGACTCGCAACACTTCTGATTTAAAATTTCTTTTTATTTATTTTTTTCTTTTCTTTTTTGCTGTGTTAATTAATTTAATGATCTAAACGTTTACTATTTCTTTTTGCGTTGCGACTTCTTATCCTGAAAAAATATAAATAGTTGCCATTTCATTTGAGAGAAATATTTGCTGCACATCTCGAGAGCAAGCGATCCAGTAAAAAAAAAAACTACACAGTCATGATTTGAATAATTAAGACTTATTTTCTTAATTCAATAAATACAAAAGTCTCATTGCGCTAATTTTATAAGGAAATAATATTAGAGCAATTTTTTTTCTGTCGTTTGGTATTACGGAAGTCATCCCGCTGGCTGAGTTGCCGTTCGGTATTATCTTTTTTTTTTTTTTAAAACAATTCATTTTATTTATACCATTACGCATTCCTTAATTTACCGATGATGAACGACCTAATCAACATAATTAATGAAATTTAAAATAAGCTTAATTTATAATATGCCCAATAAATAATTGTTATGAACGTCTGCATTATTTTACCTAATAAAAGCTATTGCTAACGCCTTTTATAACATGTCAAGTTCGCGAATGTAATTGCGAAAACTTTCGGCCATTTTTCAAAGGAAACATTCATTTTGACTGTTTCCGAATCCATTTGGACTTTTTTTTTTTTGCGTGACTTCTGTACGTACGGACAAAATAAAAGACTTTTATTTCCAAAACAGATTGTAAAATAGATTTAAGGTGGGTTCAAAACAGATTTTTTCCTGACGTCTGTACGTAGTACGTACATATGTATGTGTGTACTTCGCATTACTCAAAAACGATCATCCGAGGAACATTGAAAATTTGTATATGAGGCAGCTATAACATCTAGTTGTGCACCTCCCCTTTTTATTGCGTGTCGTAAGAATAAAACACACACACATATATATATATATATATATATTCTAAATAAAAGTAATTATGAGAAAATTTATACGATATATATATCCAGCCTTTATTTTTGCAATCGTTGGTCGTATACTTCAAAGTACAGAAATGTTTCAAATGACGAAAATACTCATACTTTAGCAATGTCAAAGTTTAAAAAAAATTAATTTTCGACCAATAACGAAATATAATTTTTAATTCGGTCTCCCGGTTCTTATACTTACATTAGGGAATGCTATATACTCGTTTTGAAAAAATAAAATTATAAGTTTGGCTCCGGTGCAACAAATATTAAATGGAATGTTTAAAAAATGTGTGCAATTGAATATGCCGTAATTGAATATGCGGAAACTGTGCGGTGTCCACATCAGACATTTTTTTTACTCATAATGGAAAATATTGTAGCGAAATTAGGTTTTTTTTTATGAGAGAGACATGAAAAATGAGCAATGCCCTCGCCGGGACTCGAACCACGGACCTCTCAAATACACGCCGAGCGTGCTGACCGCTACTTCACGAAGGCGTGTTAAGAAGGCGGGAGAAATACCTTATATACTTTTCTTTTAAAGGGCGACTGGAGATTAGGGGTCCCTAGTCGCCCAATCCCGGTGGTGGAGAATCATCATCCACCACCTTTTTTTTTAGTTCGGGCGACACCGTAGAGCCATTAGGATTTTTGATTCTAAGAGACGTGAAAAATTAGAAATACCTTCACCGGGATTCGAACATCGGAACTCCAGAATGCGCGCCGAGTGTGCTGACCACTACACCACGGAGGCATGTTAAGAATGCGGAAGAAATACCTTATAATACTCATACAAAATCATTTTTATGATTTTTATGATTAATGTTTAAGCTAAAAAAGACAAAAATATACACCGTATTCGCCCCTCCTTTCCACTAATTTTAGCGTCCGAAAATCAAGAGCGGAAATTTATACGAATAATTCCATTTCTGATGGAACGGTTACAGTAAGAATGTAACAAGTGAAAAGTAGCCATGGACAAACTACAGGTAACTCTCAGAATATTATTTTTTTAAAGAAACCCGTATTCCTATAAGAATACACAGCAATATTAACACTACAATAAGATATCTTCATTTCTACTTCCTTGTAACCTCATTTCTCGCTCGTTCTTGCTGTTGTCGCTGCTACTCCTCAGGCCTCATATCATCCATGAATAATTAGCAAAGGTGAATGTGCAGCTGACTCAGTGAAATCGTAGTCAAAATGTCAGTTCGCGATTGCTTCGTTGTGATTAGTCGTTTCTTGTAATAGGGTGGCATAGAGTTCAACAGCTTGAATAGAAAGGATCAGGGTGACCTTCGCAAGTAGCTAACGAAGATTTGTCTTTATTAGTAAAACCAAAATAATCATCAGGTGAACGAATCCGTTTTAGGATTTAGGGGACTGAATTCGTCTCTCGTTCTCTGAACTCATTTTCTGAAGGCATCGAGGAAGGGGAAATTTATGCAAATCGGGCGCTAAAAAAGCAAGCGAAAAAAATACGCGAGGAAATACGGTAGTCATAAGATTTGCTTGTGTTACATAATGTTTAAAAAACTGTGTTTTGCATTAGTGTGTTTTGCGCTAAAAAAGTATTAAATTTAAGCAATTTCTAAATCGATATTTTTACATTATCTACATTTTAATCGCTTCCTAATGTTATTTTATGATTTAATTGGTTTAAAAGCTGCAAAAGTTAGATGTGCATTTTTCTTACGTAACGTAAGCTATTAGTATACGCAAGTAGTTCTTCAAATTTATTCAACCCAAATTTGGCTTAATTGAAACGGTAGTGAAAAGTAACATTGAATCAAAACGGAGTTGTTTTTACACTTCTTAGTGACAAATTGTACAAAAATATGAAATGTAAAATAGTTGGGGAACTGCTTTTCATAGATGCATCTTCTCAAATGGTGGCGCATCATTCTTTCTCATCAGCATTATAGGAAAAAGCTCAAGGAAAAATCCCTCATTATTTTAAACATTACAGAAATGCGAACGCATCTTGATTGCCTACAGTGGTTTGAAGGTTATAATGTTATAAATTTTCATGTATTTTTATTCCAGATTTGGCTATTAGTCTCGAAATGAGATTTTGCGTTGGTTCAGTATGAGCGGCAAAACACTTTTCAGATTGTTACCACCAAATGTTATCGCCCTGTATTATTTTGAAAGAAATTAAATAATGAAGAATCTACATGTATGTATGTGGTATGTTCCTCGCACTGTGAGAAAACGATGCTATCTGGAGCCATCCAGTTTTGAATATCGTAGTCATCCACACGAATATATGTTCCTGAAACCCTGAATTTCGAACTTTATATTTCAGATTATTTGGAACAGTGATGAATTTTTAATTAATAAACTCAACGATCAGAAAGCAAGCAGTGGTAACACTGTAGGGAATAAAACATTTTTATCGCTAGCGCCAGAGACTATTTATTGGAATTCCTAAAGATATGCTGTTTTTAAATATTTTGTGATTTTGTCCTTGAATTGAATTTAAGTGCAAAGAACGAGATATTTAATAAATGAAGTTAATACATGAAAAGATTAAAAATATTTTTAAAAAATTGTTAGCCATTTTACTAAAAAAAACAGAATACTGATATGATTACCTGAAAAAAAGATGGAAAAATATTAAAATGTATGCCAATATTTAACAATTCATAGGGAATAATAAACTTATGTTGCTATGTTGCTTTTAAAAAATTTGTGTTTTGTTGTTGAAATATATGTGGCTTAATAATAAAGCTAAAAAGACGAAAAGAAAATGTTAGCGGAAGTGGCTGTAAGAGCAGATTGGTAGAATGCGGGCTCAGCGAAAGTGCAAAAAATACTTTTGAACGACCGTTAAAATTAAAATCTTATAAATTTTTTTGTGCTTAAAATGTGAACAAATTTCAGGTATATAACTACAAAATTTGAAGCAAACAATGAAACCGCTGCACGGAAGCAGCTGTTCAAATGACAATTATTTTAACAACCTTATTTTTCCTGAAGATCATCAGAATGCACTTAAGTAGCATACTGACTCATTCTGTCTCACTAATCAGCAAGGCATTTTTAGAATCTGAAAGATAATATTGCAATTTGAAATTTATAGTAAAGGAATTGCGGCACTGACTGCAACACAGAAAATTTTTTGAAATTTTCACAATTTTTTATTTACAATTTCTAACTTATTTCCTCGAATTTCATTAGAGATATATTTCTCCTTCAATTAATTCAGTTCTCACATCGCGGCAAGGAAAAATTCACAAAAACACAAAAAAATCTTCATTAAAAATTGTAAAATAAAAAATTGTAAATTGCAAAATACCGGTAATATTTTCCCCCTATCCTAACGGAAAAAAATCATGATATTTTAAACGAAAACTTTAATATAGATAGAATAGACATTTTAAGTATAATACGATAGTACATATGCGTAATATAATTATGTGAACATACTATAATATGTACTTTTACTTAATAATGTAATAAGTGTTTGTTTGTATGTTTGTAACTTAAGCCGTTAAAAATATTTCCTGTGGGTTGTCAGACAAGAATGTAATTCGAAACTTCTCCGTCTTTTTAATTCTGAAAAAATGATGTATATGCAACTTGTTCTCAAAAGTCTTACCCGTTCTTTATTTTCGTACACATATACTCGCAGTTATAAAAATGTTTTAACCCTTTGCACTGCTAATCAGCAACTGGAGACGGTTTTTCTCATATTTCGTGAATTTCTTGCAGCTAATTTAAAGTTATTTCACACACAACTGAAAGAAATATAATGTTCTTTTATGTCTGAAGATACTTGCGGTCTTGTGGTTATTTCGCGGAATACAAACGGTATTCTTTATTGTATTTCTTTGGTTTCTGTGCACGTTATCCATTCTGAATTTTCTCTCTTTTCTGCTCAATCACAACTTTCATTTTCGCTATTCTATTACATCGAATTTTCGCCTTCTTACACCTTTTACTTACTTCATCGTTATCTTCATCACTCCTTTCCTTCTCTGTGTCGTCAGGTAGTCTATGCATATACGTAATTTTATTCTTCATCAGCGAAAAATAGAATTCATTTTCACTTGAGTGATTTCTTCGTCATATTCCATGCTTTTTGAGATCCATAATTTTGAAAATAATATTCCTATTACCACGAATGTCTAGTTTGAACTAACTTCGAAGACGCATATGATAATAAATCTAAAAAACCTATTTAAGATTGGCAGTTATTTTATACGCATGTATTGTTGAATACAGTCATGAAGCAATATTTCCCAAACCAAACATACATAAATATCGTTACGGCTCGAATTATAGCATCAAACCGAGTGGTGATCGAGAGTCACCTCCCGACTTATCGCATCAAATCAAGTGGGGACTGAGAGTCCTCTCGAGTGCAGAGTCCTCTCTCGATTTAAACCTCTCGAGGGTTAAATGATAGAAACGTCCCTGTTTTGTTAGCGTATGCGTTCCTGCCTATCTTTATACTTATGTTTAGGAGAACGTTATAAACGTTAAAAAAAAAACACAATACAAAAATGACGACCTCGGACGATAAAAATTAACTGAGATACCTAATTTTAAAGTTAAACATTACATTCAGTGGCCATACACAAACTGAAGAACGAAGTGTTTGCATTTGTATTTAACTAAAAATAAACTGTTTAGTTTAGAAAGTTTAGAAAATCATCATCAGTTTAGAAAAATGTTTCTGATATTGATAGATCATTTCTATGCAGATTATAGTGAGAAGTTGATAAATATTAACTTTTTCAAAAAGGAAATTTTATTTCCAGAATCTTACAGAATTCGTGTTCTAGAAAACAATGAAGAGTATCAGCATTATCACATAGCCAACCAGTAATATTATTTCGATAAATTGAAAAATTTTTCTATGTTGGCGAATTTGTTGTATGGTTATTAGATTAAGATTCTAAAGTAATAAAACTTCATGAGAGTATTAATAACGCAATTTTGAAAACTTATAAATTATTTGTGTGAAAATTTTGACATACGAGTTGTAGCAAAAGATAAATTAAAATATTTGATGTGGACATCACATGACTTTATAATTTATTTTTCCCGCCTTCTGAGCATGACTTCGGGGTGTAACGGTCAGCACACTCGGCACGTATTCGAGAAACCGTGGTTCGAGTCTCGGCGAGGGCATTGCTCATTTTTCAGGTTTGCAGTTTTCAAATAACCTAATGTCTCTACACTGGTGCGGGAACTAAAAAAGGTAGTGCATGATGAAACTCCACCACCCATATTTGACAAGTGGGTCACCCTTTAAACGGGGGGAGTATATAAGGAATTTCTCCCGCCATCTGAGCCTGCCTTCGGGGTGTAATGGTCAGCACACTCGGCGCGTATTCGAGAGGTCCGTAATTCGAGTCCCGAAGAGGACATTGCTCATTTTTCACGTCTCTCAGCATCAAAAATACTAATTTCTCTACAACTTCCTTGTACGGCCTATTAAATTATACACATTTTTTGCTGCACTTCGTTTAAACTTATTTCCTCGAATTTCATTAGGAGATATATTTCTCATTCAATTAATTGATTTCTCACGTCGCGGTAAGGAAAAATACATAAAACACAAAACATCTTCATTAAAAATTGTAAAATATAGAGAAACATAAAGTATCAAATACAATTAAAATAGTTAAAAAAATTACAATTAAACTTCGAGTTTCTACTCAAAAACAAGCAATTCGGCCAGTGGACAGGGAGCCGAAATTTTCGATGCACGCAATTAAAAATTAACTTTTTGTCACTTGGGCAAAAAGACACCAAAGTTGGCGCCTCAACTGAGTTAATTCAGTATTCTATTAGAGTTTCAAAAGTGAACAAATGATAGCTTCGTTAGACTTAGCACCACTTAAACTTTTAAGTTGTTCTACAACTGTTGCATGCAGATTAACTAAAGGCATAAAAACCTTAACCGGAGCATCAGAAAAACAAAATTCTGCCACATTTAAAGAAAAAAATGCACAATTTACCAACATATAAGAATAAAAAAAGTGAGTTCACTGAGCCCAGAAACATTCTATATATATATATATATATATATATATAAACACACATATATTTACACACTTTTGGTACAGGCGATTGCAACAGAAAAGAAAGGTGCACAACTGCATGTTATAAGCACTCTCATGTACAAAATTTCAACGTTCTACGGCTACTTTTTTCTGAGTTATGCGAGATAAATACGTATGTGCATATAAACGTCAAGAAAAAAATCTTTACTGAATCAATTTTACAATCCGTTTTAAAAAAAAGTCCTTTATTCTGTCTATGAGGACAGATGTCATGCATAAACATTGTTCAAATGGATTTGAGAGCCGTCGAAATAGATATTTTCGTTGAAATTTGATACGGGAAAATTTTCATGATTACAATACTTCCTTTACTACGTATAAGGATTTTAAAATGTTACACATTTATAAATCTCAATAGAATATCATTTAATGGCATTTAAGCGAAAAAAATGAATTTCGAATTAATTTATTAACCGACACTTCAAGACAAGTGGAAAATGACGTCAGATATTCAAAATGGTCCTGTTTTGTTTTTTAGAATGTGTATGAAATAGTCCCAAATGTAAGTATAAGACAGGGGAACAGTATAAAAGGTCAGTATTGTATTCTATACAAACTGATTTTTTTTTAAGTTAAAAATACGAAACCATGAATAATTGCTTTGAAATATTTTTGTATTTGAAGGTATATGTCTACAGCCAACGATTGTGAAAAAAAAATCCGTGTAAAGAAATATATCCTATATATATAAAATGCATATATATATAAAGAATATATGTAATAGATATGTATATAAAGAAGAATGCACGTATGTGTATGTGTAAAGAAGAATATGCATATATGTAATCTTATGATAATAAATTTTACCGAAAGATAGCTTAATTTAAACACTGACCTATTTTCTGTTACATCTATTCGCTTAGACCAAAAAGTTTTGCAGAACGTTTGAAAGCTAGCAGAGGTTAACCGCAATTAATGAGCGTTAAGTGAAAAAATGCCGTCGAAAACTGCTGAGTTGATTGATTTGAAAAGTATTAGGTCAGAAGCAGTGTCGATTTCCACTGCTGCTGGAGGTTAGAAGACGATGAGGTTAGGAGGATTAGTGGTGAGATGAAGATAAGCTTAAGGTGTGTTGTTAAGAGGCAATTTTCATAATTCTGAATTTCAAAGTATTAAAAATTATAATCGTTTCTTTTTTTTGTAAATTATTATTTTTATTGTAATCCACATCATCATCAGGAGCATTGGCAAGACAGCCCTTTGTGGGCCTTGACCTTCTTCAGAAGCCTTTACCCTTCCACCCTCCTTCCAGCAATTGACCTTCAGTTCTTAAGTTTAAGAATGGCAAAATCCTCATCTAGGCAGTCCCTCCATCTTTTCTTACGTCTTCGCCTTGATCTTCCACAAACAGGAGTTGCATTCAATCAAACTGATAGCGTTTACGCCAAATATTCTTCTTCAAAACAGCACCAAAATTAGTTCTCAGAATCTTCCTTTTCAAAGATCGCCGAGGCTTTTTCTTCGCTCATAGCCAGAGTCCACGTCTGTGAAGCATTGGTTAAGACTGATTTTATTTAATACCTTATATAAGAGAACTTTTGTCCTTCTCTTCATTACATGGGATTTCAGAAGCGGTCTTAAACCAAACAAGCAACTATTTGCAGCAATAATCCTTTTCCTGATTGCAGAATTAATATCATTTGATAGTTAATTTCGAAACCCAAATAAGTAAAATTTTTCATAGCTTCAAGTTTAATTGGGCCAATCTGTAGATCTTGCAATTATATCTACATCATCAGCGTATGGACTATGGACTGAATTATTAAATATAGTACCTCTTGTATTATTATCAGCATCTCTGAGAACTTTCTACAGAGCTAAGTTAAAGAGGAGATATGATAATGCATCCGCCTGCCTAACTCCATTGCAGATTAAGGTAAATTGCAGATCTTAAAGGAGGTAGATGTTTCTTCTTGAACTCCTGCCGCAGACATGGTTTCGATTAGTGAGCCTCACAAGCTTAATTAATTTCTTTGGAATTTTGAACTCAATAGGGCTTTTAGTAACTGAGCTCTATCAATGCTATTATAGGCTGCGTCTAAGTCGACAAACAAATTGTACGTTTCATTTTCATAGTTGTAAGCCACAGAAGAGGACAAATAATTTTTTTTTATTTTAAATCTGTGCTTAAACATGTCGATTGCTGAGCATCAGAATGATAATTCGCCGACATTCAAGAAGTAACTCTTACTGAAATATACTCAAGGAAACATATTTTTTAAGTATAATTTAAGTGGCAAAGGTCAAATCCTTTAAGTTTAGGATCAGCTGAAAAAGTGTGATTGTTACATTTATTTAAAAATTCTAGTTTAGTCACTTAATTATCAAGTCATATCAGATTATCAAGGTTTCAAAACAGTTGAAGCTATTTAATATACGGTTGGAAGATCAAAGCATTAGTGAGAGATTAATAAGATAATTTTTTTCGTTCTTAATGTTTTTGGCAAAACTGCGCTCGTAGAGAGTTTCTGTTAACTAAATTTCTTGAGTTAGGGTTTCATAAATGCGAATGAAAGAAAGGCAAATGACCCAAAACTTATAATTGCCTATTATCTAATAAATGAATAATGAATGAATCTCTGACTTTATTTATTCATTATGCAAAAAGAACAAAAAATGTTTCTGAAGTTCTTATTATTTACTTTTATAATTAACGGTATTTTATGATATTCTTACCATTGGCGTAAATACAATAGTAATAATATTGTATGTTTTTATATTATAGCCGTTTTTTGTGATTTGGCTATTATCAAAGACTGACTGTATCCTCTAGATCCAGGTTCGAAACCTGGACAAAGCATGGCCATTGCAAATTAGTGTCTTTGCCGAATCCCCGCAATTGTTCAATCGCCAGGCATGCCTGTTGGTTGGTCAAAACTGTGATATAATTTAGGTAGATAAAAAATCTAAATACAGGAGACAAATCCAGTTGCAGGTGAGTTACAGTTCGTCAAGATTTTAGTTCAGGACCACCACAAAGGCAATTAGTTTTCGAAAATTAGAAAATATAAATAATCAACTATCGAAATTCCAAGTATGGATTTTCTAGTGTTAGTTGGATATGCTTATCTTCTATACCACTACAGGACATATAGTAGAACATGCAAGTTCTTTCCATTCTCCTACACTTTAAAAATGACAGGGAAAAAGTGCAATACCCAGTTGACCAAGTCCGCATATCCTCCACATTTTTTGTTCAAATTCCAAAAGATTACTTTATATTTTAAAAATTATAATAGGAAAGGTGAGAAATCAATTACATCTCCATCGAAACACGACCTACGGTTCCTTCACTTCCTTCCTAGATACATTGATGACTTACTCCGTAAGAATACATTCACGAGAAGACGATAATTCCTCATAATTTCGTTAAACATTCTAAGTTACATTAACCGGGAAAAGGTATAAAAACATTTTAATATGTTCATATACTGTCCACTAACAGTAAAGGAGCATCCTAGTGTAGCTCATTGAAATCCTTTAAGGACCTAACAGTGAGAATGTCTTCAGTGTGGGTTCCATAAAGTAATAGGAGAACTGGGATTTGAGGAGCGAAAAGGAAAGCAGCGGGCTGGAGGTAGTACGGGAAACAGTGTCTAAAGTATTCTAGCCTGTGCAATCAAGATATATAAAAGTGAAAGGTTAATTTTAGCGTTTTTATTCTAAATAAAATATATAAAAGTGAAAGGTTAATTTTAGCATTTTTATTCTTCTCAGTACTTCTTATTTTTTCCATAGAGCGTCACCGAACTGCAAATTATGTTAAATTTAAACAGCAATATGTAGTTCATTGTAGTCGCCCAGACGATATAGTGGTTGTGGGAGCCGACTGCAATACCATAGTGCTCGGGTACGAATCCCGGAGGCGTAATGGCAAACCGCACATTGAGTTGATCAATGTTAACGAATTTCGCTTACTGCGCATGCTCAACAGTGTACCGTTGGCGCGGGAGAAAATACTGGCGAATAAAAATAAAGAACCCTACACAAGCCTGTTCGTCATGTAGGCCTTAGCGACTCTTTACGATTGCAATACTATGGACACTTTTTTGTGATTTTTGCACTTGCTTCTGTTTCATTTCATTTTAGTTTATTTTGTTGATAAAGATTACATTTAAGATTAGTTATTTGTAATAATTTCTTTGGATTTAATTCAGTAATTTAAACTAGATATATATTCCTTAAGTTGTTAAAGTATTTATGAATGGAACGCATGTTAAATAATCGATTGCTTTTATTCCCCTAAAGTACAATCAATAAACAAAATCATGTAATGTTTCCTGTTTTGTAATCCCTCTTAAACGAAAATTTGAGGAGTTTACAATTGATATTGTCACTCTTAAGTAGTGAAGCAACGTACAAGCTAACAAGTTTTAAAACCTCGAACTGTTTACGTCCAGATAACAGAATATCAACCATATACCATATTTATCTTCTTTTAAAATTACTCCAAAGTCGTAATTGCACCAAATTCTCTTCTTCTTAAGTTGTTAAAGTATTTATGAATGGAACGCATGTTAAATAATCGATTGCTTTTATTCCCCTAAAGTACAATCAATAAACAAAATCATGTAATGTTTCCTGTTTTGTAATCCCTCTTAAACGAAAATTTGAGGAGTTTACAATTGATATTGTCACTCTTAAGTAGTGAAGCAACGTACAAGCTAACAAGTTTTAAAACCTCGAACTGTTTACGTCCAGATAACAGAATATCAACCATATACCATATTTATCTTCTTTTAAAATTACTCCAAAGTCGTAATTGCACCAAATTCTCTTCTGGGCATGCGCAGTGTGCGTAATTCGTTTAACATTGTTCAACTGAATGTGCGGTCTGCCATTAAACATCCCGGAGAAGGCATGGGTGTATTTGTCCCTCTCCTCGTAGAAGGTAAAGGTGGCCCACCTCTTAGTTGTCTCCATAATAAAGTGACCACCGCTGCTGGCCAATGTCTGTAGACAGTTTGGGCTCGCTATTGGGAAGGGGAGGAGTTCATTGTGAGTGCTATGGCAACTTCTCAGAAAGCTGTTTATCCTCCAGACATCACCTGAAAGCCGATCTGCGTGTTAGTGAGTGATTTTGCATTAGTTAGCGTTCGAGCTAGGAGCTGTGATAAATGAAACTTGTTCAGTAGGGCACTGAATTTTTTTTTCCTGTGTTCTTCAACAAACATTTGTATTTTTGAGACCCCACAAGTAGCGTTAGGTAGTTTTTATTAAAATTTTAGTTGTACTGCGAGACACAGTTTTCTATAAATCTCTTAGTTAAGAGTTATCTCAAATATGTGTTCCTGAAATCTTACTTCTAAGAAATGCAATAGCAAGAATTCATCGAAGAATAGTTAGACGAATGTAATTTAGTAACTAACTAGATTTAACTTCACAAAACTATTACCTAAACGTGCACTCCAGTGTAACTCACTGAAGTCTTTTAAGGCTATGGAGGTGAGAATTTCACGAGTTTGAATTCCTTAAAAACCACATGCGAAGCGAAGAAGACAAGTACCTGAAGCAAGTATATAGAATAATTCAGAGAGGTTAAACAGTCGATCTCTTGCTTATGAAACATTATATAAATCCAGCTTCCTGCATATTTGTGCTTAAATTAGCTAATAAATAGTTTTGTAGTAGCAGATGATTCAATAAATAAGGAAATTATAAGGAAACGTAAAGACAGAGCATCGAGAAGAAAGAAGAACACAAACACGTTTCGTGAAAGGATAGAAGATTTATTTTTTTTTATTATGAGCGAATTTCACGGCGTGAATTACTCGAACGCCAAACATTTTCACGCTTTATGAACAGCTACGATCTGATTGCGCTTTCGCGGCTTCAGATCGGGAACTGCTAGAATAGTAAAGCAGATTAAAAAAAAATGCTACACCTGGGTATCTAAGAAATGAAAAATGGTACCTCCCAGCCAAAGGTCGACACGTCTGGTGGCTTCGGCCAGCAAAAGTCAGAATGCTAGAGTGATACGGTACTTTAAAGGGGTCTCCCGATGTGTTATAAATTTAAGAGATAATTTTTAGTTATTCAGCTTGCTACTTATTTATCTTTCAGCAGATTTTCATTCATATTTTCTTCAGTTTATGTTTGATATTTTGTAAGATTTTTAAATTTCTTTTCGAACCATGACAGATTAAAATTTCATTTAGAAAGGAGAAAAGAATATAAATGTAAATAAAGTACTAATCCAAAAATTACGTTTATTTACTGGAAATTACATTACTGGTTTATTACAGGAAACACATTTATTGCGCATTATAAACAGGTTATTATAAACAGTTTTAAGACCTAATAAAATTCAGCAATAAAAATATTTTAGTTGAGTTTGTTTGAATGTACTTGTCACCAGAATGCAGAATAGGAAGGAAAACATGCATATTCCTTAAAAAAATATAAATAAATATCGTATATTCACGAGTATAAGACGCACTTTTAATAATAATAATAAAAAAAATCATGTAGGCACCACATGACTTCCTTGTAAGGTCTATTAAATTATACACATTTTTTCTGCATTTCATTTAAACTTATTTCCTCGGATTTCATTAGAGATACATTTCTCATTCAATTAATTCAGTTGTCACTTCGCGGCAGGCAAAAATACATAAAAACTCAAAACACCTTCATTAAAAATTGAAAAATACAGAAAAACGTAAAACACCAAATACAATTAAAACTATTAAAAAATTTTTTTTCGCAATTAAAATTAGAGTTTTTGCGCGAAAACAAGCAATTCGGCCAACGAACAAGAAGGCAGATTTTTCTGTACTCAAAACTATAAGTTTACTTTTGATCCCACTCGGCAAAAAGACACTGAATGCGTAGAAACTGACTTAATTCGCTATTCCGTTAAGTTTCAAATGTAAACAAATGTGGCTGCTCTATTACGTTTAGTCGCACTTAAACAGCTTTAAAATTGTTGATAATTCTAAAAGTGTTACATGCAGATTAACAAAAGGCAGAAAAAGCTTAATCGGAACATAAGAACAATATAATTCAATCAGTTTTAAAGAAAAAAATGCATAATTTACCAACAGATAAGAATATATATACTTTTAGTGCGATTGATTTTAACCAAAAAGGAAGGTGCACAGCTACATGTTATAGCATCCCCATATACAAAATTTCAACGTTCTGAGGCTACTCATTTTGAGTTACGGGAGATACATACGTACGTACGTACAGACGGCACGAAAATAATCTCTTCCGTATCCATTTCAAATCCATTTTATAATCCGTTTTGAGGCAAAAAAGTTTCTTATTCTGTCCTTACGTATAAACGTCACACAAAAACATCATTAAATTGCTTTCGGTAGAGGTCAAAATGGATATTATCGTCGAAATAATGATACCCGAAACTTTTCGTGATTACAATACCTCATTTACTTCGTAGAAGGAAGTAATAAGATTGAAATCTACGGGTGTACATTTTACGTCTGATATGAAAATGATAGCTTTAAAAATAAGGAAAAGGTGAGTGTACAAAAATTAGATTCCCACATGTACCTAAATTTCGTTTATTTAAAAGAAATGACATATCCTATAAACTTAAAAACTTTCATTATCAGATAACATAAAAAGAACGTCACATTCGTCTTCCGTTATATCCTCAGGCACATCATCGAATTATATTTCATCTTCACTATCACTATTAAGTAAATTAATCATCTTCCCTTCTATCTAAATTGTTTGAATTATGTCGGTTATAATTTCCTCCTATGCTTTTACCATCCACTCAACACTATTTCTTGACTGGGTGACTCATCTGGCCTCCCTTTTGTTAATATTTTTTCACCTTCTAATATCCACGTATTCCACTGTCCTTTTAGATTTTCTATGAACAGTTTAATGGTATATACATCTAAAGGGTGAACTAACGGCGTCAATCTACTGGAATATCTGTCATGTCCCCTGTATGACATTCTTTCAGTCTTCGTATTATCCTTTTGATGAAATATGAAGATCTCCTGCACTAAAATATTTTCTAGATTCTTCAAGGGAACATTTCTTATCCACAATTTCACGCGAACGTGAATGAAAACACTTTTGGAGAATTACATTTTGGCATCGTCTTTCTTTTAAAAATAATCATGTGAGTACCATCCGCTAAAGGGAAAAGCATTAAGGTGAGGTGAAAGTATTTTATATCGTATCAACCATTACTGTAATTTGGATCCATACAAGGTCTGTCTTGAAAGTAATGTGCCTCATTTTCTTCTGGCGCGACTATTCGTCGCACAGCGTTGCCCCTTGCGCGGAAGGATGGATGGAGTCTTGAGAACACAGCGCGACCAGCGCCAGCCAGAGCTCCTGAAGAGTCACACTCTCTGTTTAAGTGAACCCTTGTGTGAGTGCTCGGTCGAAATCAAGATGGAAAAAACTCTCCAGCAGCGATACGCAAAGTTTTGTTTCAAACTTGAGAAAACGCCTTTGGAGACTTCTGCGTTGCTTCAGTCCTGATTTGTCCCCGCCCGACTTCTTTTTGTTCTCGAAGATTAAAAAATCCCTCAAAAGACAGCATTTGGGGACCTTGGAAAACATCAAGGCGGCTATGAGGAGGTTACTAAAGGACATCCCTGTGACGGACTTCCAGGACTCACATAAAGCATGGAAATCACGTTGGAACAAGTGTGTTAAAGCAGGAGGGATATATTTCGAAGAATATTAAGTAATTGTACGAATCGGTTCAATAAATTTTTTTAAACAAATGGGCGCATTACTTTCGGGACAGATCTTGTATTTCCTATATGTGACAGTAAATAATTCTTTTGCCTTCGTAAGTCAATAAAATATTTCTGGAATTTATTGATCTGTTTGTCCATGTCTTCTGGAAGCTTTTGCGAATTTTTTCATGTAGAACAAAATTATTCCGTGCCATAAATCGACTACACCAACACAAAGTTGCTTTAAAGTTTTCGCTTTCATTTGTATTTTTTTTTACCCACTTCAAGGCAAATAAACATACGCTGTTTCTTGTTACCCTTAATCTAATCTGGCGATTTTCTAAGACCCAGTTTGCGACAATTTCTTCTAGGATAGGTCATTTCGTTACTCTTTTACACGAAGCACATTTATTCTTTGGCATATTAAGTATTGTGATTTCATTTTTCTTCCACCTCACGTATGGAGCTTTCACCAACAGCAAAGCCTCTTTGCTTCAGCACGAGTTCCATTTCCTTTCGCAAATTGAATGACACTGCATTTGAAACCAGCACTGTGTTTGTTTCGTTTGGCAGTAGTCATATTTACTACTAAGAGGAACAACAGATTAACTTTATTTCAGCTTCACTTCAAAACCACGGCTTCAAATGACCACAGAAAGAGAAAACATCTCACAACTATTCCGCAGATTCATTCCTGTTGGAAGTGCATTCATACCCCAAATTATATCCCCCTTTTTTCGAAAGCCTAGAATAACATTCTTGCGCCACCTGCACTGGATATAACCCACCCTCTTTACAGAATTATTTAGTCCCCCTCCCCCACATAAACTATTCCCCTTATCGCTTGTCAATTCAGTATGCCATTGTACGAAAGCCTCCGAAAAATCTCCTAATATATAATTTCGAAAGATAAGAGCATCGCATATGCATTTTACAGGTTTTCTCGTAAAGAAAAGGTTGTGCGTTATACGGCAAATATGCCTAAAAACTAAAAAATGTAATTTGAAATTGTCAATGCGCGTTATACACCGGTGCGCGTTATACGCCGGAATATACGGTAAATAAAAACTTGCAATTTGAAAATTCTAGATTATAGTCTTGTATGTCACTAACGAGTAGATGCTTAAATCAATGTCTTTCAGACCCTACTAGATTGACAAGCGCGTTATCGCTCTAGTCTGAAGTAAATGACAAAATTTTAAAGTAAGCTTTTCATCAAACTCTTTAAATGAACAGAAGGCACCAGATCTGCTACACAATATAACTGTTTACCTGCGAGTATTTAAAGTATCATAAGATGAAGTTAAATTCATTGTACCTGTTAGCTATACAAAAAATAGTCCACTTAAATTTGCTCAAATAATTAGCGGCCCGTTTTTAAAGTCGGCTAACAAAGTGGTTCATAAATTTTAGCAGAGCTGGCGATAGGACGTGAACTGCAAGAGAGGCTGCCAGAAGTCCTAACGGCTCGTTTCCATTACTGTCTTACCAATACATAACGTGATCTTTTTTTTCTTACTGTTCTTACTGTCGGATAATCAAGCTGGTGTTTCCCATCAGAAAATGTTTTACAACGGGAATTTTTCTGAAGAACGTACGTGGGGTCTAGCATGGTCTCTTTTCCTTACTTGAATAATCAAGCTGGTGATTTCCTGTCGGAAAATATTTTACTGTAAGAATTTATCTTGAATATGTACTCATGGCTTAGCGTGATCTCCTTTCCTTACTGCTGAATAATTAAACTGGTGATTTTCTCTCTCAAAGTTTTTTACTGCAACAATTCATCTGAGGACAGCACACGTAGTCTAATGTGATCTCCTTTCCTTACTGTTGAATAATCAAGCTGATGATTTCCTGTCGGAAAATGTTTTACTGTAAGAATTTATCTCGAAAATGTAGGCATGATTTAGCGTGATCTCCTTTCCTTCAATAATCAAACTTGTGATTTTCTCTTTCAAAGTTTTTACTGCAACATTTCATCTGAGAACAGCACACGTAGTCTAATGTGATCTCCTTTCCTTACTGTTGAATAATCAAGCTGGTGATTTCCTGTCGGAAAATGTTTTACTGTAAGAATTTATCTCGAAAATGTACGCATGGTCTAGCGTGATCTCCTTTCCTTACTGCTGAATAATCCAGACGGGTGATTTTTCTCTCGTAAAGTTTTTACTGTAAGAATTTATCTGAAGAGTAAACGTGATCTCCTTCCCTTATTCTTGAATGATGAAATTGACGATTTGTTATTGCATATCACTTATTTTAAAGCTGAAGTATGCGTGTGTGAACCATTCTCTCTTCCTTCTTTTTCCTGAATGGACAAGTTGGGGATTTGTTAACATAAGTCGTGACTGCAGGCACTCATTTTAAAAATACATGCATGATTTATCCTCTACCTTAACAGTGAATAATCAGGTTGATGATTTGCTACGCTAAGTCATTTTTTGCAAGCATTTAGTTAAGAAATATAGGTATGGTCTGTCGTAATCACCTCTTCCTTACTGCTGAATAACCGAGCCGTCGACTTAAGTTTTTATTTTAAATATTAGCTGAAGAATGCATCTGTGGACTATTGTTATGTTTGTCCTTTCCTGTTGAATGCTCAAACAAACTATTTGTTATCTCGAGTCGTTTATTGTAATTACGAGCCGAAGAAAGCACGTATAGTCTATCGTGTTTTCCTTCCTTTATTCCTAAATGATCAATTTGTTACTGCATGTTGTCTATTATATTGGTTGTTTTAATGAAGGAAAGTTAGCTTACGGAAATAGTTTTCAGACATCAGTCGTTCAGAATGAGTTACATGCGTGAAAAGAATATGCTTAAAAGAGGTGAAGTTTGCAAACTCGCTGTCCGCAAGAGAACGTTTCATGTGAACAAAAATTTGTGATTATGACATAACATACAAAAACAAAAATTCTTCAAGTGTAAAAACAGTTGTGATATTAAAATTAGTGCGGTCCTCGAGTAGCAAAACTGATAGCGCCATACCTAGACATCGAAATTTTTACAATATTTGAGGATTTGCTTCCTGATAGGCTGGTGATATTTTTCTTTGTTTCTAGAATAGAACTGCCCTCCTAATAAAGTACATTCTTAATATATACGAGAAATAAAGAAATTTTATGTGTAATTAACTATGCTTGAAAGGAAAAGAAAATATTTTTAGCTATTTCAATATTCTGGAGCTGCTAATAATAATGAACTTTAAACCAGAATTTTCAGAAAGAAATCTGAATAAATTGAATAGAATCAATCTTGCATTATCCTTTCTAGTAATTATTTTATTGCGCCTTAAAACTGTTATATTGCAGTGGCCGCCCTGTTGTCATGATAGTAGGAAAATCGGCTGTCGAAACCTTGATCCAGGGTTCGTATCCCGGCGAAGATATGGATTTATAAGTGTATGGTATTTTTGTGGTGTTGGGTCACTCAAAGTACTGACGAGCGGAATTCCTCTCGAGAGGTTTGGTGGTAAGGAAAGAACGGTGAGAGAATATGCAGTTTTATACATATATCCCTTTTTAAGTGTTCTAAAGGTAAAACCTATATATATATATATAACTACTAAAGACATTCGTATAATTAATAAATGAAGATACAATATAGGCCGATAATATTTGGTGGCAACAATCTGAAAAGTGATCAGACTTTTATAGTGATTCAACGCAAAACCTCGTTTCGAGACTAATGGCCCTACTGGGCTAAAGTTCCTTTGGGCTAAAAAGTAATGGTAACCACAAACAGTATATTATTTGAATTTGCCATAAATGCCACCTATTTCACTACAACTCTATTACGTTATATTAACAGTGATTTTATGTTGAAACTGGCAGAAAGTTGAATTTAAAGCTTTCAGAAATTACCTGTTTTCTAACATAAAACTCAAGGCTAAATGCTACTTCATTTTTGTAATATCGCGTAAAAGCCTTTAAAGAATATAAAGTAAACTACTTGCGAAAACAAGAAGTCAACAAAATGCTTAGAGCGATAAACAACGACAAAAAAAATGATCCAGTTTTACAACTGATTAATCTTACATACCTAAGGGGAAAAAATCATGCTTTAACACGAGAAGTATCACAAACCTTGTAACGGAATAAACAAATAAATAAATAAATAAAAATAAAGCAAATAGAAATAAAATTAAAAAGAAGGTCCTTGATGAGGTATTATTGCTTTCAGTTCCAAAAAATCGCGTTCGATATAGATACTATTCCCAGTCAACGATAAATAGTGTCTTAGATTTGAAATTATAAAAATACATTGTTGAATACAGTACTATGCTAATATTTAAAACGTTAGTAGCCCAAAGAACGCTAGCCCAGAAGGGCTATTAATTTTTAGCCCAAAGGACGTTAACTCAGAAGACCTATTAATTTCGCTTTGGCATTTTGTGTTGATTCATTATAAATGTCGGTTCACTTTTAAAATTGTTGCTGCCAAATGTTATCACCCTGTGTTATATTTAAATAAATTAAATAAAGAGGAATCTGCATAAATATAAATATATTTTTCTCATTGTGATAAAAAGCGGTACCTACAGCCATCCAATTTTGAATTACGTAATCCTTCACCGAATAAGGCATCTGGAAGCCCTAATTTGGAATTTAGAATTTATTTTATTATCGATTTCATATTTTGTAACACTGATGAATTTTTTATTAACAAACTCAACGATTTCAAAGTGAACAATGAAAACCCTTGTACGAAAAAAAAACATTTTTACCTCCAGCGCGCCAGACTATTTAAGTCCAAAAAACATGATATTTAATAAATAAATGTAAGACACAAAACGATAAAAAAAGCCTCTTTGGGCGTAATGTAAAATCGGAAAGCTTTCAGATTTTTTTTTTAAATTTAGACGGCTTAACAACATTTTGCAGCAGCTGTTATTGTCATTGCAATTAATGAACTCTGATGTAGAATTGAAGCCGCATAGAATTAATTACCCATTATCTGTCATCCAAGCTCAATTCGATACAATGTCCAGCCACTGCTGCTGCGAGAGTTGATGCTGTGTATACCCCAAAGCAGCTTGAAAATTGAATCATGTCTTCCTTCCATTATATTGTATATAGACAATAAGTAAGTTTCTGCTATTCTTCCTCGTGTAGCAATTTTAATGGCCAGCAGTGTATTTATATGCTTAGATCGATAGATAGTACTATGCAGTCCATAAATATTAATAAAAGCAACTTTTTTACGTTTTTTAAGCAAGTAAACATAGTTTAATTTAGCAAAGAAGTTTATGTATTTAGTATCTAAGGTTTCTTTGTATAAATAAAAATCAGTGACATTGTTTTATGTAACTCTAAATAGAAATGGAGTGCTTTCTAACCAACGAAAGAAAAATTTAATTATTTAATTTCATTGGGCAAAGTTTGTGTTGTCTTACTGAAGTGAAATATATGGTTTTTAATCCGTATAAATTTTGTTGAAATAAAGTAATGTAAATGGAAACTCGACCACTTAAATTGACCCACAGAAAAAATACCAACTTAATCATTAGGATATTTAGAATATCTGAATGACCTAATGCTAATATCTGCCTTTTTGGATGCCTTCAAAGATGTCAACTATTGGAATATTCTTTCCCAGTTACACCTTTTAAACATCCAAAACTTCTCAAAAGAGGCTCTTGAACGTGATATTTTGCTCTAAAGAACGCAAAGCAGCTACTAAATGCCAAATCTTACTAATATGAGCGTAATAAAGAACAGTCACCCATCTCTTTGTAGCAAAATGGTAGAAGATAGTTGACTGCAAGAAAAAGACTTTACTGCTTCCTGTTATTTGAATTCATGATCTACTACATAAAAATCAAACAAAAAATTGCCGTTACTGAATGTTTTCAAATAGGAGCTGATGTCTGTTAACCAAGACGAAATATTTTTCTGCCAAAATGAAGTTAAAAAGGCCTTGCGTAAGCTTAATTTAAGATCGTCCAATTCTTTGTGTCGTCAGATGTGTGAATAACTGATCATAACGCTTAGCTAGACCAACCAGATGAGTTCAGGGTGAATGCCAGTTCATCTGCAGCTTCTGTTTTAAAAATAAGGGTTAAGAGCAATACAGAATGAAAGGGCAGTTTTCGAGAAATTAGGTTTTTTCTCCTCCACGCTTCCAAATTTTGAGCAAGCTTATCATTTGGCGCTCGAGCCCTAGGATGCAGAAATTTTAGTTTCGTTTTCAGTCTGCTGCAACCTTCCTCAGATAATCGCAGATATTTGCTTCTTAGTTGCGTTTTAAATTTTACTACAAAAATGCAACTTTCATTTACGCTACATAGATAAAGACAAAACATATGTATTAGATTTATATATTGTTCTAATATATAAATCTAATACATATGTTTTATATAATTATACCTATATTAGAACAATGACAATAATTATATATTGTCATTGTTCTAATATAGGTATTTTGACCTGAAATGGCATGCCAATTTTTTTCCATATTTTGATTCTACCACTCAAATTATACCAAACTGCCAAGTTCTGTAAAAATTTAGTTTTTAGAAACTTAGTTCTCGAAATTTTAGCTCCTCCATGAATTTTATAAATTTTTCGAAAAAAAATTTGAATTATGACGTATAAAATTTTTATCATCTTCTTAAAGTAGATGTATTTCTAGGCACACCTAAAAAATTTAGAGTTTTTATTCAAAATTTTCCAAGATATACATGAATTTACATATTGCCGTGTTTTGAAATTTGGAATATTCGTTATAAGCGATAATAACGCCAAATGTGGTTTACGCACCATGTTAAAATTATTTGAAAGTATAAACGTTGACTTTTTTTCCGCTCGTGTACAATGGAAAAGAAGGAAAGGAAAATAGGTTGCTAAAAATTAAGAAGTTCGCCGAGTGAATTATTCTTAGCGCAAATTGAAAAAATCCACCAAGATAAATTTTTGAATTTTTTCGTAAATTTCGTACCAATTTTTTTTTAAATTTAAAATTTAGGCATAATTTGAGTCGTAGAATAGAAATATGGAAAAACTTGGTATGCCATTTCAGAAAAAGTCCGATTCTGTATCAAAATACCTATGTTAGAACAATGCTATATATAAATTTAATATATATCCTAAGTCGCGCTTTCGAGACATGAAAAACGCAATCTGAATTTCGTCAATCGGCCCAGTAGAACGGAAGATGTAGAATCTATTTTTTTTCGCAGTGTACAAGTTTAATTCTCGAAATTTTGTAGGACAAATTATTATCCCGGCTTATGGACGGAAACAGACAGAAAATTTCTTCACGTATACAAACAATATTTGACAGACAGTGAGACACTGCTCTTAATTACCGTTTAAAATTTAGCTGAGATCTGCAACCCCCGCCTCCGCCTCCCACCAAAAAGAACAGTCCTAAAACCTCCAAGAATTTTACGAGCATTCCACTGATTAAACATAAAAAGTATTAACTATATCACTAACTATATTTTAATTATGCAGTTTTTATTAAAATAAAGTAATGAAACATAAAATTACTCTATTAAAATCAACGCACAGAAGAAAGACAGCATTATTATCCGAAAATTTAAAGTATTCGAATGTGCAGTGGTGTCAGTTAATTTCCGTATTTGAGGTTTTACTGTGTATGCAGAAGAAAGAAGTAATTGAAATTCTATTTTGATTTCACTATCAGTAACAGATGATCTTTATTCTGTGAAAATAAATTAACTGTGTGCATGGGGGAAAAACAAACAGAACAAATGGTGAAATTTCATATTTTATTGTTACTCTAATTGTTGTCAGTTAATGCGCAGCTGTTAGCCTACCGTGCAATTACTCGAATTCCAAAAACTGATTAATGAGGTCCTTGATACATCACGTTTATCTGGTGAGCATTAATTACTTCCCTTTTCAATGCTTGGAGTGAACAGGTGGTGCTGTATGTAAATAACACTGATTGGAGGAACTGGCCGCTTTGATGGGGCTGCGCATTTTATTCACATTGCTATTTACCATACTACGTCTTTTATGCACGCCCTTGATAGGTCATGTTATTTTTAGCTTCAAGGCAGGAAACAGTTTCGTTTATTACCCTTGAACTTGCATTAAACATATTTTGCTTAGGTCTCTTGTTGCACATGTGTCTTCATCAATAGCTATGATATTTTCTTATATTTACATTTGCGGTGAGATTGATTTGATTCAATGCTTCTGATTTCAGTTTTGTCCTACCCAGTAAAGAATACCGAATCTGGCCTCAAATTTTAATTTCAGTAAAATAATTTACAGAATTAAATTCCAGGATGTTGTATCTTTAGATCGTATTCAGCAGCTAAAGCGAGCAATGTTTGTATAGAGATGAGGGTGGATTGCTGATCATGGTGGTGCACAAGCATTTAGCCACTGTGGGCTTTACCTGTGTCTGGAATTGCTCCTAGACAAGTTGCGGTGTATGGAGAAGGAACTCTAGGATGCGCAGTCGTTGAGCGATGATGTAATGGGGCTGGTTCGAGATGATGAATAGCTTAGAAGGTGCAGGCAGGAAATGGGAGAAGTCAAATTTCTGTGAAGACGTCTAGAGCGATTCAGAGAACACGAGCTACTATTAACGTGGATGTTACAGAGTAGGGGCAGTTGAAAATACATTTTATGCAAATAGAAATACACTGATTGATAAATTTAGATGGAAGATACAGATAATACAAAGAAATAAATAAAAAACATAAGTATATTTATGGAATATATACAAATTGGTACTATATGCAAAGTTCTTTTCCTGATTTTCTAGGATGTAAAAAGTCTTTAACTTCATCGTTGAAAACCTTGGAGCAGTGGATTCATTGGGTAGAGTAGTAAGCTGGATTATGAAAACCGTGCGAGGTCTGTTGAATGGCTGTTCATTTGTGGAATCATAATTTGCCAATTTGGCAATATAAGAGTACTTTGAATTCATCAATTTGGTGGAACAGTTGTTAAATTGCAATCTTGAGTGCCGGAAGGTAATCAAAGGGATACTCCGGGTGAAAAGCCACCCATCTAGTTTAGTGGTTCGAAACACCGTCACATGGACCTCCGACTTAAGGTTCTACATCAGGTAGAGTTATGTCCATGCGACGGCAAGAGAATCTGCCATCCACCGCTGCTACCACCACGGTGAGCCCAACAGACCAGCTGTATTCATTGAATCAATGATAGTAATATTACAATGCTAAATTGACAATGTCATCTTTACAATAACTGTTACATAATAATCTCTATGAAAAAATATATACAATCAATGAATCATTACATTGTCATGGATAGGGTCTCGTATAGACATGGATTTAGAGACTGATTAATATATACTCTAAACCCATGTCCACTTCAATACGTCATAACTTTGTATTCTTATCAGTTACGCACCTAATGATGTGTGTCATCAACAATTTGCACACTATTGTTGCAATTATCCACGAAGTAGGCCAGTCACATCAGTTCAGACATTTAATAGTTCCAAAGCCTAAAGTTATGGTGTTGTGTAGACTATTCTATGTTCATATAAACTGGAGTCCCAGTTAACTTTTGATAAATTCGAAGTACACGTTTGTTAAGTTCATTGTTCACGCAAACACTTATCCACCTCAATACACCATAACTTCGTATCCTTAGCACTCTGCGCCCTTCCTGACTGCCGTAGCGATGGGTCCGGGTTCGAATCCCGGAGAAAGCATAGTTGTAACTGTCCGTCTCTACATAGGAGGCAAGGGTGGCCACCTATTAGGTGCTTCCATAATGAAATAGTTATCACTTCGGGCCCTTTTAGTGGCATAAGGCTAATGGTTATTAAATAAAGCTCCCAGCCATTAAAATCATACGGGTGAAAACACTTTTCTGTACAATCTGTTTCATACTTCTACGAGCATTCTTTAGCGAAGAGTCTGGCTTTATACCGATCGACTGTGCCACTTGCCTTTCGCTATATTCGGAATATCCATCTGCAGCCATCATTTTCTCTTCTCTGCTAAATCGGTAAATTCTCACATATCACTTCTCGTTAAGAAATTGTATTCTTTTTGCATAGTTACTGTCTATTTTTCTGCATCTGGTCTGGATAAAGCTTCTTCTAAAGTTTCTGGATTCCAAAAACTTCACAGTTTACCAAATTATTTTCTTTTTGCTCATAAACGTTTCTTGGTCTGTCCAGTTTCAGAAATGTAGGTTTTCTTGGTCCCTTTTCTGAACTTTGACCCTGAATTACGGTTTCTTCAACATTCGCTTTCCCTTCATTTGACACTTCGGAAACCTTTTCCGCTTCTGAATTCATTTCGCTAGGAATAAATTCTATGAATTCCTCTTCATTAACTATTGAAGTTTTGGAGCTTGCTTCAGTTTACGGCAGTTCCAAAAATTTAATATTAGGACTTTGTGTTACTTCACAAGTTCCAGGTTTCCATAGACAATATGCTTTTGTTTCCTCAGAATGTTCAATGAGAATATATTCTTCAATTTTGGGGAGAAATTTTTGAGAGAAAAGTGCAAAAACTGTGCTTCCTATGATTCTGAAATGCGATATTGTAGCTTTCTTTTGGACCAATTTTTTTCTGGCGTTTTTTGGATCCGCTTTTAGAAGGACATTGGCTACGTATGTAAGCGGCTGTTGATACCATTTCTGCTCACAATCCTTCGGGTAATTTTGACTTGAGCAGCATATATCTGCAAGAATTGATTTAATTCGTGGCTTTTAAATTCTTTCTCATTATAGCTGCGGTATATTTTCCGTTGCTTTCCCGTTTGCTTTTCATCCTGAAATTTGTACTTCTTAAATGCTTCAAGAGCTTCGGACTTTTTCCATGGGGCGCATACAGTAATTTTTCGCAATTTGTAGTAGACGAATATTGTGAAATATTTTTACCACCCAAAGATGTGGCATTCATGGGACCAAAAATATCGGTGTGTTCAAATTCAAGTATGTTACGGTTTACTGTGTTTGCTCCTTTCTCGAATAGTAAACTTGTTTATTTACAATTTGCACAGATTCCACAAAATAAGGTTTTATTTTTCTATTTTGGAATTTTCAAACCGTGCACTGTCTTTTTAGGATATTTTTAAGTCAGCTAGATTTAAGTTACCACACCTTTCCTGGCACAATTTCAGTTGATTTACTGTTTGAAATTAGTTGCATTACCCTTTGCAATATTTAAAACCTCGGGTGCGTACCGTTGTTTTACAACAATACATTGTTTTTATTTTTCTTGACAATGTTTTTCGGGATGATCGGGCGTGTAGGACATAGGGAGTAAGACATCTCTCAGACTTTACCTCTGAAAAGCGCGTGAAATCTTCATGTTACAGCTAGTTTTAAGGAGCATTACACGGAGCATTATTTTTTGTACATTCCGCTGCACTTTCTTATACCTACAGGCCATATCGTAATCCTACCATTCTTTCTTTCTTAAAATCATTCAAGCAATCATTAACGGTACTGTTCTGTTATAGGGACCGGATTCAGATATCACCAAAAGCTGACGATCTGGGGGAAAATTTGAAGCGTAAAAATAATCGCCAAAATACATAAGTTAAGATAAATAAAGTACGATACGGTTAAGTTGAAGATATTCGTAAAATTAGAAAATTTTAATGTAAATTAAACAACTTGCCAAAGAAATCAGAAAAAAAAAATCGTTTTTATAGTTTTTCGTGCACTTTTTTCAGACTGAATAATTTCTCGTTCCCGAAGAGACTGTATGGAAGTTATTTCCTCATTTTCAAATTCATGATATATACAATAATAATAAAAACACAAGTGACCATTTTTAACTTTGGAATTTGCATTCTCATTGCCTTTTTTGAAAAAACATTCGTTTTCTTTTCCTTAAAAAAGTTAACAATGTAACGATTTTAGAAGTAAACATTGGCGACTTCATATGAGCCCATCACTTGGCGAGTTTAGCAAAACATTTGGCGGCGACTCCGGTCCTAATAACAGAACAGTACGTGATTAACTTACTTAAAGGTCTGCTAGTCTATTTAGTCTTTACTAAATAGCTTTCAAGGACACTCAACAAATCTCAAATACCAGTAACAATTCCACTTGCGATAACTCTCCCCAGCTATGCTTCTTCTTACAAAATTATGCCACAAATAGCCCTACCAACAGACTGAGTGGTTAATGGCGCTGAGTACTGGAAGTTCGGCCTGGGTTCGATCCCAGGCGAATGGATTGCTGAAGGTTTTTCGTAGCTTTTCGCATGTGCAACATAGATACTGTCCACGTTCCCTTAGACAGTCCTAAACGAAGGCATCCCTTCCTCCGAGCAGACAGCCCTCATATGTTTTGCTGTATTAAAATAGTCTAACAAAGCGGTTCTCAAGCTTTAGACTAACGTGAACCCTCTAAACAAAGATTGAAAAACTTTAGTACCACCACTACATTTTACAATGATTATTTTTCAATTTCAATAGAAATATTTAAAAAAAATGTATTTTGCCATTTGCACAACCTGTTGGCTACTTGTATTAAATATGCATACATAGAAAGTATTTCATTAAAAATTGGTTTCCATTTTAATTATCAAAATTTAAATTATAATACTTTAATTCCAAAATTTATCGTGAAATTTGGGCCTGTTTAAAGAGAGATGAATTTCTTTATGTCTGGTCATATATCACTTAGCTTTAACCGTAAATTAGAATCCACTTTTAATTTTGTTCTGTATTTTTTTCCCAAGTATAGTGGAAGAAAATCCTTAATCCTTAAGAGAATAAAAATTTAATAACTTTACTTGAAATGTTTTAAATTCTTTTTTTCAGTTCAGCCTAAAGTTAACAAATGTGCTATTTTTGAAATCTTCAGTTAGAGTTCAATCACAGAAAATTTCTATCAATTGTTCTTTTCCTTCCCGAGGTTTTTTAATTTAATAGTTAAAAATACTTTGTTTCTTTGCTTACCACCTATTTTTCTCTTGCGTTCCACCGGTTGAGAATCGCTGATCTAACATGTATCAGAAGTATGTGATGTTATCTGCTCCAGATATACATTATTTACGTATCTCAGATGCATAGTCTCGCCCTTTATTTTATTTCTTTGCAATACGTCACGCTTTGGGTGGAATGATTTCAATATCCAGCAATGCATTTACTGAAAGTTGTTATCTTTAGCGCTTTTATAACACGCATTATATAAAGGACATTGTTCTGTTTTGTGATATATCCAGACACACATGTATTTTCAAAAAATGAATCGAATTTCAAAGATATGTTGAATCTGATGGGAAGCTAGCTTAAAACAAGAGTCAGCTAAAAAGCATGCATCGAACCTTTTTCAGCCATCAGTCAGTTGCCGTATCTGCATCTCAAGCAAAAAAGAACAGATAGAATTTACAAATCATTTTCTGAACAGCTGAATGTGGTAAAACGTGTTTCTGTCTAGCAGCCGTTTGCCTTTTTTAAACTGTCAATCTAAAGCCCGCAGATGGATGCACCATACTTCAATTTCATTAACTGACTTTTAAAAGAAAATATTTGGAAATTCTTAAACAGTTTAAACGTTTCCTAGATAATAAAAGAAGTTCGATCCAATCGAGCCTAAGAAGTGGTAGATATGACCCTGAATTCGAGGTCAACTGCATTCGCTTGGGGAATCCTGTTGATCTTGAAGAGATTATGCTGTTATCGGCTGAGAAGATTATAATGTGGTCGGTCGAAAAAAGCGAATAATTATTGCCTTGTGAAAGATAAACCGGATAAGAATTTTGGATTTACAATTAAATCAAGTAAAAGCTGTCAGAATTATTTCCGCTGAAGAATCTTTTGTTTGAAATACTGCAATATTCATAATTTCCACCGAGAGGTAGCAATGGTATTTCGAAAAGAATTATCATATATAGGACAATTTGCCCATCTTTTATACGTCTTCTTATTACTGCTATATAAATTTATGCAGATTCTTCATTATTTAATTTCTTTAAATATAATGTAGGGCTCTAATATTTGGTGGCAGCAATCCGAAAAGTGAATCGCCATTTTATAGTGAACCAACGCAAAATGCGAAAACGAAATTAATAGTCCTTCTGGGCAAATTGCCGCTTTGAACTAAAAAGGAACAATCACTGTCCAATTAAAATAGTCGTAAACCATAAATAAAAGTAAAGTAACAAATCAAGGGAGAATTAGGAAACGGAAAATCTATCCGCTTTCTAGAATGAGGCGTTGATGTGAGGATAATTTTAAGATTAATTAATTTTAAGATTATTTCTCGTTAGATAATTTTCTTTTTGAAAATTATGAACAAGAAAAACTTATTGCTTAATTTAAAACATTCAAAATTGAAAGCAACTGAAAACTAGTCAGTTATTTCTTAAAATCACAGTTTCGCAATGGTTGTTTAATGTGTTAATTATAATAATACATATTAAATGGTATGAAATTTTTAATAAAATCATAGTGATTAAGTATTTTTGAAGGAGGGAACATGGAGAATTAGCGATATCCTCTCAGAGATTCGATTCGAATCCTGATCTTCCAATTGCTAGCCACACGTGCTTCCAATTACACCACGAAGATACGCGATATCAACAAATCGACTATTCTCCTAAGTTTCAAATGTAAACAAATATGCTGGCTATGCCCCCCCCCCTCAAGAAAAATTAAAACAAACATAAGGTTTGGTTTCATAAAGTTAAACCAGTTGCTTAAAATATATTTAAGATTATAGTTTATCGTCTTGTATTGTATATAGCACCGTTTATAGTTAGCCAACAATTACTTATGTATTAGCTCATTGGCGACGACTATTTAAAGAAGAAAAAGGTGATTCGGTGAATTTCTGGATATGCAGTGGATATCATTACCTAAAGAACTGCTATGCTCATGATTGCCTGAATTTGGCGACTTCTATTAAAGTGGTTGCGATAACACGTAAATACCTAATACTGGAAGCAGAATAGAAATATAAAAAAATTCTAAAGTGTTTTAATATACTTGATCTTAAATTATCGCAAATCAAAGCATAATGTAGTCGTTTGTTTTCGCTTTCTAATGCGTTACGTACAAAATTTTAATTTTTTAAATGACCTGTTCAGTTCCGCCGTAGATAATTTATTCGTAACAATCACGATCTCTATATATGCATTTATATGTAGCGATTAATTTCTAAAATTAGAAGTGCTTGAGCTCTACTGAAGACCATTAGAAGCGGCGTAAAAATAAATGAGAAATAATTAAAGTTGAATTAAATGTAAAGATCAAAGAGTCCTAATAAATTAAGCTAATGATAAAGAGATAGAAAATTAAATGCTTAAAAATGAGATAAAAGAATATAACAAATAAAAAGTTAAGTAAATTCTTACATAGCGGTTTAATTGCATCATGTTTTTATACGTTTTTTATTTACTGTCTAAAATGTGTCTGCTTTGGCAACTTTTACATAAAAAATGGAGATTCCAGGTGCACTTAAATACAAGTCAGGCATGAAAAGAAGAATAAAAGAGAAAATTAACTAGAGAAAATGGGCTAGCCTTAGTTGCTTACCTTGCAATCAGTCTTAGATTACGGTGGTAATAAAATGCTTCACAAATAAAGAAAGCCAGTTTGCCTTTATTTACGTTTGCCACTTTTCTCCATATTAATTAAATATTAATTTATGAATTACTATTGATGGAAAGAAGATGCGAGGAAAAAACTCATGGTTATTTTCTTCAAAACTGGTTCATTTACATTTAGCTTTTTAAAACGGTTGGTCTGGTAAAGGTAGTTTTTTAGCCCAAAGGGGCGTTAGACCCAAAGAGCTATTAGTATCAAAACGGCATTTTGAGTCGTTTTATTTTCTGCGTTGGTTTACTTTTCATATTGTTGCCACCAAATATATCGCCATGTATTATATTTAAAGAAACTAAATAAAGAAAAATTTGCATGAACGCATGAATGTTTCTCGCACTGAAAAAACAACGGTATCTAGAACTATCCAATTTTGTATGACATAGTCCTAAAACCGAACAGGGGCACTTGGCAGTCCGAATTTTGAATTTTAGATTTGTTTTATTATGTATTTCAAATTTTGTAAAATTTTAACGAATTTTTGCTTAACAAACTCAATGATTTCAAAGCGAACAATGGTAACACCGTACGAAAAAAAAATTTTATCTCTAGTACGCGAGACTGTGTATCGGAAATTCTAAAGATATGCTGTTTTTAAATATTTTATGATATGGCTGTTGAATTGAAATTTATGCGGTTTAAGTGTGAAGAACATGATGTTTAATAAATAAAGGTAACAAACGAAACGTTAAAAAAATGCCCTTTTTTGGGTAATATAAAATCTGAAAGCTTTCAAATTTCCTTTTTTTTTAATTGAATTTAGAATTTCTAAATTTGTGTTAGATATTTATTTTTATTTAGTTTAAAGCTACAATAACTTCTTATTTTGAGCAAGGAGTGCAACTATCTAATTGATTTTTACTTTTGTGATAATAAAGATAGAATAGCACGCCGAACAAGTATTAATTTAGAAGTCAAAAAAAAAAAAGCTTTTTTAGTTTACATTACATCCAAAGAGGCATTTTTTTAACGTTTTGTGTGTTGCTTTTATTTTTTAAATATCATGTTCTTTGCACTTAACCCATAAAATTCAGTTCAACAGCAATATCAAAAATAATTTTAAAATGAGCATATCTTTTGAATTTCCGATACACATTCTCCCGCTCTGGAGATTAAAAAAATTTTTTCGCGTACAGTATTGATGGCTTTGAAATCGTTGAGTTTGTTAGTCAAAAATTCGTTGAAGTTTTTCAAAATATGTAATAGATAATAAAACAAACTCCAAGTTTGGGCTTCCAGATGCCCATATTCGGTTGCAAATGTACGTTATTCAAAATTTGATGGCTCTAGGTACCATTGTTTTATCACAACGCGAGAAATATATGTACATTTATGCAGATTCTTTATTATTTAATTTCTTTTAATATAATGCAGGGCTCTAATATTTGGTGGCAGCAGTATGAAAAGTGAACCGGCATTTATAGTGAACCAACGTAAAATGACAAAACGAAATTAATAGTCCTTCTGGGCAAATTGCCCCTTTGGACTAAAAAAAATACCTATCTTTTGTTGCTGGATAAATTATGCAAGATATCCAGATCAATGTACCCAGAATAATGAGACTCTATCTCAAAAAACACTTGCTATACACACATTTGACGACTGCCATTGCAAAGAGAATCTTATGCACTTGTGTATTTATGAGTTAGAAATCACACATAGCTTTGAAAGTTGTATGCATGTTGTGATTTTCATAAAAACTATTGTTCTAAATTAGAAAATGTACTTTCTATACGCATATCTCAAATCTAACATATATTTGATATGCTAAGCGCATCTAAAATAATCTGAAAAATGTGTTTTCTATCTCAGGGAAAATATAGCTTTCAGTTCTGCGAAACGTGAACTCTGATAATTGTCAATTTGGTACTTACGTATTAACGAAACCATCTTGGTGCAATGTGGGGTTTTTTTACAGAGGAAAATGTAAACGTTAGTTATCAGGTTCAAGCTGGTGGTTTTCGAGCCTTTTTTAGAAGAAAGATTCTCAAACTATCGGTATTTGTCATAAGTAGGAAAACATTATCAACATATGAAAAGAAAACATGCTTTAGCAATTAAAAGCATAAATTTTAATTATTAAGTGAGTACTGGATTTCCTGGCGCAAAACCTTTATGGTTGCATGCGCTTTAATTATTAAATAAGGATTACGTGATGCATTAAAAGAGAGAGGAAGAGAGAAAAGAAATAAATAAAACTCTTACAAACTTCTAAGTTTTTTTTTTCGCTGTTATTCTTCCAAAGTACACCGCGATCTATTTTCGTTTAAAAAACATCGGAGAATTTCGGCGACTTGGCTTTATGCAATCTCCGCAGCAGTGGCTATCGAGGAAATACATTTTCTCATTATTGTTCTGTTTAGAAAAATTTAATCCAAATTTTATATTCTTGCTGAAATTTTACCACAGTTTTTTCCATTACTGTCAAATTCTACGGTCTCGTATTTTAAAAGTAAGGCAAAAAAGTAACACTTTTTAAACCGCTGGAATGGAAAAAAAAAAAAAAAAAAAAAGAAAAGAAAAGAAAAAAGAAAAAAAAAGAAAAGAAAAAAGAAAGAAAAAGAAAAGAAACGCTTGCAAAAATGGCAGTGTTGCTTGAGTAAAGGGATTACTAGGAGGATGGTTGCCGGAAGAACGGCTATGCGCGTGTCGCATGTTTGCCAGAATTTGGTCCTTTCTGAAAGTTTAGCGACTTCTCATATGGTGGTTGCGTTAATACGTAAGTATGCCAATTTCTAGCTTATGAAATTCAAAATTATGTGGACTCTGGAAAATATGAACTTTTGCATGCAGTAGAACATTAACCGCTTAATTCCCTATCCTAGAAATAATGAAGATTACATTTTCTAATAATAAACCTCTTCATGTGCTTCTTGTGAATTTCATTGTATACACCAAAATATGCAATGCAATGATCAATGTAATTCAACCAAAGTAAGCCATATGAATGTAAACATAGTCACGAAAAATTTGTTTCTTAGGTACGTGCTTAATTATTCAGCATGCTAACTAAGACAATGCAAACGAATGCAATTGCAGCCCATAGTAAATTGAATAAGAAATTTAGAGGTGTGTAGCGAAATCTCAATACGCTAATCAGTATAAGATATTGTGCATTATAGAGAGTAGTGCGGCAGATACTCACCTGTCTTCTTTCTGGAGCATTAAAGATTATACTAGCCAATGCTCCTGAGGTAAATAATTTGTATTTGTTCCTAAAAAAATCATCAGAAAAGACTGTTTGAAGACGAATTACTAATCCATCTCTGAAATATTAACACTTTGTTTTCAAAGCATTCGTACGCACGCTATTACCAATTTTAATGTTTTTCTTAGTTTATCTAAGTTGATTACAAACGGATTTTCTTAAATAGATTCCATCTTTAAAGGTAATCTGACTCACTATGAATAAAGGGTTCAGAAATCATCTGGCATCTGAAATCTAAATTAAAATAAATGCATAGTATCATGTTCCAGCAAAAAAATACAGAAAAGTTCTTTTCTTGATGCTTATCCAGATATCTAACTTGTCGTAATAACTAATCTAATCATATTTTATTTCTTAATAAAAGTATGGGAGGAACTTTTTAATCCAAATATCTACTAGCTCTTACTTGGCAGCCGAGCGCTAAAGTCCCTGATCACTGGTAGTTCGGTCCGTGGTTCGAATACCGGCGAACGGATGGCTGCATGGGCATTTTCGTGGTTTTTCCTTGTGTAATGCGTACATGAGGAGTTTCACTTAGAAAGCCCTCCACGAAGGCATCCCTCTCCTCAGACTGATAATCCTCGAGGGCTTTGCCATAATCAAATGCAACTAACTTACAATCTTACTTGGCAGGTTTATTATTTTTCCATAAATATAATTCTCATAATATCAAATAATACTTCCACATTGATGTAAAAGTTACAGGGTTTATCCATAAAGATACATTTTGATTTCATTTACTCTTGCAAAGCCGGCCGAGTGGTTAAGTTGCTAAACAGTGGTAGTTCCGACTTGGGCTCGATTCTAGGCGAACAGGCCTGCTGCATAGGCATTTTAGTGGTTTCCCTCATGTGTACCATGTATACGAGCCAATTTCCCCTAGAAAGTCCTTCCCGAAGGCATCCCTCTTAGGCTGTTAGCCCTTGTGCTTTGCAGTTACCAAATAAACCAAACCAACCCATTACAAAGCTAAGGCAACAAAATTTCAAAATAAATGCCTTAGAATGCTAAGAAAACAAAATTTCAAAAGAAATGTTCCAAAATGTTAATAAAACCAATACAAATTCCTTTTTTGAAGCTCTCACAGGTGACTGAGGGGATAAGACTATTCAAAACTGATAGCTCGATCCGAGTTCAGTCGAGGCAATCGGGCTGCTGCGTGGGCATTTGGGTAATTTCCTCTGTTTGCACCCTGAATGCGATCTGATTTTGCAGGAAAGTATTTCATCCCTACGAAAGCAGCAGATAGCCATTGTATGCCTGGCTGTAATGTAATAAATCCAGTTCTTTTCGAAAGCATTCACTAATTCCTCCTTAGTTAAGGAGATATGATAAGCAAACTATGAAAGAAATGAATAAATATCTTTCAATAAACTAAACATGATTTAAAATTTCAAGATTTTTAGACAGATAAAAGCATTTTAAAACTACATCGCGAGAAGTCGTACACTTTCAGAATGCCAGATTTCTTTTTCAGTACATGCCATGTCCTTGTTCCTAAGGCTAAGAATAAGACCATCACAAGGCGCTATGACATTCATATTTGCAATTCCGTCCTCGCCCATCGAAACGTACGACCTCTTTCGCCAGCTATGACGTCAATTGGGATCGGTGGAACTCATGTTGAAGAAAAGCACGTGATCTTACTCTAATTTGTATTCCTCGTTGGTAATGCAAAGAACGGGCCAAACGATGAATTACCATAAGGTGAACAGACTATTGGAGATTTCAGAGAAAAAGGTTCAGAGTGAATATTCAAAGATGCTTTCATTTTAAATGGATGTATGCATTTAAACATAATGCTTCTTTGAAATGCGAATTTCTTAAAGCAGGCTACAGAAATTTTGACATTATAGTTGCCCGAAAATAATAAGTTGTAAAATATCAATAAATTGTAAAATACTGAAAAACTTAAAACACCAACTATGGTTAAAAACAGCTAAAAAAACAATTTTTACAATTAAAATAAAAACAAGCAATTCTCTCAGCAACCAAAAAGATAAAATTTTCTGTGAGTGAAAATAAAAGTTAACTTTTGGTCCCACTGGGCAAAAAGACTTGATGTACCAAGTGACTTAATTCACTATGCTACTAAGAGATTCAAATGTAAATAAACAGCCGCCACGTTAGTCCTAACCCCCAGTTACGCTTTTAAACTGATGATAATTCTAAAACTATTGCATGCAGACTAACTAAAAGCATAAAGACCTTAACCGAACATAAGAACAGCACAGTTCAATCCCTTTTAAAGCAAAAAAATACAAAAATTAGCAACATATAGGAATAAAAACACACGAGGGGGCTAAGACGGGGAGTTATACATACGCTTTGTGAGTCCGATTACAACAAAAAAGGAGAGGTACACAACTACATGTTATAGCAGTCCCATATACAAAATTTTAATATTCACTTGCTAATCTGTATATTGCCTAATAGGCACTCGTTAAACTGAAAATAAGATCTTTACTAGAACAACCGCAACATTTCTGCACGTTAAATTAACATAACGTTATTTATTTATTTTTTGATATCTAAACAATTAAGTTAACACAATCAAAAAATCAACAAATTAGTTGATGGAATCAATCATCAGTCAATTACAAAACTATAATACAAAGAATAAAATAGCTTAAAATATTATTACAAGTAAGGAAATGAATTTGAAAAAACATATGATAAAATTACGCTCATTTATTAGTGCAATCTAAAGACTGGTGACACTTTGAATTACATAGCCATTGGATTTTGCGACAGGCGCACCTATATGTAGTACATTTAAATTTGCAGTAACATTTTCCGAAACCCTGCCCGAATAGCAATCTACAAGTGTAAGTGACGGCTGTTTTCAGTGTACAGAAACGTTGCTGTTGTTTCAGCAAAGTTTTTATTTTCACTTAATGAGTGCCTAGTGGGTAATGTGCAGATTATCTAGGTAATTTGTAGATTACCTAGGTAATTTAAGAAATGATACAATTTTTCGCACTTTAACGGATCACCCTAGTTAATCTGCATTTTATCTAGATATTCCGCAATTTAGCGGTGACGCATGTATACGTACGTACGGAGATACGTACAGACGTTACAAAAAAAATCCTTTTTGAATCCGTTTGAAATCCATTTTACAATCTATCTTGGTAAAAAGAGTCCTTTAGTCTGTCCGTATGTACAGATGACAAGCAAAAAAATCGTCCAAATGGGTTTGAGAGCGGTCAAAATGAATACTTTCGTTGAAATATACCTGAAATATTTTGCCATTACAATACTTTCCTTACCACGTACAAGCAAGTAAAAACGTGAATTGAATTTATAACAAAAATCTTATCCATTTTTATTTTCGTGTTTGGCCTGGAATATGGTTCCAAAGTGCTAGAATCATTTCAGTAAAGTTTTTGGACTAAGCAAGTTTACTGCCATTCATCAAAGGTTTTGACAAGGGAGCTCTACAGCTGAATAAAAAATATGTCTTTTTTTATTTAATTGCTCATAATTATTTTTTAAACTCGAATTTATTGCGTGGGATAGAAAGGATATTAATAAACCAGAAATTCAAATTTTAATGAGTTGCATTAAAATAAATTGTTCTTAAGCGTTTCAATTTTCTTTAATCTTTCCCATTATGATGCTTCTATTTGTTTAACATTAAAAGGCTGTTCAACAAACAATAAATATACTAGTCGTTGTTCAGTACAGATTTTACGTCATAAACGAATAACTTTAGATCGACTGAGGTAAAATAGTTCGTTTATTATGTAGAGTCAACAGCAAGCAAGATAATTGTTAGGTAAGTTCCTTCTTCTCCAGACAGACAGTCCTCTAAATCGCCAATGCATCGACCCCAAAATCTACATTCATTTTGAATGCCTAGAAACATTCATCATCGGAAAATGAAATGTCATTCTTGTCTGACCAAACATCATTAAAGAAACAGACAAAGACTTCACTGGGCGGAATAATTACATGGCCTGGACTCGCAATCGAATAAAGTTGCTTGGAGACAAGAAAAATTTGAATTGAAATTGCACCGGCAGCTGAAATTATTTGGCATGAGCTCACGAAAGGACAATTTGTTACCATGTTTTATAAGGTAAGGATAACATTTCACATCTTAACAGCTAAATGTTTGAATTAAAAAAAAAAATAATTGTAAGTTCCCCACTGTTACATAAAATTTTTTCAGCTAGCTAAAAATTCATTCGAAAACCAAAAGCTTTTTAATTATTCGTTTTATAATATTAATATCCGTCATCCATCCTCGTAAAGTCGCTTTAAGGATGTAGTTGAAGATTCAAATTTTTGGTTTTTCTAAGGTTCTTTTCCTGTGACTTCATGCAATTCTTTTTAATCACTGCTATTACATAAGCCTTGAGACTATGAAAATGCCAAGGTTAGACTGAGAAATAAAACTTTTGCATTCAAGGTCATCTAGAAAACGGTTTCTGCTGTTGTTTACCGCACTAGTTGATCGGAAATGGAAGACACAAATGATGAAATACTAATGTTAGCACTGGTACTGATTAGTATTAGCTCTCATTAGTATTAGCACAAACTAGTATTAGCACTAGTATTGACTAGCATTAGCTGTGATTAGTATTAGCATTAGTATTGGATAGTATTAGCACTAGTACTGACTAGCATTAGTTCTGACTAGTATTAGCACTAACATTGAGTAATATTAGCACAGACTAGTATTATCAGTAGTATTGACAGTATTAGCTCTGATTAGTGTTAACACTAATATTGACTAGTATTAGCTCTGTCTAGCATTAGCACGTATTGACTAGGATTAGCTCTGTCTAGCATTAGCACTAGTATTGACCAGTATTAGCTCTGATTAGTGTTAACTCTAATATTGACTAGTATTTGCTCTGTCTAGCATTAGCACTAGTATTGACTAGGATTAGCTTTGATTAGTGTTAGCACTAGTATTGACTAGTATTAACTAGTATTAACACTAGTGTTAACTAGCATTAGCTCTGGCTGGTAGTAGCACTAGTATTGATTAGCATTAGCTCTGACTAGCACTAATATTGACTAGTATTTGCTCCGACCAATATAAGCAATAGTATTAACTAGATTACTATTAGCACTAGTATTGCCTAGTATTAGTTTTGACTAGTATTAGCATTAGTATTGCCTATTATTAGCTCTGATTAGTATTAGCACTAGTATCGCGTTGTATTAGCATCAACTGTATTTGAAAGGAACTTCTCATAAACGAAGGTTCATTTCTGGTTTATGAACGGGTTGAAATAAAACCTTTTAGTCAGTTCTTGCTAGCTTGTATAATTCCAAATCTTTGATGGAAAATGATGCGAAATCTGAATTAGCAGTGCTATCTTACAAACCAAGACATTCTTCTCAACAACGAATTTAACGCCTTTTTGTTTTAAGATATAACCCTGTTTTATGCTTTCACAATTTAAAACATGGCAATTTTATTGCTGTCAGACTGATTCTATTACTTAACAAAAATCTCAGTTTACATTCTACATTAGAGGCTTCTGAGACTCATTGTGGTGAAATTATTATTCTGCTTATTATGATTAAGGTGTCACAAGTATGACAAAACGTAAGTTCGGTAACTACACAAAAATATTTCCAAGACTATATGTGCTCATGTTCACCTATACAGATAACCGTCGTTATTGTAGATGGTCAGTACTTTAGAAAAGTCGTTCGATAGGGTAAAACCACGAGCAAGAATCTCTCACAGAAAATTTTTGCTAAAGATAAAATAAGGTTGTTCAGTTTTATTATGATTCAGCAGAAAGGGTACTGTAATGAGAATCGCTAATGATTACTAACCCGGGCACTGAAACTTAACATTCAACGCGTCCAAAAGCTAGTCGGTGTATTCATGCTCATTTCGATTCGCTTTCGTAAAACATTACAATGATTAAATGAGCATTAAAGCCATATTAGATTAGATTATACGATTATAACAAAGCCTATCAAAATTATCTGCCTAAACAAAAAGATGCCTTCCTGGAGGATTTTCTGACATCAAAATTGTTTCCAGAAATTTTGATGAACAAAGTAAGCATTGCTCCTTTGATACTCGATGATTCTTCGTTGGAGTTTGTAGAAAGTGTTAAGTGTCTTAGTGTCATTATTGAACAAAAATTTACATGGAAAAAGCCCACTGAATTCCTTTCTACCAGATGTGAAAAAATTATTAATGGTTTCACCGAATCGCGACAAATACTTTTCGAGTTAGCTATGATGTCAAGAAACTGGATTATACCTTTCATTTCGTACGGCTTTCGTGCTTGGGGACGTCATGTTTAGAGCAGCAAACTGAACAACAAAGTTGGACTTGAATTTGGTTTTTAAAGGCCATTCTAAGGTTAGTTACTTTAAACACTGAATACAGAAAGAATGCACAGATTTTCAAGCAGAGCTTCTGCGTACTCATCTTGCCATCAAATGGATCAAGGATAATAATGGGATAGCATCCTCAAGGTACCTTGTTTGTTCCTATATTTTTTCGTCTCCTCATATTTTGAACAGTATTACTAGCAGTGACAAATTAGCGATGGAAACCTTATTAACTGTCAGTTCGCTTAGAAATAGGAAAATTGACATCCGTTTTGCTTACGTGCTTGCTCATCACAGATTCTGGAAATGAAAGAGCTGATTTGCTAGCTAAACATGCCTTAAATTTACCCATTGATATCAATATTAGTATTCCAAAGAGTTATTGGAAGTCCTTTCATTACAAGAAGCTTTTATCTAAGTGGAATGAGGAATATATTTCATCTCATAATGCTGAGAGCACCAAAGCGTTTTTCCCTTCTATTTACCATAGACTGCATTCCGAGTATTTTCTGTCATCTAACTTTAAAGTTTCTCAGTGTTTACCTGGTCACTGTAAATTTGTAAGTCATCTGTTTCGTCTCATTCTAAGATCAAATAAGTTATGTGAATGTTACAAAAAACGTAGTGGAACATTTGATGTCTTCATACCCTACCTTCGATGGCCCTAGAGTATGTTTGCAGAACAATTTGAAAATGTTCGGCGGAAATTGGCTAAACTTATCTGTTTTTGTAAAGTTCAGATTGTTGTTCCTTGTTTTTGTTCGTTTTATTTATGCAGGTAATATTTAATGTATTAGTTAACTTATGTAAACCCTGTGTTGTAGGTCTGTGGTGGACGGGGATATTGTAATGTTTAAAAAAACTGAACTTTAAATGGTTAGAAGAGTGTTTGTTATCTAGTTTTTAGCAGGATGAATCTCGTTTTCTCTTGAATCATGCAGACAACAGTACATGCACGTTTCCTTCGTCTAGAGAAGTGCTGCATTCAGAATTCACGCTTAGAGAAAAAGGAACCAGTAAATGATATGTAATGGTTTTCGCAACATTCTGCCGGGAAAACCTGAGCCCTCTCTATCACCTACCTAAATGTTATTGCATATTCCTTCGACGCAAATAGAATACTTCTACATCTTTTTATGCCAACGCCAAATATTTTGAAATGATACTGTTCTTCTTCCTGTGCAATATTGGCAGAATCTTTCAAGAATGGCTTGCAAGATACAAGGAATAGTTCAGGTATTGCTGCGGTCGACAAATTTCCCTCACATTATTTAATACAGTACATGTAGTACGTATTGGAATAAAAAAAACCAACCTGCAGCATTTGAGCTATTCAGTTAAAGGTATTAAAACTTGGATAATTTATTGGTACCAGACACTTAAAAATTCTTTAGAATTCTTATATCGTCCACACCTGATCAGAAAAAAGCTATTTCAGAGGCACTTGGAGGATCAACAGCACGCTAGCCAGATTGTTGTAATATTTTGATTCTGCGATGTTAATTCTATTATTTTTCATTATTCTGCTCATTATTTGTTAACGCTGACTAGCATTACCTGTATGAAAGTTTTACCACTCTTGGAATACCCTGGCTACTAATAATGGTGTAATTGTTTTCTCACGAATGACTTAAATAAGCCATATTAGTGACATATTTTGCATTTTTTTATTATAATGACAGATCAAAATGTAAAACTGATCTCATAGCTCGTAACATCTTGCTTATAATTCAGTAAAAATGAAGAATATTTTTTCTTCATGATACGCTTCTTGTGCTTAATCTTGAATATCAGTTCAAAAACCTATCTAAATGAAGAGTAAATTTACTATTTCAGTCAGCCTCAAATTTCTTTTATGCAGATGAATTATTCTCTGAATGCTTGCGGGAAGGCGTATTTTCTCGTGTATTCCCTGACTAAGCTGTCATGCTTTTTTCTGTCGAGAATATATAAAGTAGCGATGTTTCCCACCAGGGGATCTGCCGGATTACAGTCCGAAAGCAAGGAACAGATGGATAACAGAATGGAAGATACAGTCAGGGCTGGTGACCAGTTCTTCTGGAGTATGTCTAAGCATACGCTACCTCTAGCACTTATGTTACAATGGTAAATCTTTGTTTCGAAAGTCACCTGCAGAAGGAAATAAAAAAATTTATTAAACAATAGTATATCATTAATTATGATACTGGTTCGCTAAATCACTTTTTTACCTTAAATATTCTTACTAACCAAAGCAAAATCTAACTATTATGTACCACAGAATAACTTTTATGTACCATTAATAATTACAATAATGCTGAAGTTATCAGTGGCTTAACATTTATCAATGTGAAAACTGCAGTAAGTTCAGATATATTATAAAAATAAAATTAAACCGAAGGACATTGGTGTCCATAAAGACAGCTGGTTACCAGTTACCAAAATTTGACGGTTATAGGTGGTCAACTCGCGCGGGATGGTGGAGTAAGTTTAGAAAAACTATTAAAATTAAACTAAGATCTTCCATTGATCATCAAGGTCATTGGTCACAAATAGCCTGTGGGCTGACGGTTATTATGCGGTTGTGAAATGCTTGTATGTTATTTTTTACATTAGTCGAGAATACAGTCACCCTTCCATAGAGATATGGTTAATGTAAGGATGAAGATGATATTCCTGGTCTTGCCTGTATAACAAATTAGATTAGAAAACTTTATTAGCTTAGTACATATGTACTAAGTTATTCAACACAATCAAAGAAGAATCATAGGAAGGATTCCACAGTGGTCGCAACTATTCTATTTCGAAAGTCAGGCAGTATCACACGACATGAGCAAGGTCACTTCGATACTTCATCGATGCTGCTAGCAAGGGACTGCTCCAGTCACCAGTTCATCCTTACTGGACGATAGGGAAGAGCTAGCAGTGCCATCTTTTGAGTCCTTCTGATTCTAAGAGCTCTCCACATGTAATTTAACGTAGCGCAGTGCTCCAAAAAAAATTCCTTTAAGCTATTTCTAATGTAAAAAACGCTAAAACTAAGAAAATGTTGTTGTGTACTAAGTTCTGAATTCTGCTGTTAAGACTAAACTTGTTCAACAACATTCTATAACTCCGAATAAGAGAAATAAGAATTATAGGTTTCTCAAGGACGGTAAAAATAACGCGCGTACATGACTGGAATTTGGTTCCTCTATAATAGGAACTTTTTTAGTTTTGAATGCATTTTTGGACCTCTTAAATTCAAAGTCTGAAGATTTTGGCTCGTATATTATGTCTTTCCATCTCTGTCTATGTACAGCATTTCCCATCTTATAAAAGAAGTTACTAATCTATGAATTGACGAAATATGAAATCCTATCACGTGCTATTCCAACCCTATCCATACTCTGCTAATATACTTTGATAGCCAAAAATTTAGGTAACGAGCTATTTAGCGTGATTAAAAAAATATCCACTGATCCTAAATATCAGCGGTGGTTGGCTGTAGATCCATCTGTCTGATTTAAGACTGAATCAAATAAAAAATAGCTTTCAAGAAACAAAGATATCTGTCGCGTTGCAGCATTTTAGGAAAAACGTATGAAACTTACATTTTATGAAAGCTTATTCGGATTGATAAATAAAGAAAAATGAGATAGCGTACAAAAGCTTAATCAAATCAAATTTTGCTACTTAAGCTAATATTTTTGTGAATCGTACCGATAGCTCTAAAGGCAGCTACTGAATAATAATAAAGGAAATTTCTAACCTACACTTTTTATCTCACAGTTGTAACCTTATCGATATCGCTGTAACCCCAAACAGCTGTCCTCACGTTGTTCAAAGAACAGGAGTAGGATTTTTTACATGGTGGCGAAGCGCATTACGGCTACCTGCCTAGTAGGAAGGGCATTTTGTATGGAGATTTTCTGAAAGAAACTGCTTCATATATACCTTTACCATGAGGAAAATCTCGGAAACGTCCATTCAGCCAACCTTCTCACTGTAATTTGAAGTCGGATCCAAATGCCAATTGTCAGTGTTCTTATCCGCTCCACCATTCGCTGGTTGACGATAAGGAAGATGTCATAACACAGGAAAGGAGCGAGTGTTTATCATGAAAAATTATTATCCGTTTACCAATCCATTATTACCATACTAAGTAATGTCGATATTAAACTACTATATATAAACAGTACTTATTTTATTAAAATTGAATTAACTATTCTGTTACTGTAGCATTACTTCTGCAAAAGCACAGTGGAAAGTCAACTTTTATCCCACCAGAGTAAAAGGCAGAAACTATTCCAAAATTCATGATGATACATCATGATCGAATCAGCAATGAGGACTGAAATAAGCCCGTGTACCAGAAAACGTTAATTTTGACTGCAGACACAAAGGTACACGTTTTAGCGCGCATTTCTGTATGTTCAAAGAAGGGTGGTCTTTTCCATCACCTGATGTAAAGATAAATTCCACTCTTGCTATTCAATTCTAGTTTTTGCAGTTTAGTTAATAATGAATAAATGGCTAGGAGCGACATTGAAATTATGGTACTCTTTCGTTATTGGCACAGTATTCAGAAATGTACGTATGTATGCACGTGTGTATGTATGTATGTGAGTATACGTACACACATATATACATACGTGAACACATACGTTCATACATACATATATTTCTGAATCTAGTCCCGATAGCAGAACAGTAAAGAAATTTTCTCTGAAGAAAACTTGCATAAAAATCTAAATTTCGCATATTTTCGTACTAAACAATTATGCCGTGATCAGAATTATCCCAATGTGAAAGCCTGCTGAGTTTGGTTCATTTATTAAATCAGCTTTTCAAGAGATATTTAGTTGGTTTTGCACATAAGCTAAATATCTCTTGGAATATCTCTTGTTGATTGGGCAGTTGGCTTTGAACACTTGTATAGCAGTTATAAATGTGGGCAAAAGTTGAATAACGTGCTTTGCGTACACAAGAAAATTAAAAGCTCACATTTAAATTTGCAAAAGGTTAGAAAATAATGAAAATGAGAATGGCACGTTAAACATTTCATAGGCTGTGGTTATAAATGATAAGCGTCGAAAGAATGAACAGCAGGAAAATAGCAAAAAATATTCTTTTCTACAAATCGTGACACATTTCGGAGCTTCTACAGAAATGCCACACATATGTGGCCATTTTATATTGTGGCTATATGACTTATGTGGCCATTTTATATAAGTGACACTTCTGAAATACAAATAATTTTATGTTCAGTTTAGCAGCTCAATTGATAGTGATTGAAATTTTATTTTTTAAGCCGAAATTTTCTTAAGGAGAAATGAATTTAATATAAATTTATCTTTATTTTTTACCTTTGTAGAGGCTATCAGACTTTAGAAGCAAAAAATGTAATAAATCAGCTGTATTCTTTTTGGGATTTGGGACAAGTATGCACAAAACTCGTACACTACAAAAGTATACATAGGAAAAACAGGAATTCCTTACATTTTGTCCTATTTTACCTGGAGTGATGACGATAAGCTGCTTTGATAGCATGATCAGGGAAGCTACAGAATTGTTGGTCTATCTGTCACCCTGAAATAGAGAGGCTTCGGTGAGAGATACAGCACAGAGCGCTAAAATCCCTTGACACTGACCGTGAAGTTAAGATTCTTGTAGTGTCAAGTAGAGTCATAACTGGACGAAATATTGCTTCTGCATTGCCAGAGCCTGTCGTCTCAGACCTCGTAACAGCTCGTGCAGTGCCAGCTGTAGAGGACCTCACCCATGGATTTCTTATGAATCTGTGGCCCGCAGCCTGCCTTTGGGCTATTTAATTGTGAAGATAAGTTTTTATTTTGCCCATAAGATTTTTTAATATTAAATACAATGCTTGGTTATTTTTGAGGGGATAGCGTTTTCCCTCTTTCCTTTCTTCTTCTACTCCTTACTGTGAAACTGTAGCACGAATAATGACTGAAATATATATTAAGCAAATATTACTCTAATAATGCTCTTTTCCACAGTTAATACTAAAATCCAGGTTACTTGGTTTCTTACCTTCGGAGGTTTATAAGGATACTCTTTTGGAAAGCGAATGTTCAGCGTGAATACTCCACCCTCGTAGAGTGAACCGGGAGGGCCGATGATTGTAGCTACCCATTCGAATAGGTCGTTATTCTTGATTCCAGCACTGCACAGGGGTGGAGGATTCAGAGTTATATCCATCAACTCCTGCTGCAAGCGCTTAGAGCAGCTGAGAAAAGAGCTGGAATTCACGGAGGTATCTTGTTTCGAATCTCCCATTCCTCCTTCTGCGATGCTTCCTACTTCCTCGTCAGATGGAATGTGATAAGTTCTTCTACTCATCGTTAACTTGAGATGACACTTAAATTTCTAAAATTTAAAGAAAAGAACTGAGAGCAAATGATCTGCACAAACAAAAAAAAAACTTGGATAAAATACACGCATACACCAGCAAAAGCGGTCTGTATAATCTCCCATAGCGAAACATAACGAAGATGCTTCAGTTGGAAGGGAAACATGTCTAATAGGGATTATAACTTCATACTTACTGGGTTCAACATTCAGGTGTATATTCTTGGCGAGCGATCTACTTCTACAGGGTATGTCACCTTTCACAATGGTAAGCTCCAGTTTTTGTAAGTTTAAGGTATAATCATGTTTCGAAGAACGTAAGAATGAAAATAACATACCTTCAACAACTGCAAAGTTTTGAAATATTATTGACCTACTATTCGGATACAGAGTAATTTTATTTCAGTAGAAATTGGGAAAATTTCTTCATGGAAAATGTTCAATTTCCTCATTAACTGCTCTTCAAGAACTTATACGATCATTTCGATTAATGTTAACTTTTAAGATGTTATATGCAGTCAAAAAAATTAGGTTCTGAAGTTCCGATACACACTAGGTGTACTTACATATAAACACAAAATTTATTATTTAACCTAAAGGAATTTTTAAGATAAAGGTATCAGAAATTGACACTGATCCATAATTAGACAACCTAAAATCAAATCGCATGAATTATCAATTAAAGACTATCTTTTAAAATTAATACGTCGACTCTTTGAATTATAAATCAAAGAGTCGACATATTAATATTAAAAGCACCTTTTTATTTACCCAAAAGGTATGCTAATCCCGTATGGGACATTAATCTCGAAACGGCATTTTGCGTTGAATGACTAAAAACGGCGTATCGCTTTTTAAACTGTTGCCACCAAATATTATCGCTTTACATCATATTTGAAGAAATTAAATAATGAAGAATCTGCATGGATGCGTGTATGTTTCTCACACTGTGAAAAAACAACGGTATCTAGACATATCAAATTTTGAATAACGTAGTCCTCCACTCGAATATGGGCATCTTAAAGGACAAACTTAGAATTTGTTTTATTATCTATTTTATTCTTTGTAAAGCTTTAACGAATTTTTCATTAACAAACTGATCGATTTCAAAGCGAACAGTGGCAATACTGCACGGAATAAAACAATTTAATCTTCAGCGAGCGAGACTGTATATCGGAAGTTCTTAAGATATGTTGTTTTTAAATATTGCGTGACTTTGCTTTTGAATCGAATTTTATGTGGCGTAAGGACCAGGAACGCGATATTTAATAAGTAAAATAAGCACACAAAGCCTTAATAGTAAAAACAAAAATGTTTTGTAAAGCAATTTTAGTAAGAAAATTGAACATAAATATGATGAACTCAGAAAAGACGAAGAAAACAGAAAAAATATATACCAACACTTAACGATGCATCAGAAATTTTAAACGAATACTGCTGCCTTGTTTTTAAAATTTTTGCAATTTTCCTGAGGAATTATATAGGTGTAAGTGCGAAGAAAATGATGCTTTAATAGGAAAGCTAAAAATACAAAAAAAAGGGGATAGTAAGAATGAAGGTAACAGCAGACTGGTAGGCGGCGAGCAGCGTGACAAGAATTTTGGGTGACTGTTAAAATCTGAAACCTTTCACATTTTTAGTCCAAAGGGGCAATTTGCCCAGAAGGATTATTAATTTCGTTTTGGCATTTAGCGTTGATTCACTACAAGCGTTGTTTCACTTTTCAAATTGTTGCCACCAAATTTTATCGCCCTGTATTATATTTAAAAAAATTAAATAATGAAGAATCTGCATAAATGCGTGTATGTTTCTCGCATTGTGGTAAAACAACGGTACCTAGAGACATCAAATTTGGAATAACGTAATCCTCCTGCGAATATGGGCATCTCGAAGCCCAAATTTGAAATTTGGAATTTGTTTTAGTATCGATTTCCTGTTTTGTAAAACTTTAAAGAATTTTTTGATCAACATACTCAAAGATTTCAAAGCGAGCAATGGCAGCGTTGTACAGAAAAAAACATTTTGATCTCCACCTCGCGAGACTGTGTATTGGAAATTCTAAAGATATGTTGTTTTTAAATATTTTATGATATTGCTGCTGAACTTAATTTTGTACTTTATGTGGGAAGAACATGATATTTAATAAATAAAAGTAACACACAAAATGTTAAAGAAAAGCTTCTTTGGACGTAATTTAAAATCTGAAACCTTTCAGATTTTTTATTTATTTATTTATTTATTACTTTTTAAGTGATGGTAAATCCGATGTTAGCTCCGAATAAATTTCATAATTAGAGAAAGCCTGTGTCTTGCATTATGACATTTCAGCACAGTGACAGAAGTAAAGTATAAATCATATTATAGTTTATTTCCGTTTTCAGCTCAGTGAAGGTCTTTCTGAAAACTTTCTTCCGCCGCATACTAAATCTCTGGAAGATGCCGAAGTTACATCTGGAGTTGTACCGGAATTAAACCAGAACTTGTGTAGAATAGTTCCCAAGGGGCAGCCAATTAAGAAAGCCAATTACATTTCCATTGTAAAGAAATGCAAAAGAGAAAACCACTCTGTAACAGGTGATCGGAAACCATTTCCGCGTTGCACTTTTCAAAAAGAGTTCATTTCGTGCCAAACCGGTTAGAGGACCGGCGGAAAGTTGAGAACAGCACAGCCTTCCCCGTTAGGAAAACACTTAAAACTTTTCTGTTAACTTGTAGAATTATAATTTCTCATTTAGAAACACATCAAATGCAACAAGTGGAATTCGAGGAAAGAAGAAGGGGGGAAGAACATTTCGATGCAGCAAATGAACGCTTTGTTTTATACCAGACATTGCAACTCTGACAATTTGTTATAAGTTAACACGTTTCACCTTGATTCAAACACAAGTAACCACATGATATAAAACATATTTTTTGAAAAAAAGAAAAAAAAACATGGCTATAAATTTTACATTTTTAAATATTTATTATGGATATCACAGCTCGATTCGCACAGTTCTAAAACCCTTGACACAGTGTTTTTTAAAAGATATCCGATATCAGTTTTTTTATTTTATTTTATTCAAGAGAGAAAAAGTCCAGAGAGATTAAGAACATACTTAAAAAGATTTTGGGGTCGTTTAACGAACGATTAAAACGCAGATGGTTATTATATGTTCGATCTGATGAACGTTTTCAAGACTGTAAGACAACCCACCATCGGCAGATGCTGAACAGTGGTAGTTCAGTCTGTGGTAAAAGTAACTTTAAGTAAAATTTAAACAAATTTCAAAAACGAAATAAAGAAAGTATTGTTACGTGCGTAAGGGTTCGTTATATATTGAATGCACAAGTCGTTGAAAAGTTAACAAAAAATTTATTCTTTCCACAAGAAATAAATTAAAATGCTGAAATATTTCTTCACAGATCTTCGCACAATATCTCTAACGTTTAGCAAAACCTTAGTTTAAAACAGATAAAATAATTCTATCTCACAGCGAAATCGCTACAATCAATACAGCATTAAGTAAACAAACAGCAGTTCGCTTTTTACAGCTACGAGTATAACAGCAACTAACTGAGATGAGCCTGGTTACCTGGTTAAGAGCTATACCGGGCTACTGCCTAGGCAGCGATGCCGGTTCATGAAATAAAGCCCTAAGGCACATGACGTAATAGAATCCGGACGAGGGTGAATCTCGGAAGAGAAGACGGAGGCAGAAACTGAGATGAGGTGTTTCACTTCGGCTTTTATAAGCTTTTTAATTATCAATAGAACAATCACGATATTTCTAGATTTTTCTGGATGGCAACAGTAATTACGAGATATTTATTTATTAAGCATTAAATGCACGCGCTCTTTTATTTTTATTGTTATTTTTTTTTCGACGTAGTTTTCTCTTCAAAAATCGTCTGCGTTGCACGGGGAAATAAAAAGGAATTTTATTTACAATTCTAAATAAATAGCCAAATAAATGTGAAATTCGTAAC
>KK114112.1:687113-701527 GCA_000611955.2 Stegodyphus mimosarum | reverse complement strand
AAAAAAAAAAAAAAAAAAAAAAAAAGACCTAATGACTGTACAGCCTGTTGAGTATTTAATTTTAGTTTATGAATATAAAAACCATTTTAGAGAAACCCGTCGACGTGGAAGACAAAACAGCCAAATTTTATAAAGAACCATTTTTATAAACTAATGGAAATGCATAATTCTTTTTTTACTTATAAATGGCAAGATAAGTCCCATCACTACCATTCCTTCAGTTCTAGACAGACCTGCCAAATCTGCATTACATGTTTCCAAACTTAATTTATGCTATATTTCAGATCGTATTATATCTTTCCTATTTAAGTGACTACTGTTATCGTTATATTAAAATACTACCAGTCGAAAAAAATTTGAAGCAGAATTTCGACATTTTTTACTTCGCTTTTGAACATATTGTAAACATTTCAAAGTACTCTTTGTTTTATTGCTCTTGATGGCAACTTTATACGACAAAAACTAGTTGTAAACGTAGAAAAAGGCATGGATCAATTGTTTTCTTTGTGGTATTTTGACCAAGATCATACAATATTTTTACTTTCATTAAATGTCTGTTTTATAAATAAAATGTCTCATGCGAAATATTATAAAGCTTATTTAATGTTTTTCCGTACATTTCTTGCATAAGTTTCTTCACATATATTAGCATTTTCAAAAACATTTTGTAGAGACATTAGGATTTATTTGGAAGCAGGAGAATGAACAATAAGCAACGCCTTCGCCGGGAATCGAACCACGGACCTCTCGGTTACGCGTCGAGCATGCAGACCACTACACCACGAAGGCATGCGAAGAAGGCTGGAGAAATACCAAAGGTGTTGTATTCCATCATGACAATGCAAGGCCACACACATCTTTGGTCACTCGGCAAAAATTATTGGAGCTTGGTTGGGATGTTTTGCCACATCCACCATATAGTCTGACCTTGCACCATCTGATTACTTTTTGTTTCGATGTTTACAAAACTCCTCGAATGGTAAAAATTTCAACAATGATGATGATTTCAAATCGTACCTGATTCAGTTTTTTGCTAATAAAAACCAGAAGTTTTATGAACGTGGGATTATGATGCTGCCTGAAAGATGGCAAAAGATCATTGATCAAAATGGGCAATACATTACAGAATAAAGTTATTTAGTTCCATGAAAAAATTGTCTTTGATTTTCTAAAAAAAATCCGCAATTACTTAGTTGCCAACCCAGTATATATATTCCCACTCTGTTACCTGACTCGGTGAGATTGTTTTTTTATTCTTATAGATTGGTAAGTTGAGAATTTTTTGCTTAAAAGTGATTTAATTGTGTGGTTTTTATGTTCATGTTAAGGAATGTATAGCTTTAGTTAATCCGCATGCAACAGTTGAAAAATTATGAACAATTTAAAAGTGGCGAGTTAAGCCTAACGAACAGCCATTTGTTTATATTTGAAACTTAAAATAGTGAACCAAGTCCGTTTCTGCACCTTCAGTGTTTTTTTGCCGAGTGGAACCAAAAGTAAACTTTGAGTTCGGTGCACCGAAAAATCTACTTTCTTGCCTCCCTCTCTGAATTGCTTGTTTTTGCGTAGAAACTCTAATTTTTAATTTTAAAACCTTTTTTTAATTGTTTTAACTGCATTTGATGTTTTGTTTTTCTGTATTTTTCAATTTTTTTAATTAATGAAGATGTTTTGGGTTTTTGTTTTGCCTCGAAGTGAAAACTAAATTAATTAAATGAGAAATGTATCTCTAATGAAATGCGAGGAAATAAGTTTAAATGAAATGCAGCAAGAAATATGTATAATTTAATAGGCCATACAAGGAAGTCATGTAGTGTACACATAAGATTTTTTTTCAAGGAATACAGCAGTAGCTTTCAAAGTATGACTAATAATTTTATCTCTGCCCTGTTTTATTCTTTAAAAGTCCTTGGAATTGAACAAAATTAGGAATTTTTTCTATAAATATAGGCCATAAAAAATTTCTTGATAGCAGGAAGAATTAATTTGAACACTTTTTTCCTGCTTTTTTTAAATTTAATTTCGCACTGCTGAAGAAGCTTACAATCGTAAATATTTTATTGAAACTTTCTATTTTATTGAAACATGTATTAGGGGAACTAGATTTCTATACCATTTTCTCCGCTTTTTTATGACAAATAGAACTTTTTCCCCTTTGCAGTAATGTAAATAAGACCGTATTTCATCAAGGATCGCAATTTATCTCCCTTGTAAATACATGCATACTGTACAGCATGCTCATACATACTATACAGCAATTCCTGTAATAAGCAGCATGCCTGAACAAAAACCAATGAACATCACATCTTTTTAAATATTTTAAGTTGTATAAATATTCGTCTCTTATTTATTTTATTGCTGCTATAAATGTCTTTCTTTAAAGACCATCGGGGGAGAAATTTTCTGTTGTTAACAGATGATTAGCTTTAAGTACTTTGGAAACGATATTTACATTTTTTAGCTTATTTTTTAGCTTAGCGTCTTCTTTCATGTTAAAATGATTCTTTACGGTTTTGCCTTTTCCGACCGGTAATTGTATTTATGTTGCACTTAGAAATTTAAGGACAGTGATTTCACAATACTTTTCAATTCCCTAATAATAATATTTCTTTTCGAAAAGGGGTAAAAGAATATCCTTCTACTCACAACTTATCTGCATGTGATATTTTGAAAGCTAAAGAAATTTCAGAGTTGCAGACAATTCAAATTATGTGATATCATATTTCACATTTCAAATCATATAATATTATCTGAAAGTTTTGTTTTACATCACTAATATTTTTACTTAATTGAAACCGTTGTAATACTGATTTAACATCGTCTATAGGTTTCCGAAGTTTTTTCCCAACTTATTAATATCCAGACTTATTAAAGTCTTGATCTAAGGCTTTGAAATCACTCTTAAGTTTCCCATAATCATGGGCATAAATAATCATAAATGAGGCATTTGGGGTTCCTGAAAAAACACTGCCCTTACTGAGTCATTGGATTATTTTTTGAAGCAAAAGTGCATGAAAAATGAGCAACGCCCTCGCCGGGACTCAAACCTGCACCTCTCGAGCGCGCGCTGAGTGTGCTACCGTTACACCACGAATGCATGCAGAAAGGAGGGAGAAAATACCTTATACCCTTCATCGGAATATTAAAGATTTTGAGGATGATTTGAAGGATTCTTAAAATCTGGCCCTTTCAGACCTAGGTTTTACAAAGGTTTAGGCGGCACTCAAGTCCTGATAGGCGTTTACTTTCATTTATTTTAATTTTCAAAATAAAGGAGAAAATGTTATGAAAACAAAATTTTTACCTTATTTTGACACAGGGAATGGAACAGTTTTAAATACAAAGTGTATTTTTATGTGACTCCCGTAGAGAAATTATTAGTGTTAGTGAAATGTTTATTTCACTTCAGAAATTTAAGCGCGAACTTATCCACGCTTTTTTGCGGCCGAGCGGTAAAATCGCTGAAAACTGGTAGTTCGGTTCGAGATTCGAATCCCGCGATGGGGATGGCTGCAGGGGTGGCTTTTCCAATGGTAATGTGTATACGAGCCAGTTTCCCTTAAAAAGTCCTCCACGAAGGCATCCCTCCTCTTACGCAGATAGCCTTAGTGTGCTTTGCCGTAATCTCAATAAATAAGACCAAACTATCCACGCTTTTACGCGAAAAATTCGCAGTGGTATTGTTAATTAGGTTTCCAAGGGATCGGCTGAAATTTAATAAAGACCGCTGTAGCCAGCGTGGAATAACATTCAAGAAGTGAACACTTTTAATTTTTCTGTTTTTGCATAAATTTAATCGAAAAGGAACTTTTCAATTTCTGTTGCAAACTGAAAAGTGATATGCAGATTCCTTTACGATAACCCCCATAAATTTTACAAGTATGGAACGTTCTGTCTTTAGCTTAATGAAGCATAATGAATAATTAAGTAACTGATATTTCTGCTTTATAAAAACTAGATAAAAAGTCACATGTAATATGCATAAAGCCCTTATATTTTTCTAAAACACTTTTACCTTATTTTGAGAAACTTTATTAGCAGAATTACATGTCTAAGACAAACAGTTAAGGGTATAAAATATCCAACTGCCATTTTTTGGAATAGTTTCACTTTTGAGATTAATTGTAGAATTTGAAACAGTTGATCCCTCAGTTGTTAAAACCGAAATTTTGAAAATAATTTATATGAGAGAGAAAACATATTTGTGTTTTCAGTCTGTAAATTCAACAGATTATATAGCTTAAATTGTGTAGTAGGAAATGAAAGGCGTGGTAAACAAAAATCAGAACTGAAATTATTCCCTGCATTTAAGTTAATTTTCTTACTTTCTTGTAAAGAAGTACACAAGTAAACGATTAAAAATTTAAAACATTTCAGAGAATTAAACTGGAAGGAAATTTCTTTGGGCCCTCAGAGGCTATGTCTAAAACTACTCTTTTATGAATATTATTCAATTTTCTTTCGAAACTAACAAATTCCAACAAATGTCTGAGATTTTTTAAACGGATAAATAAACGTTTAATTAGAAATCTTTAAAGATACTAGAATTTCTTCTTTTATAATATGCCTTAAAATATCGTTATTGCCTTTTTTTTTGATGAAATATACAGACAAGCATAAATCTAATGGATTATAAAAGAAGATTTTCTTTTCTTTTTTAAATAAATTAAAAATATTACCTTTTATTTGAAGACTACTGATTATCGGATAATTACTGAACGTCTTTCGAAATTCAATGTAATATTAGATTTTTAACTAAACAAGCCGTAAAATTTGCCTCAATTTATCTCTTCCTTTTTTGTAGCTTCAAGTTTTTTGAAACTACAAAAAAACGAGCGCATTATCCTAAATTTATAATGCGCGCGTTTAAATTCCCTCACGCTTATTGTAGCTGGAGTTTCCATTCTGGTTTTTCTCTTATACTTTTGAAGTCCGCTCCAGAAGCACGCGTCATCGAGGGTTGCCAGATTAGCTATTTCATGCGTAACTTGAAAAAACTGGCTTCCTTTTTGGCAAAATGGTTTGGCGACAGAAAGCTAATTTAATTTTTCCTGGCACGTTTACGTAAAGTAAACGTATATACATAACAATAATAATCATAAAAGAAAATCTGAAAGGTTTCAGATTTTAAATTACGTTAAAAGGGGCGTTTTTTTACCATTTTGTGTGTTACCTTTATGTATTAAATATCATGTTCTTTGCACTTAAACCATGAAGTTCAAATTCAAGAGAATATTGGAAAATAATTCTAAATTGAGCATATCTTTAGGACTTCCAATATACAGTCTCACGCGCTTGAGATGAAAATGCTTTTCTGTACAACGTTGCCATTGCTCGCTTTGAAATCCTCGAGTTTGTTAATCAAAAATTCGTTAAAGTTTTACAAAATACGAAATCGATAATAAACCGAATTTCAAATTTGGACTTCCAGATGCCCGTATTCGCAGTAGGATTACGTCATTCAAAATTCGATGGCTTTAGGTACCGTCGTTTTATCACAATGCGAGGAACATAGATACATTTATACACATTCTTCATTATTTAATTTCTTTTAATATAATAAAGGGCTGCAACTTTTGGTGGCAACAGTTTGAAAAGTGAACCGACATTTAATGTTTCCAAAGCAAAATCGCAAAACGAAAGCAATAGTCCTTTAGGGAAAACGCCCCTTTAGACAAAAAAAAAAAAAGAAAAAAAGGTTAAAAAAAAAAGGGACAATTCTATATCCTCCGTTGTGGTGGGCCGATTGACAGATTTCAAATTGCGTTTTTCATGTCTCGAAAGCGCGACTTAGGCTATGGATTAGATTTATAGACAGCGTCGTTCTAATATAGGTATTTTGACACAAAATTGGACTTTTTCTGAAATGACATGCGAGTTGTTTCCCATATTATGATTCTACGACTTAAATTATGCCAAACTATAAAATTTTGTAAAAATCGCACAGGTAGTTCTTAAAAAATTCCTTCTTTCACATTTCGAAATTTAGGTGCATTTCAAATAAAATTCACTCATTCTTTATGATTTATTTTTTAAAATTTATATTTTAAAATAATTTTCATAAATTTTTCGAAAAAAAGTTTGAAATTTAATCTATAAAATGTTTACCATCATCTTATAGTACATGTATTTCTAAGCATACCTGCAACAAATTAGAGTTTTTTATTCAAAATTTCCTAAGATATACGTGAATTTATATATTTCAGCGCTTTGAAAATTTGGCATTTTTATTAAAAGCGATACTAAGTCAAATGTAGTTTACGCACTTTATTAAAATTATTTGGAAGTATGAGCGATAACTTTTTTTCCGCTCGTCTGCAATGAAAAAACGAAAAGGAAAACAGGTTGCTGTAAATTAAGAAGGCGAAAACTGAAATAAATACGCCAAGATAAATTTTTGAATTTCTCCTTAAATTTCGCACCGAATTTTACAAAATTCAACATTTAGACATAGTTTGAGTCGTAGAATCGAAAGTTGAAAAAACTTTGCATGTCATTTCAGAAAAAGTTCGATTTTGTGACAAAATACTTACGTTAGAATGATGCTATATATAAATCTAATATATATCTTAAGTCCCGCTTTCGAGACATGAAAAATGCGTTTTGAATTTTGTCAATTGGCCCAGTAGAACGGGAGATAAAGAACTGTCTCATTCCCCCTTTTTTTCTTTTTTTGCAGTGTACGTTATTCAAAATATGATGGCTCTAGGTACCGTTGTTTTATCACAATGGGAGAAACATGGATACATTTATACAGATTCTTTATTATTTAATTTCCTTAAATATAATACAGGGCTTTAATATTTGGTGGCGACAATTTGAAAAGTGAATTAATGTTTATAGTGAATCGACACAAAATGCCAAAACGAAATTAATCGAATTCTTCTGGGCAAATTGCCCCTTTGGACTAAAAACCTGAAAGTTTCCAGATTTTATATTACGCCCATAGCGGCTTCTTTTAACATTTTTTGTGTTATCTTTATTTATTAAATATAATTTTCTTCGCACTTAAACTATAAAATTAATTCAATAACAATATCACAAAATAATTTTAACTGAATGTATCGAAATAATTTTAAAATAATAATAATATATTTTAAAAGAAGATATAAAAGAATTTGAAAAGGATATTATAAAAAAAGAATATATCTTTAGAATTTTCGATAAGCAGTCTCGCGCCCTGGAGATAAAAATGTTTTTTTCTCATTATAGTGTTGGGATTGCTCGCTTTGAAAGCATTGAGTCTGTTAATCAAAAATTCGTTAAAATTTTACGAATTATGGAATAGGTAATAAAAGAACTTCCAAATTCCAAATTAGGGTTTCCAGATGCAAGTATTCGCGTGGAGAATTACGTTATTTAAAATTTGATGTCTCTAGATACAGTTGTTTTATCACAATGCAAGAAACATGCATGCATTTACGCAGATTCTTCATTATTTAATTTCTTTAAATATTATGCAGGGCTCTGAAATTTGGTGGCAACAATTTGAAAAATGATACTCCGTTTATAGTAATTCGACGCAAAATACCAAAACGAAATTAATAACCCTTCTGGGCTAAAGCTCTTTGGGCTAAAAATAAAAAAAGTTTTGATTAAATTATCTTTTAAATCCTGACTTTCACGTAGACTGGGGGAAAGAAATAAACTCTAAGATAGCGATAATCTAATAGTAGCAATTTTGGTACTTTCAACAGTAGAAATGTTTTGCGAAGGTGACAGTAGTGATTTGTTTTCTACGCTTTTAAGGTTGTGTTAGATTGTTTTGAATATGGTATATGACCTTAGAGGTTTTTGCCTAGGTGGAAGAGCAATTTGAGGGGGGGGACTGGCTCGTTTCACATGTGGAACTGGCACGTTGTACATGTGGAAAACCAGCCACGCAGCCAACACTTTCCCTTGAGATTACATGTACGAAGGATTACGAAAACGTCAATGCATTCAGCCCATTTTTCGGGATTCGAACCAAGGCTGAATTATCAATGTTCAACGGTTTTACCGCGCGGCCGCTGGAAGCCGTATGGTTATAAGATAGGATAATATCGCATAGTTCGGTGTTGTGTATAGCACAGCTGAACGGTACACCATTGGGTCTATCCTCTTTTTTCGCAACTATAATATTGGTGGCCTATTCCAGTAGATGCTAAGCAACGATCTCTTTTTGAAGAATGGGTTTTGCTGTTCCCAGCAATGCTGAACGAGCAATTGTTTTGCCATTCGGACGGAGAACTTAGAAAATACTTTAAAATTTATATAGTTTTTTAATGCTTTTCATTACGGTAGAAGCCGCCCAGCCGGTATAGTGGTTAGTGTCGCTGACTGCTGTGCCGAAGGGCCCGGCCTCGAATCCTGGAGAAGGCATGGATGTTTGTAAATGTATAGTGTCCGTGCGTAGTGTCTATGGGGGCACAAAAATAAGCGACAAACCGAAAGTCCTCGGGAGAGGTAGATGGTAGGGGAATAGGAGAGGAAGACCCTCGGACCCGTTTCCTCGGGGTGCTCTAAGCGAAATCCAGGAATTAATAACATTAATATTTTCCGTCAAGCGATCCCAAGAGGGGTGATGTATTTTATGATTTCATCCTTCGTAACGGATGACGCTGTAAGTTCTGTGTTTATAGTATTGTTTCGTATGGATGTTTTTATGAAGGTAATCCCACAAAATGAAGTACTTATTTATTACCTCAATTTTATTTTTATCCTAAAGTTTTCTATGAGGCGAAATTGAATATGGCTTCCATATTTACCTTCTTTTTCTAACAATAGAACTAGCATTTTCGCTTGATCATTATCATTCAGAATATGTTCTATTGTTCTGTCTGCATGCTCTCGCTTTTATATACGGATGGCAGTATTTCACCTAATGTCTCCAGTCGGGAGACGATCTGGAAATTTTTAGGCAAATGAGAATTCAGAAGTCGTCCCGAAGCATATTTTTTAAGTGCACATCTGTATCGCCACCGTTGTAGTGGTTTCTGGAATGGACCAATGGGCTTCCAGTAATATTTCTGTCATTTTACATGACCTTTGCCGCACGCTAAGCAAGATGATTGAAAATGTTTTGCCACTCAATTTCCTGTATAAAATAATTAAACCATCGTGGATTTCTTGTCAAAAATTTTCCATTCGAAATTAGATCAAGTGTAAGCAGAATTATGCATGTAAATAGAAGAAGTCTTAGCATTTTTATTGTAGTTCATATCAAAAAGGTATTTTAAAATAATTGGCAATGCATAGTTTTATTCAAAGTGAATTTTCCTACACATTTAGTATGTTTAATTTCACATTAATAACTTTTCACTCTTAAATGTATTGCCCGCACAAGAAATACAACAAAATGAGTTTACTTTATTCATAAAGAATATATTTAATTTTTTCATCTTTAACTTTTAATGTTAACAATAGGTACACTCAGATCATTCACGTTTTAAATTTTACACTTTCAAATTAAAAAAGAAATGCCGGCATTGATGTAAGAAAATACTAGATTCATTGTAACACTTCCAGTTGTTTCCAGTTCAATAAAAAAAATTATACATTTGAATTTTTTATTCAATAGGTGTTAGTAAATGCATAATATTCGAGGCTAATGGTAGCTTCAGTTATTTTCTCGATATAAAAAGCGGTTATTTGCCACGAACATTTATCCGAATATCAGTGTATAGTAAGTTCCTGAAAGTGAAATGTTTCATGATTAAATAAACTTATAGAATGAAACCACTGCGAGATTTATAGAAGTCCAGCTTCTCTTTGGAGTAAACTCCGGCAACCATTGTTCCATGTAATATGGACAACACAACAACAACTCCTAGATTTTTTACTAAAATGATAGCAGCAGTTATATGTCATATATATATATATAACTGCGAAAAATATTATATCAATAAATATTATTATATTATAATTATATAAAAGCAAAAGAAAACGTAAACAGCAACATTCGCTCATATGCATAAACATTCAAACTCACAAGAGCAACAGAAGCTCATTGGTCTATTTTTGAAACTACTCCATCGGTAGCGATACTGATGTGCAGTTGAGAATTATGCGTTCCGACACGTCCAAGACATCTTGAAAAAAAAACAGGGAACGCAGCTCCAGAAAGACAGTTTGTTAATGAATTAGTTCTGAGAAGAAAGAAAGAAACTTTCTCTCGCGTGTTTCAATTCTTTCAAGTGTAGTTTTAGTTCGTTCTGCCTCTCTGCTATTTGCGCAGAGATCCGAGAACCGAAGGCCGGATTTTCCGCTCCCTGACTTGAGACAACTTGCTCGGAACGGTCAAGAACGGCAGCAAAGCTGCATGCCTTTCGTCGGGATTTCGCCCTGCATCCGGGACAAACTCCCTCAGGACGTATATCCTACTAACGGACAGGATTTTTCTACAGACTTTGCTCATATTGTTCACTCAACCTTACCCACAGTATAAACGTTTTTGACGACTTTATATTTCGTTCTTGTCTAATCCTCTTTCGCATTCTATGGAGAACCCACAAACAATATCTTGTAAAACATTTACATACAACTTAGAGTGCTGAATAAATTAAATATGCTACGGCTTTTTTTGTGTTAACTTGCTACAGTGACAAAGCACGGGAAATCTGTCTGCCTAAAGGAAGACAGGCTTCAATGGAGAACTTTCTAAGCAATTAAAACCACAAAAAAAAACAACCATGCAGCATCCCTGTTTGCTTGGGATCAAACCAGTGTCGAACTCGAAGTATTCAGCGGTCTTAACCTCTTAGCCACTGATGAGGCTAATAATTCTTTGAGATAAATTGATTGAGCCTTTACCAGGATTCGGACCACGGATCTTCGAATTACCAGTTAAGCACTTAAAAACCACGACATCATGCATAAGGGATGTTATAATTTGCTATAAATAAACGGCTTGTTTATGTAACAAAATGCTCCAATCAATGCTGTTAATCCAGTAACTTAAATTCGCAGACCGTCCGAGCCATAAAAAATATAGACTATCTTTTCTTTCAATTTCTACAGACACATATTAAGACATCAAATGAAACCACAGGCAAAAATGGTACCAGATCTAGGATTTAAATTCGTCCTTTGGCAATCTAACAGAGTGCAGGAAATCTTGGGAAAATGTCAAATATGGAAAGATTTGAAAATTCTCAAAGTAGAAAATAAGGAAAAATCGATTATTCTTATGTTCGCATCCAAACGAGCTCATCCGGTTAACAGTTTTAAGACTATGAGTTCTATAAGTTTTTAATTTAACGTTGCCAATTTTAAGTGTTCTTAAATCATTCTGAGAAAACTCTGATGTGTACAAGACATGAGTTCTTCGTACGGAATATTAAATTATGCGCATTTTGCATTTCATTTAATTTATTGGATTGAATTAAATCTACTTCGTCGATAACGCATAAACCACAATAGAATAAATGCGCTCTTTAAAATTCACTACAATTGTTTACCATAGCGACACTCTGGCGCTAGCTTCATTTAACAGCGTTACATCTCATTCATTTTATAACTCAGAATGCACAAAAATTATGTATGTCATCTGGAGAATTACCTAATCGTTGCCACATGTTCTATTCAAATACTATAAAAAGTCTGAAACGATGTGTAAAAGAAATTAAACAAACAAACAAAAAGAAACAGTTTTTCACAGATGATTTAGTATTTCTCATTCAATTAATTTAGTTCTCACTTCGCGACAAGGCAAAAATACATAAAAACTCAAAAATATTAAAAATTACAAAGTAGATCTCAAACACTTATTTTCTCGAATAAGTTCCTTAATGGATTAAGCATGATTTAATTCGCAGTAATAAAAGAAGGCGTTATCTTTGTTGTTGCGAAGCTTAATGTTTTTAGATTGGCAACAAATGAACTATTCTCCTAAGTTTCAAATGTAAACAAATATGGCTTTCACGAGAGAAATAATTACGCTTAGCTGCACTTAAACAACTTACCGGAAGATAAAAACAACATAATTCAGTCATTTTTAAAGCGAAAAATGAGTAATTTACAAACATATAAAAATAAAGAAACCGAGATCACCGAGCCGAGTAACAGAGTGGATGTATATATATATATATATATAGAACCTTGTTATTTACCCATGATGCTCAATGACGTCACTTAGAAGCATCATTTCATGCATCTACGGTAATTAAAAGAGACAAATCGGATTAAAAAAATTTCAAAACATATAAATCTCTCAGAGTTCAATCTAGAATAGACAGCAAAGCAGTTTAGATCGCTTGATCTGTACATCAAGGTTGTGAAAATCGTTATTTTTAAAAAACAAATATTTATCTTTTTGGCATGTTTTTTACTTCAGAACTGGCAAATAATGTTCTTGGTCGTTACGAAAATTTATGAAACGTGTCAGACAGTCAATTAAAAATAAATCCTAGATTTATAAGTAGTCCCGTTGAATTATAAATGACTGTTTAATTTACTTCTAAGAACTGGTGTAATACTTTACAGGTTTAAATGTTTTCCTGTTATGATTTGAATGATAATAATGTACCAATTACTAAGCCCCATTTATAAATTTCTTAAGAAATTTTTATACATTAAATCTGCACAGAGAATATGATGCCAGTAAATACACTGAAAACATAAATCAGACGAAGCATTCATTATTCATCGTATTTTACTCACAGCTAGCTAATGAACGACATCTAAATACTACTCTCAGTGCATTTTTTAATTTTTCAAAGAACACAGAAAATTAATATCTAATAGCTAAAAATGTTTTACTTTTTGTTCCCAAAGTGGTTATTAACTTAGTAGTAGGCTAATTAGTGTCATGTATTCCTTTAACAAGAGTCTCTCGTTTAGCAATGGCGATTAACTATTTATATAAAAGAAATTTGCTGCCGGTTTTGACCTATATGTTAACAGTGACTATAGATCTTCTTAATAATTATCCTTTTTTCCTCTGTGAAAGATCATGAGCAACTGTGGAAAGCAGAATGTATCTGTTCCTTTTCTTAAACCTGTGGGCATTATTGTAGAAGTAAGAGGTTGCTCAAAACACATCTCAGTTTTAACAGAATATCCAAGTCGCCTCATAGCTTTCCCAATATGTCCTACTTCATACAGATTTTATTTTTCCTGCTTGTTTTCTTCTAACGGTCGGCAATCATCGGTTACGCATTCGTCGAAAGTTATGATTGAACCGGTTGATCATTTAGCGCCTTATTACCGAAAATGTTTCTCAGGCTGCACCACAGAAGACAACCAATATTACGTACCAATAAAACGCCAAATCATTAATTACCCAGTACACCTATACGTACTTCTGGCGAAACCGTCGCCTGCTGGTATATGGTAGAGAATAGTAATAATAATAAATGTACGCTTGCTCCTACTTGATAGTTATTATATGGTCTAAATCCTTTTGGAATGTTCCAGATCACGCGGCAAGCAAAACCCAAACAAAGTCACCTTGAAGATGTTTTGTATGTCTCATTTGCTGACCTCCCCAGTCCCACACTTACAGGCCGACAGACTTTTATAGTGTCCTAAATCCAATACTTTATCTGGTCCCGTGCCACCACTCCCGGTTTTCGGACCTCATGGCAGGATACTGCTCTAAGAGTGTGAAGATCTGATTGTTTGTCAAAAATGTTACCCACCAATACTACCAATACAGAACCCGTCAGCACGGGCCGCCCTCTAGGCTTTACACAGAATACGAAGGAAAGGGCATCTGGACGCTCAAGAGCCCAGGCGCGCTACACGCTACTGATACCTTAGTTTGGGGGCTTACAGCCGCCAGATCTGGGTTGGAGTTGGGTTGGACCTGGGTTGAGTCCAGAGTTGGGATAATGCCTCTTCCCAACAGGCCCTCGCGAACGCCAGACTCATGTTATTGTGAGCCAGGAGTTGCTACTGTCATAGTATAATACTAAGCCAGTATGTGCATTCCCTGAAGGGGGGTTATAGTATTTCCCGTATGTTGTGCCCGGGTTCGAAGCTCGAAGAAGGCATGGATGTTTGTAAGTGCATAGTGTCTTTGCGGCATGGAGTAAATCCTCTAGAGAGGTTGAAATAGAGTAGCGTTTCTCAATCTGGGACCCCACCCCCCAAAAAATACAAAAAATTAAATTAAAATTAATTGCGTGTGCCACACTATAGCTAAAATTCTCAGCGTTTGGAAATTATTCAATGACAAATCGTCCATCACTTTTTCTTCCAACAGTGGCATTTAAAAAAAGTTATTACCAGTTAGCCTACCTACCTACGCACGAGTTGTTTGACACGGGTAATTGGAATCTAGTAATATCGATACTACATAAGACATCATTACAAAATATTTGACAGCAATATACAATACAAAATATTGGATAATATTAGGTATTATTATCTTCAGAAAATTCAATCTTTGAACTAGTGAATAGATCGGAAAATGATCTTTCGAAAATCTTTAA
>KK114112.1:658379-683034 GCA_000611955.2 Stegodyphus mimosarum | reverse complement strand
CTCTCATGCACTGGAGATAAAAATGTTTTTCTGTACAACGTTGGTATTGCTGGCTTTGCGAGTTTGTTAATGAAAAATTCATTAAAGTTTTAGAGAATATTGTTACGAATTTCATATTTATTTGGCTATTTATTTAGAATTGTAATTAAAATTTCTTTTTATTTTCCCGTGCAATGCAGATGATTTTTGAAGAGAAAGCTACATAAAAAAAAAATAAATAAATAAAATAAAATAAAATAAAATAAGCAATAAATTGAAAAGTGAAACGACGCAAAATGCCAAAACGAAAGCAATAGTCCTTCGGGATTCAAATCCTTTTGGACTAAAAATTAAACCGAAGATGACAGTTAAAAAATGTTCATCACCGGGGATTACTGTTTAACAGTCCCCGTTGCAGAGTGGCACAGTAAATTTAAATCAAAAGCCATCGGTGATCGACATTCCTGGTAGTGACCCATGGTTTTCCCTGTCACGAATGTAATACTGTGCAATAAATTACCAAAGAGTGAGTACATTGTTTTAAAGTCGCTTAGCTGCTTCTTTAAATCGAAATTTGTGATCGATTAATTTGAAAATCTAATTGATATCGTGCCCTAAGAATTCGCGATGCTCTGAGATTTTTGAAGTTCGCCTCGAGATTGCATATACCGGGTGGCCATAATTAAACTGACAGTGTTCACAGTGTTCTGTAGTGCGATCTATTTGTGAGAATGACGCCACATTTTGTAGGAAGATTAAATAAGACGGGGGATGAAGAATTCCGCGAAAAAAACAAATTAGTTCCAAAAGTCACCGCTAGGGGAATATTTGGCGCTGTGTAATAGAAAATAGAGTGTTAACAAATGCAAATCAATACGGAAATTACCTTTTATTTTGCATTCAAATGAGGTTCAATGTGGCTGCCGTTGTTGTGGACCACATATTGCATTCTGTGCACAGTATGCACAACAGCAGAAAGTAACATGTCTGCAGGAATCTCCCGTACAGTCCGTGATATGTTATCCTTCAACGTTGCCAGGTCCTGGACCACTCCTTGATAGACCTTAGACTTAAGGTAACCCCGTAGCCAGAAGCCGCATGGGGTGAGCTCAGGCGACCGAGGTGGCCATGCAGTTGGAAAGTAGCGGCTAATGACTCTTTCTGTTGTGAATTTCTGTCGTAGCATCTGTTGTACCCGTACAGCAACGTGTGGAGGGGCTCCATCTTGCATGAAAATGATTTCCCCCAGGCATTGTCTTTGCTGAAGTGCCGGAATGACAAAGCTGTTCAACATGTGGCGATATTTCTCTCCGGTAACAGAACAGGTTTCCGGTCCTGTCGGGGTAATGTTCTCATAGAAGAATGGGCCTACGATAAATTCCGCTGTAAAACCACACCAAACAGTTACCTTTGGTGAATATAAGGGAATTGCTGTGACTGCATGTGGTGATTTGTCATTCCAAATTCGCTTTTTTAAAAGATTTTACTCTTTTTTAAAAGTGCCATATTGCATTTTTAAAAGATTTTACTCTTTTTTAAAAGTGTTGCCATATTGCACTTGAACTAAATCAGAAAATGTGCATAATAGAAGGTAATTTTATTCCGTATTAATTTGCATTTGTTAATACTCTATTTTTTATTACACAGCACCAAATATTCCCCTAGCGGTGACTTTTGGAAATAATTTGTTTTTTCGCGGAATCCTTCGTCCCCCGTCTTGTTTAATCTTCCTACAAAATGTGGCGTCATTCTCGCAAATAGATCGCGCTAGAGAACACTGTGAGCACTGTCAGTTTAATTATGGCCACCCGGTATATCGTATACGTCGTGCAATGGCAACATTTGTTTGGTTCCATATATGATAAATACACAGTAGAGTAGCGTGGTGTAACTAAGCCATAAAGGCCCAGAATTTTAAGAAAGACTCACCTAACGTTTCTAAAGTCAAAATGTTTTATAAGAAGGGAATGCTTTATAATGGTCCACGTCGTATAAATGCCGGTGCCTATATGCGAGTCCCCTACTGCTTGAAAGTGCAAAACTCTTCTTCAGAGTATCCTAGCATAAGAATTCCGGCACGTTTTTCGTAAAGATCATTTCCTAACTTGTGAAAAGCAGGCTTAATTAAAATAAGTCACTTTTATGCACATGCATTCTGTGCAAATAACATTTTCATTTGTTTTATTAATCAGACAAACAAACTAAAACCCCTCTTGTACCAATAAGGAAATAATATATAGGACCGCTCCTTTATGAAGTTCCTTTCTACAAATTTGAAACTTATCTTCGTAAGGGCTTCCACACATTTTTGGAAAGGCACCGTTACGAAGGTTTCTGTTTTTTGAGTAATGACAGTTTGATTAAAAGTACCGGCACCCTTTCGGGTATCGTTATGAAGGCTTCCTGATAAGGAAGAACAGATAAATTAGAATTTTCTTCGTAGAGAGAACTGAAAATTGAATATAAAGTCTTAAATTTCGGGTTATCTGCCTTTTTATTACCAGGTAATAAAACACAAAATTGTCTCAACCTGAAATTTTATCGGGCCCAAGAGCGGCCGAGTGGTGAAGTCGCTGAACACTGGTAGTTCAGTCCGGGGGTCGAATCCCGGCGAACCGGCTAGGTTTATGGGCGTTTTTATGACGTGTAATGTGGATTCAAACCAGTTTCCCTTAAAAAGGCCTCCACGAAGGCATCCCTCTCCTTAGACAAATAACCCTCGAGTGCTTTGCCATAATCAAATTAAATCCTATCTTTATATTTTGTAGTATTAGGAGAAAAAGTGAATGAAAACGTAGAGCTAAAGATACTCCGAACCTAGTCAAAAAGTTTCATAATCAACATAGAACGATGTAAATTATTGCTGAAATAGGAAGCTTGGAAAAGGGACATATGTAATTAGTTGCGGTTAAAGGGAGGTGTTCCCCGACTATACACTTGCTTCCGTCAGCAAATTCAGTTGTGAATTTTTCACGGTTGTTCCATTGTTGAACACTTTCCTGGTAAATCTGTCGCTTTTTTCGCAATCTCGCACAGGAAGAATGAGATTGCAGTTATTTTCATTGTGTTTTTGTAATATTTGGTCACTTAAAGCAGTAGGAATTAATGCAAATATTTACGTAACATTCATGTAGCTAATTTTTTTCCGAACGTGGTGACATTATGTGTTGATGACACGGAATATTCTTGACATAAAATTAACAAGACAAATCTTTCAAAAGTCTAATGAATTACAACTCGAAACTTTGTCATTTTATTTCATTTTCCTTTTCTTCATCGTCGCAAAATGAGCATTTCTTAATTCTTCGTTGCTATAAACATACTGAAAGCATTCCGATTTTTCTGGTATGTGTTTGGAGCTTATTAATAATGCTTTCAGTGATTCGGAAAATTTACGAAACTTCGCAAACGGCTCATTGAAAACAAACATAAGATTTACAAGTAATGACGTTGAATCTGAATAATTCATTAATTCATTTCCAAGAAACCGGAATAAAATTTCATGGATTCTTGTTTTTATCTGGTATTGTTTACATGTTATTAATATACCAACAGCTAGCAGCACAATTTATATATTTTCTTTTCTTATTTTTCTTTATTTAATAAATTTTTACAGGAAATGCTACACGGGGACGTTACAAAAATAATTCCCACAAAATAATGCATTTATTCGCATTTTTCTTAGGTTGATATAATAAGCATTTAAACTCCACTTTTTTTTTAAGTCTGAATGGGCTTTGTGCCTGAAGGACTATTGTTTTCGTTTTTACATTTTGCGTTGATTCGCGATAAATGTCCGATTCACTTTACAAATTGTTGCCCTGTATTATATTTAAAGAAATTAAATAATGAAGAATCTGCATAAATGTATGCATGTATGTTTCTCGCATTATGATTAAACAACGGTACCTAGAGCGATCCAGTTTTGAATAACGTACGTTTCCACCCGAATATGCGCATCTGGAAGCCCGAATTTGGAGTTTGTTTTATTATCTATTTCATATTTTATAAAACTTTAAGGAATTTTTTATTAAAAAACTCAACGGTTTAAAAGCGAGCAATGGCAACAGTCTATGGGAAAAAACATTTTTATCTCCAGCGCGCGGAACTGTGTATCGGAAATTCTAAAGACATGCTCATTTTAAAATTATTTTGCGATATTGCTGTTGAACTGAATTTTATGATTTAACTGCGCAGAACATGATATTTAATAATAAAAGTAACACAGAAAACGTTTAAGCACCTTTGGACGTAATTTAAAATCTGAAACATTTCAGATTTTTTTTTTCTTTCTTTCTTTTTTTTTTTAAGTTTACCCTGCCCTGTCTGAAGATTACTTAATTTTCCAAGTTACCAGAAATCATTTGAAATTTGATTATTAGAAAACTGTATTTCCTTAAGCTATCTTTTTCAAAAACCATCCTTTTCCATATCAGCATTTCCTAGTTTTTAACATTATCTACATAGTTATGCAGTTATTGCAGTTATGCAGTTGTATTCTTCATCCAGTTTTCAGAGTTGTTCTTGTGGCTAAAATCACCTGTCTGTTATAATCAAAACAAGTCCACGGATTTTATCGTGGCAAAGAGCGCAAGATTGCATCTGTTGCTAGCATGGGTCTTGAGTCATAGGTCATACAGATAATAGTACGACTTTGCTTAGTTCTGTCGCAGTTTTGATGGAGAACACCCTGGGAACGGGTCCGAGGTTTCTCACCTCTTTTCTCCTACTACAAACCATTCGATAGGACTTTAAATTAGCATATATTTTGAATGTACTGTACACTCACAATACATGCATTTTCCGAGATTAGAATTTGGCCCAACGATACAGAAGCCAGGCATGCTAATCGCTATTATGATCAGGACGGCAATTTTCATAGTAAGCAACAGAAAGACAAAATTAGAATTTGGAACAGAAATCCAAAACCTGTTTCACAAATGATTCTTGCAGACTTACGAATTCCATAAAAAAAGCGGTTCTAGAGCAAACAATATGTAATTATTGAGCGTATTGTTTTCCTATACTTCCTTCCTCAGTAACTGAGTAGGTAAAAGAGTATAACACGGGTATCCGAAGCAGTTTCTAAGCTCAGTTAATTGACTGCATCGTTCTTTCGTGATTTTCTCTATTTGTAATCTAAATACAAATCAGTTTCTTTTAGAATGTCCTACACGAAGATATCTCTTCACTTAAGTAGATAATGAACTTAACTTAATCTATTTTGATTCCCCAAAATTATTTCATATTTACCTAAACCGGCACCTGCGGGACTGATGTAAACTATTTACAGAATCCGGGACTTTTTCTGAGACATATTTAACCAGTAACCAAGTAGATGAGAGAGCTGGACACTGGTAATTTGACTCGAGTTTAAATTTTGGCAGTTGGGCTGGTGGCATCGTGTTTTTTTCCCATGTGTAACGGAAATACGAAATAGTTTTCTTTAGAAAGTACCATTTTCCTTAGGTATGGATATAGATACGTCGAAGTGTGGTGGATACCACACTTCGATTAGTGGTTTAACGTAATCTTGTGTTTTGCCTTAATCTAACTTGATCTTTTCTTATCCTACGAAATTATTTTTATATTTATATGAACCGGCACCATCAAAACTGATATACACTATTTGTAGAGTCCAGGACATTTTCCGGGGCCTACATCGAACTAGGCCATTCAACTAAAGTCTGGACCGGACCTTCGTATTGTTAGTCTTTTGGCCACTTAAATCACGAAGTAGATAGCCAGTTCTAAGTGAAAACCCTTGCAATAAAAAGTACCTATGTAAATGCAGAGTAGCTTAAGGACATATAATTTGATATTTTTATAGATGAAGACGCAATAAAAAGTAAGAGTTCGAGATGATTGCTTAAGTATCTGTCCATACGCACCGATAATTAGTATGCAAAATATCTAGTATATATGAAGACAGCCTTCAGAATGTAAATAAGAGTTATTTGTATATTTAGTAGCCCTCAGGTATTTGCATAATTAACGAACCCATCAAAGTTTCAGTTTGGAAAAGATTGCATAATTTCATTCGATGCAAACGATTTCACAATGGTACTACATTTCCTCTTGCGCGAGCGGTTTCTTAAATCCAGCTATTAACGTTTTGGAAAACCTGTTGGTAGAAGACGGTTTTTTTTCCATCCAGAAGTAATTACTTTATGTTAATCGAAATACCAAATGAAGAACCTAAAACGTGACCGTCACGTGACTAGACGGCTTGAATACCAGGTCATCGATTTCGTACGTGATATGGATAAATATTCCGAAAAAAAGATTAGCGACATCAAACAATATTTGACTTAAACTCTTAACTATTTTTAATGGCCACAATTTTGCGAATAATTTAAGATCAGAGAAAACAGTTGGTGTTCTTCGAACACAGTTAACAGATTTTAAACAGCCTAATATATTCCTTTATTAGCACTCTTATTATTAGTGTAACAGTAATAAAAATTTCGTTTATTCTAGTAGGCATTTCATACTTTAAAGACATTTTCAAATCGCATTTTGCTGTAGATATTTCAAAAATATTTTAAAATAACAAAGCATAGAAATCATAAGATATGTTAGATAGATAAGATATCATAAAACAGTTATTCTAACATACGTGAAATTGTTAATTTGAATTTTTGAAAACTACCTCTGCTATAAACATTTTTACGTCAAGACGATATAAAGGGTGATTCAGAATTATCTGACTAAAGCGTAAAAGCGGTTAGAGATGATCGAAACAAATAGATTTTGTAATGGAATGGCTGAGCGAAAATATGGCCTTGAAGTGGTGTAAAGCATCCTTCAGTAGCAAATAAAAGCTGTCTACATCTTGATTGTATTATAGAGTCTCGTATTTTTAGGTAACATAAAATAATGAGATTTCAAACGCTTGTATAAGGAATTGTCCTCAGTTCTTACACAAGAGAAACGTAAGAAGAAGGGTTTAAAACATCCTTTATTCAATCAAATGTTGTTGTTGTTTCTAATCCCCTTGGGGCAGGAAAGCCTACACCAAGACCAAGAGACCTTGCCGCACAAGTAAATCGCTGACGTCGTCCTGCTCAGCCGATAGCTGTCTCAGGGAGACGCCTATACAATCCAGTAGGGGAGCGGCAGAGGCAGGAAGGGAACAGACACACGAGGGAAGGTCTTTTCTCTCTCTTTGAATTTCATGGATCGAAGATGACCACTTCTGAATCTGGCCATGGCCGTTTGGATAGGTCTAGATCTTTTACTCAGAAGTGAGAGATCTGGTTGTTCAGCGAAATATCTTTGGTGAACAGGAGAAATTTTCCATGCCACACACACATCGCTCTACTTGGGAGTACACAAAGCCAACTCTTCTGACTTAAAACAGTTAATGATGAACTTAAAATTAAGTACAGTAAGTTTAGCTTAAAGGCGCACAGGATATTTTAACGCGCAAAAAGGCTCTGACTCATAGAAGCTGGCGGAAACCAGCTTGTAATGGCTAGAAGCCATCAATGCCATAAAATCAAATCGCTATTAATTCCAAGTAATTCCAAGGTGGCCCTCAAGCAGGCATAACACGCTATGAACTCAGCCTTCAAAAGCTTCGCTTAAATAATACTTCTTTCTACCTTAAATTGAATACACGCGCACTATCTGATTAGTATTCTGGCTGGAAAGCGTGGGTGAAATCGAACCTGAAAGGACAGTTGCTTTAACTAAAAATTAACTGTTAATCAAACTAAATAAATCTTCCCAGCATAAATTATCATTCCTAGTGCAGATTGAGTGCTATGCATCGCTACGTGGACGGGAGTTCGCCAATAAGTACTTTTTCTATGGACAAAAACGAAGCGGCTACTCAAAGGATTTTCCGCAGGCATTTCATTATAAAATCTGTTTATTTCTGTCTCTTTTATTGCACTTTTATGTATATTTTGAATCCTTCTCATTGTATGCATTTGTGCACATGCATTAATATACATATTGATGTTATTTTGTGTGCGATTCTGTTGGAGTTTACTAAAAAAAATTTAAATAAAGGAATTTTAATAACGAATCTACTATTGGAATAATAAACCCGAAAATTTTCGCGATTATATTTCGTACAACGCCCATTGGCGGCTGGGCGGCAATGTCGCCGAACACTGGCAGTTCGGTCGAACTTTTGAATCCTGGCGAACGTGCTGGCTGCATGGGTGTTTTTGTGATTTTCCTCATGAGTAACGTGTACACAAGCCAGGCATACATGAATAAGTTTCGAATACCGGCGAACAAGCGGGAGCAGCCCGCTCAGCTGGCGGGCTTGCCCGCTAGTTTCATTATAAAATCTGTTTATTTCTGTCTCTTCTATTGTATTTTTATGCATATTTTGAATCTTTCTGTATAAGTATAAATCGCATATACTTCTGTATATTAAAAGATGCAAATATTTTTTTTTAAATTTTTACTTGATCAAAATGAGGTTTTTTATATAAAGCCCTACTTCGCATAAAAAGAAGAATCATTTACAATTTCTCGTTTTGAATTATATTATAAAAAGTTTCTCAATTTTAATATGAATAACATTTTTAAATAATTTTATGATGCAAATATACGATATTAATTTTAATTTTCTCAGAAAGATATTTTCATATTGGATAGAAATAAAATAAATTTAATGATAAAATTTATTACATATATATTGATATATACAGCAGGTATCCATACACTTTTGTAACGATTTTGCAAAGGTTTGTTTATAAACAAACCATAGAACTTTATTTTCTAATATGTTCAATCTGATAGCCTTTTTGTTGAGTTATCATACTACATCTTGATTTCCAAGATAAAGATCCTTTTCTTAAAATATCAAGGTTGATTTTATTCCACTCTTCCTTCACAATCTTCCTGAGTTCATCCAATGTTTTGGGATACCGCTTATAAATAAGTCCAGATGCACAATATTCCATAGGAGACACATCAGGAAACTTAGGTGCGATGAATTTAAAGAGAATAGCTTCAATTCTGGTTTCATTTCTCGTTTTTTCAAAACATAGAGCAGTGGAATTAGAGGTATGGCTTGGTGCCTTATCTTGATGGAACTTAACACAGTGAAGATTGTTTGGATAAAGGGATGGAAATTTTTTCTTTAAAAAGAGGTGTTAAAACGTATTTCTGTTAGTAATCCGAATTAATTTTGACACTATTTCCACTTTCCTTATTTTATGTTTTCCGTTGTAAGAGAATCCAGTAATAACCATAAAACCTTTAGAAAAACTTTTAGAAAACTTGTTTTTTTCTGAACCAACATATCTTCTCCTCCGTCCTTATTTCCGTCTTTTCTCCTCTTTCTAGCTAGTAAATCGATCTTTTTCTATTGCAACCAATTTCCATTTTTCACCTGCCAAATAATTTTCATATAGCAATCGGTTCACATAAGTCTTACGCAGAGAAATATGTTTCGGCTTTAGGGATGAGCATCATGTTTTTTTGTTTTGATTAGCTTTAAATCAGATTTTATAATTATCTTCACAGTTTCTACAGCATTTAAAATCCTGCAATATTTAAAGATTTTGCAACAGCTCTTTGGGGGCTGGATTTTCCTTTAAAACATGAGATGCGACTTCATATTTAATAGCGCTGTACGTACCTTTGTTGGGTATGCATTTTTTGCCTTTTTCCGAGTCGGATGTAAACTTTGACGTTTCTTTCCTTTCATATTATTTGTGTCACTTATTTGATGCGTAGAAATATTAAAACCATGCTTTTTACATCATCTTTTAATAATAGAATAAGAGTATTTCTGTTCCGATAGCGCAAAAATATAGCCTTCAATCCATTGGTTATTTTTCAGCCACATTTTAAAGAAAAGAATATTTTTAATGCTGCAGGCGCTAATTAAACCTTTCCAATTGGATACGAGTCACGTTTGTATCTTAAAATTAATACTTAAAGTCAAGGAGAAAATCAAAATCGTTACAAACGTGTCTGAACAACCACGGTATATGTGTGTGTGTAATATCTTGGGGAGTAGTTTCGTTGCCATAACTTAGATAGGCTTATTCAGTAGACGAATGCATAATAAAGGAAAGACTTGCAGATGTTGCCAAATGCAGTTATTTCATTTTAATTCATGACTGATACACTACACATTTTTATTTAACGCAACAGAAATCAAATGGGCGCAATCTCCCTTTAGTTTCAAACAACGTCTTGCATCTAGTAAATTTGAGAAATATATTTTCTGAAGACAGCAGGCAGCGACAAGTAGCAACAGTGCAGAAAAGTAGAAAAGTAACGCATTCGAAAGGGATGTGGCCATTTGAGTTAAAAATGTTTCGGTTCTTAATAGAAATCTTATTCAATAATTGGATAAAAGGTATCTGCATTGCTGAGTTACGTAAGATTTTATGGCGCAGATTAATTTAGAAATAACGCAGTTTAAATTGATATTATAAGCAGTTACTATTTCTAACACAAAAAAAGGGAAATACCAAATTAAAATGAAGAATAAAAGAAGCTATTGACAAATAAATTTAGAAGTTCGCTTCACACATACACACATGTGTTCGAAAAAGGTGACGGCCATCAGCCGAATGGAAAAGTCGCTGAACAGTGGCAGTTCCGTCTGGGGTTGGAATCCCGACGAACAGGCTGTCTGCCTTGAAAGTTTCGCAATTTTCTCCATGTGTAACGTGAATACGCGCCAGTTTCCCTTAGAAAATGCTCCACCAAGGATTCCTTCCCCTTAGGCAGATTACCCTCGAATGGTTTGCCATAAATGAATGAACCAAACCAAAGGAAAAAGGTGGCTTCAGGTTTTATTTGTTTTCGATCCTATATTTAAGTTAAAAGAAAATAACTTAATTTGATTAATTTATTCTCGAGTATCTCCTCTAGAGATTTGTCCTTGAAGATAACGACGTTTCAGTTTTCATATTGTTCAAAAACGGCGTTTCAGTTTTCATATTGTTGCTACCAAATAGTATCGCCCTGCATTAAAGAAATTAATACTGGGGAATCTTATAAATGTATGTACGTTTCTCGCAGTGTGAAAAAATAACAGTACCTAGAGACATCCAATTGTTCTCCACCCGAAAAACGGGCATCTGGAAGCCCAAATTTGGAAGTTGTTTATCATCTATTTCATATTTTGTAAAACTTTACGGAATTTTTTATTAACAAACTCAACGATTTCAAAGCGAGCAATGGAAACACCGTGAAGAAAAAAATAAAGTATTATTCTCAATATAAGTTTCTTGGTATTTATAGTTTTATTGAATTATAATTTTGTAAGATACAAGTAAATACATATTCAGAAGATCAAGTTCTTCGATTTTTGACAGGTAGGGGCTTTACCATTGACATTTCAATAGCATTGTTCTTGACTGTCTGAAAGTTGACTGATCGGGCCGATTTCATTATATATTCGCAGCTGTGCGATGAGTTCATATTCATACGACAGAATTCTTTACGGATTTATTTTGACATTTTAAGCAATTGTTTTTCTACCTCTACATATAGTTTGGAAAGTTCTCGCGACTTCAAAAATCCAAACCTTCAGTATTTGAAGAAATGTGTAACTTTAATTTTCTTTGAACTTTACATGATTTTATCTCGCATAAATATTACTAACTAAAAAAAAATAGTTGAATAAAAAACGCGCACACCTAATAACAAACTACAGAGTTTAACTTGCTTTGGTTGGTATATACTATTCAAAACTTTTAACAGACGTAAAACGAATTATCTCTGTTTCTGAAATTAACTACAAAGACTTGAAAACGCTTGAAACAACCTTTTTATTTAACAGAACTTAGAATACAAATGGACTTGCACACAGAAATTAATCACAACTAGTGGCGATGTAACTAAACCAACAGTCAAATTCAAATTTAATTTAAAACGTAGATTAGTAGTCAAATTTAAATCGAAATTGGCTCAAAACTCTAACCGGAGTAACAATTTAAATATCGGCAGTAACAAGCAAAGCTGAAGAATTACAAACTTATCAGACAGGGGAGAAATAAAGTAACGTGTCCTCGAGAGGCAGATACACGTTCTGTCTTAAGGCCGGTTTACACTTCTCCGAGTAAGCTCCGAGTGACTCGTAGCGAGCCGTTGGGTATGACTTCCCGTATAATGTAAACGCTCACTTTGACCGAGTAGAAACGTAGGAAAGATGGATCAGCTAGTCCGTTTCTACTTTGAACCCGTTGAAAATCTATCCGGGCAGTAATTTCGAGCAGTATCAGTGCCGAGATGGAGCGATAATCTAACTATGGCATTTTTTAACGCATATGCATCTTGTGAAGTATTATGGGATATTTCACTACCTGAATATTACGACCATTGTTTACTAACACCTAAATATAACGTGGATATAACTACTGATCAGAATGAGTTTAGGTTTTTGATATTGCAGAAAAAAACATAGAAGCAAATTAAATTAGGTATAGGATTCAAAATATTCGTTTTAAACATATTTATTTCTGAATTTTCTTTAATCAAAAAACAAATTATAGATTATTCAACTACCCAATAAAATACAGTTTTCAATAAAAAAAAAGAGTGAAAGGTCAAACATTTATTTTATTGATATAAATTTCGAAAAGCGAGTTTCTACTCAGGGCCAATTACACATAATAAAATATAATCTAAAATTTTGAAATTTTGTTTTATAGACTTTCCTTTTTATCTGAACCACAAATTAGATTTTATTTACAAACGATCAGTCGGAAGTATTATAATAAAAATCGCCGACAAAAGGCGTATGAGGCTAATATTAATCGGTTAAAATCCGAGAGTGTTGGAAAGTTCAAGCAAAAGATTAATAATTTTAGCTCAACCTCATACACAGAAAATGGCCTCAAACACTTCTGGAATAAATATGCTGATTGTCTATTTTGGCATTCGAAATAAATATTGCAGAGAACTGTAAGAACGTCTCCAGAAACCATAGCGCTATCTGCGTTTTAATTTCCCTGGAGAGCATCACGAAAGAACTTTTTTTTTTTTGAATAAGTGGAGTGACCATTTCCAATAAAGTTTCAAATTATCCTTCACCCATTCTGATGAAGTTTTTGTAACTCTGGATATCCTCGCCTCTGAGCTCATTTAAAAGTGAATTTTATGCTCTCAATTCATCACGGCGAGCGAGCTACGCAGTTACGTTTTGATTTCCTTTTCTTTTTCTTTCCACCCCCCTCAGAACAGAAATTAATTCCTTGGAAACTACTTCGCAAACTTCAAGCACAGCAAGCTGCATGTCGGTATCCATTTTGAAAACAAACGGAGGCGAGGTATCAATCCGCTCTGATTGGTGTAAATGATCTATCAGAGTACAGGTCCGTTTTACTCGGTTCGAGACGCTCGGACGAGGGGATCGCCAAGTGTCACTCGGAGAAGTGTAAACTGGCGTGTACAATCCAGAAAAGCTAGCTTAAATATTCTCTAATTCAATTTACATTCTGGTGAGGACAACGAAAAGAGAAGTTATAGTAAAGATATAAATCATAATAACTGGTTAGTTTCAAATAATAGCCCTGCAAAACTGTAAATAAACCGTATGCCTGTGAAGCAGAAAATAAGAAGGTCATGAAGATCACTATAAATTAATGTGGCACTCGAATACTTGAGCCAGATACTATCGCATATATTTCATCATATATATTTCTTATATATTTATATTTTTGCGAGCGTACAGGTTCGTAATAGATTGAATGCATGCAGAGTTGATGATAGCTGAATAAAGTTTATTTTACCAAACGTAATACTTCACAGTTCTCGAACTTTCCACAACAATAGTCGTACAATTCTTTATAGTATCACAGAGTACAATCAGTAGTTACACTTCGGGTTACTAAGAACATAAAACACAATACAATGCAAAGCGTATCTAAAGAGTGAAGCTATCTCAATACTCTGAACTAATAACTAATAACTGAGTGTAGATTTCCTGTTTGGTCTTATATAGTTTCTCACTAGGCTGCCGAGTTATTTCTAATACTTTCTGATTCTTGAAATTACTGGAAGGCATCTGAGGGCCAAATGCGGTTACATCAATTGCAGTTATTCAATTCCAATATTCCTTACAGTTACACAGAGACTGTACCAAAACGTCGCTAAATGATCGCCAAGTTTGGCGACAAAAATTAGTCACCAAAATTGTTACCAGCTTGGCGGTATCTCCCCAAATTAGCGAGATAGCCATTTATTCAGTGTTAAATAGACTTGCTTCTGTATTCTTACTCTTCTGGCACACCATCGTCTCTCTATATTTTCATATTACATTATACAGAAAACTACAACAATTTCACGTATAACTGCACTGAAATCATCTATATATGTACAAAATTCGTAACAATATATTTTAACTTTTGAAGAGTTCTATCTCATTCTTTTTAAATACCACCTTTATATTGAAACATTCAGTTTCAATAAAATCAATAACAAATGCTCAAATTTTTCTTTAAAAAAATCATATTTCCAAAGTATTTTATTAGCAACATCTTTACTTCACTAGTAAACTTGATTTTATGCAGATCTCGAAGATTTATAAATAAAAGAAATGAAAGCTGCTTTGCTTCAAAGATAACAGTTTATCACGTTCTTTTCCTCCTATAATACCAGAAAGTGTTAATACTATCTTCTCGATTCATTAATTCTTTAGTGTGAATACTTACTCAAGCTTTTTATGATTTGAAAATTATTATTCTTTCCCGAATCAAAGGATAGAAGTTTTCAATTTTTGGGATTACCTTCCACATTTTCCTTGATATTTATTAAATACATAAGCCTAGAATTTCTTAACATGCCTTGTTATCTAAACTACTAAAGTCTGTGTTCGTTTGTCTGTTCGTTTGTTTGTTTGTTGTTTCTGGCAACATCTTCTCGGGAACAGCCAGTAGTTGAGTTTCGAGTGAGTTACCCCCGGATTCCAAAAATTCGTGGAAAGCCAATTCGACCATTTTTATCTTCGTACGACTTTAATCAGACCAGATATTAATTAAAAACTCTGAAAACGATAATTTCCCCCTTATTTTTTCCGACTGGCAACAGTTTCGCGCACTGGAGATAAAAATCTGCTTTATTTCGAAAATCGTTGCCACTGCTCGCTTTCAAATCCTTCACATCGTAGAGTTTGTTAATAAAAAAATTTGTAAGTTGTATAAAATATAAAATAAAATTGCCAAACCTTAAACATATTATTACTATATAAGGTCATGTTCTGATCTTCAAGAAAGCATGCGACTGAATGTGACGTCGTTGTGTGTCGAAAATGTTTCGTTAATGTCAGCATTTTAAATAAATAGCAACTGTTGGCAACTGTTTTGGTTCGGGTTAGGTGATTGACATCATATATTATTGCAACGTTAATGCTTTTATTGATATTGAGAAAAAGTTCTCATATTGCATTAAATTTAAATCATGATGTCATACGGATATGTATTAACGTGAAGTGTCAAGTTTTTGTTTCCCGAGCTGGGAATATATATACACTCACGTTTGTGAAAATTGCAACACCAAGAAGGAATCGTCATAATTGAATGCAATTTAATACACAGTTGAGTGGTAGTGGTACAAATAAATGATTAAATGTTCAAAGCAAACAAACAAGAACAAGAGATCAGAATCAGTATTTTGTGTGGCCACCACGCGCCGCAATAAGTGCTGCTACACGACGTGGCATGGAGTCAAACAAAGTTTGAATGTCTGACTGAGGAAGAGCATTCCATATCGTTTGTACGCGTACCCAAAGTTCGTCTGCAGACGCAACAGGACGAGGATCACAAGCAAGACGCCGACCAATGACATCCCACACATGTTCAATTGGCGACGTATCCGGGGAACACGCAGGCCAAGGAAGAAGCTGTACCTGCTGCGCTGCAAAGAAGGATTTAACAATCCGAGCAGTATGAGGGCGGGCATTGTCCTGTTGAAATACAGCGCCTGGCAAGCTTTGAAGGAAGGGAACAGCTTCGGGCTGTAGAACTTCACGGATATACCGGTTGCTGTTCAGATTGCCCACAATTCGTAGCAATTGAGATCGTCTATGATATGCTATGGCGCCCCAGACCATAACTCCGGGTGTTCGTCCACTGTGGCGTTCGATAATGCACTCCGGAAGGTGGCGTTCACCGGCATAGCGTCTGACACGAATGCGGCCATCATGGTACCACAAATTAAAGCGGGATTCGTCAGAAAACACGACATGCTGCCAATCAGCACGCCAGTCTCTATGCTGATTGGCCCATTGTAGCCGCAGGCGGCGATGGTCGTGCGTTAGGGGGATCCTGTATAAAGGAGTCCGTGCGCGCAGTCCACACTGCAGCAGACGTCTACGAATTGATGAAGCACACAATGAAACACCTGTAGCTATTGACCACAGTGCTGCCAATTGTCTAGAGGAAGCTGTACGGTCCGTCCGCGCCATGCGGACCAGGTGTCTATCATCGCGAGCTGACGTCACATTTCGGGGTCCACTCCCGGATTTCCGAGTTGTCCGACACTCGTCCGTCCACTGCTTCCAAACGCGCATCACTGTGCTGCTGTTACGCTGCACACGAGAGGCTACTGCACGATACGACAATCCAGCTTCACGAAGGCCGATGATTCTCCCTCGTTCAAACTCTGTAAGTTGTTCAAATCTCGCTCTCTTTCGTCGACGAGGCATAAGTACAGATTGAGTTAACGTTTACCACTAGCAGATAACCACCGATAACCATACACGCCTCGCTACAGCTGTCTATTTATTCGGATCCATCAGCCGTTCAGAGGGCGCTGCTCAGCATACGCATGCGCTACGGATTTGCAATTCTAATCATTTGCATATCATGCGCTACTTTGCATTTCCTGAAAATTTCAGCTCACTCGCGTAAGTCCTTCATGGTGTTGCAATTTTCACAAACGTGAGTGTATATATATATATACAAAATGGTTGTTGCTTGGAAAGAATGAACAGTTTTTTACATTTTCTTTTCAGGTGTAAATAGAACTTGTAAATTTTGCTTTAGCCGCAGCTCACTCATCCGAGGCCTTGCTAGTTTTTTCTTAAAGACACTTAAAATTACTGATTTTTTATTTCGCGCGTACTTGCTCAACTTTAACACACTTTTTAAGCTCATATCTTTTTATTGGCAATAATCTTCTATGTGGCCAAGAGACACATGAACAGTTGTAATGAAGATACAATAATTTAGTTATGAACAAATGGCAACTGCGTGCAATTTTAAAGAAGTTCTAAAGTTTTAGGTAGAAATGAGTAATGAAACCGATGAAAAAGAATTCTAAAGATGTTTTGAAAAGGAATATAATTATTTCGAAATTTTGACGTAAATAAAAATTTGTTTCGTTGAAGGTTACGAAATGTAATTTATTTCAAATACATAGGTAGTCATCATTAAGTAAAGGTAGCAAAGGTAGCTGTGTTACAAATTTTTAAGTAGCAAATTACTTGTAGATAAAAAGCAGTAATAATGCGCAGCACGAGAAAAATTTATTAGAATACATTCAATAATCGAATTTGCATGTAAATGAGAAAACGCATTTAACATATTAGAAGAAATCTTCATTCTATAACTCTCGCGTCAGCTCTCATGTTTCAGACAACAAGGAAACGAAAACCATTTTTATGCCATCTTTCGCATAAAGAACTTTAGAAAAGGTCAGAAAAATCATTTTGATTTTTTTAAGGTATCGTATGTGGAACAAAAGAACAAGTCATTATTCTCCAGCCCCCAAGCGTGTCGCTCACGATCTTGGCTGTAAATGCTACCCGTCTAGGTCAGGGCAATACAGTTTGGATTTTACTGATTGAGGAAAAACGGAAAAGCTACCATGATTTAATGAGGATTAAAGATATTCATTTGGTTTCTCAACAATGGTTTAAACTACAATAATTCGCATCATTTGTAAAGGACTAGACTCAAAAGGAATTAGTTATTTAACTAAATTCAAATTTATTGAATGAATATTTATTAATTTGCGAATTTTTGTTGCAACAAACAATTTAATTATGTTTTAGTTTCTTTATTTTAGGGGAAGAAATGGTTGGTTGGTTAAGAGTCTGAAACAAAAGCATGTGTCTGCTTTAGCAACATTGCGTTCGCAGACGACTTACATAAGGAAATTTACTCATATTCGCATTGTGCACTCTGCACAATAAAAAAAAGAAAAGGACAGTTCTATATCTCTTGTTTTACAGGGCCGATTGACGAAATTTATCTTGCTTTTTTCATTCTCTAAAGCGTGACTTAGGATATATATTAGATTTATACATAGCATTGTTCTAACGCAGGTATTTTGACACAAAATCGGACTTTTCCTGAAATGACATAATGATTTCTTTCCATATTTCGATTCTACGAATCAAATTATGCCTAAATATTAAATTTCGTGAATTCTAGTGAGAAACATATTGAGAAATTCAAAAATTTATCTTGGCGAACTTTTTTCAGTCTGCACCAGGAATAATTCACTCGACGAAATTTTTAATTGATAGTAACCTAGTCTCCTTTCCCTTTTTACTCCTTGTACGAAGTAAAAAGGAAGTATTATAACCGCGAAAAACTTCGGGTATCATATTTCAATAAAAATATCCATTTTGACCGCTATCGAATGCAATTTAACGATGTTTTTGCGGGACATCTGTACGTAAGAACAGAATAAAAGACTTTTTCCCTCAAAAAATTATAAAATTGATTTAAAATGGGTTCTGAAGAGATTTTTTCGTGGCGTCTGTGTGTACGTACGTACGTATGTATGTATGTATGTATGTATCTCGCATAACTCAGAAACGAATAGCCTCAGAACGCTGAAATTTTGTATATAGGACTGCTATAACATGTAGATGTGCACCTCACATTTTGGTTGCAATCGGCCGCACAAAAAGTATATAAATATATGTGTATATATATATATATATATATACTCTGTTACTTACACGGCTCAGTGAGATCAGTTTTTTATTCTTATATGTTGGTAAATTGCTCACTTTTTTGCTTTAAAAATGATTGAATTATGTTGTTCTTGTCTTCCGGTTAAGGTTTTTATGCCTTTAGTAAATTTGCCTGAAAGATTTTTAGAATTATCAACAATTTAAAAGTTGTTCAAGTGCGGCTAAGCGTAATCATTTTCTCACGGCGGCCGTATTTCTTTACATTTGAAACTTAGAAGAGTAGTGGATTTGTTGCCAGTCTAGAGAAACTAAGCTTCACAACAACAAAGATAACGCCTTCTTTTATTATTGAGAATTAAATCATGCTTAATCCATTCTGGAATTTATTCGAGGAAATAAGTGTTTAAGATTTACTTCGTAATTTTTAGTATAGATATTTTGAGTTTTTAATATATTTTTGCCATGTCGTGAAGTGAGAAATGAATTAATTGAATGAAAAACACTGAATCATCTGTGAAAAACTGTTCCTTTTTTTTGTTTGTTTAATTTCTTTTACACATCGTTTTAGATTTATTATAGTATTTGAATATAACATATGGCAACGATAAGATAATTCTTCAGATGATATACATAATTTTTGTGCGTTCTAAGTTATAAAATGCATGAGATATAATGCTGTTAAGTGAGCCTAGCGCCAGAGCGTCGCTATGGTAAACAAATATAGTGAATTTTAAAGAGTGCATTTATTCTATTGTGGTTTATGCGCTATCGATGAAGTAGACTGAATTCAATCCAATAAGTTTAAATGAAATGCAAAATGCGCATAATTTAATATTCCGTACAAGGAAGTCATGTGGTGTACACATCAGATTTTTTCTTTGTGCACGAGCGAAAAGGAAGGCATATCGTTCATTCATTCAAATGATTTTAACAAAGTGTGTAATACACATTGGCGTAATCATCGTTTACAACAAATATGCCAAATTTGAAAACGCGCCAATATGTAAATTTCGTAGGAAATTTTGAATAGAAATCTAAATCTAATTTTTTGAAGGTATGCTTAGAAATACGTCTACTTTAAGAGGATGGGAAATGTTTTATAACTTATGGATCAAAAACATTTTCGAAAAATGTATAAAAACTACTAAAAAATACAAATTTCAAAACCAATTTAGAAAATATCTTCAAATTTTATTTGGATTGAACCAAAACCTTTGGACGTAGTATGCAATCTGCGTGGTTCCACATTTTTTTCCGCAAATATCAACTTGAATGGTGCACCGTTAGAAGAACACACTTTTGAATGAGTTTAAAAATACTGTTGAATGATTGTAAAAGCGCTAGAAATATTCATTTCTATAACTATTTTCAACTGTTTCCAAGAGAAATGAAACGAAAAGCTTTTTCTAGGAAAATATTGCGTCAGTATGCTGAATGAACATACGAGTATAATGACTAATCCTTGAAAACCTTTTTCCCCATCGCAGCCGAAAGTGAAACTATTCTATGAGCTACAGACGACGCATCACGTGAAACAGGTATTCGAAAGAGTAGCCTTTAGTTCCGGGTCCGATAGCAAATCGAACATATTCTGTTTTTTACCATTATCCCACCTTCTCAAATATTCAAGGGTATATCAACTGAAATCAACTTTCATTGCTCCACCCTGTTACTGACAATACAAATGCGCAGAAAATTAGATGCAACGTACAAATTACTGAAAGGATAATTATAGGTTCCAGATTGTTCTACAACATTTATTTCATTCATTATTCATTTCTCTTTTCGAGAACTAACGTAAAATTTACTTGCAGGTTTTTTAATCTCCTTCTACAAAACAAAAATTGAAAATAATTCCTTGTAGGTTAGCGACCGATAGTTAAGAAGAAGTTGGAGGACATGGCGATTCTTGGAAAAAAAATTATAAGGCTCATCATAAGAAGATAGTAAACTATCTGGTTTATTATTACGTATCCGATTTGTTTCCTGAAGTGGTCGAATAAGAAAATTATACTTATTTAAATACTATTATGTGTATTTAAGTTAAATGTATTTTTAGAAATAAATTAAAGCTACAGAATCAGGAACTTATAATGTTTAAGGGAAATATAATTGTTACGAATTTGAAGTTTTTCGCTCCACTAGCATTTATTTCTTTGAACTTTTGTGGCAACACAAAAGCAGTTGTGATCGTCTGCGATACTGCCCCAGCTGTGATCGTCTGCGAGCCATGGATAGAGCTTGTCTATTCAGTTCTGTACACGTAATTGTAAATAATTTTGTATATTAAAATTTGTGTCGTGGTAATTTTAAAGCAGTTTACTAATTCGACGGATATCACGAAACTTTTTTAAATAAATTAAAATCGTCAAATCAGGAAATTATAGTTATTTAATGTATATTTCAGGTGTTTAAAGGGAAAATATTTTTAAACTAAACTAATACTTAATAATCTTATCTGCACCTTGAATAAGTGTTATTTTTTTCAGTTTCGAAAACATCGCATCTGACATAAGTGACCCTGTTGCAATTGATGACGAATAATTTCTTTTTTTCTATCTTTCATATTAAAAAAGTACACTGCAGCTCTAAGTTAATCTTTTAAGACTTCCGTTTATCTGAATATTATAATAACATTTTGCAACGACTGTTATTTTGTACAATTAGTCTCATAAGTTGTACAACCAGTCTCATAATTAATTTCATAACTTATGTGTTACAATTATTGCAAAATTTCCAAATTCGATTGTTGTTATACTGCGTAGGAAGCAAAATATAATAATTAAGATGAATTTTTATAGTAACATATAGATCACAAGTTTCTTTAACATTATTTTTAAAAAAAATTGTTTTTTCGAACGGGGATATGTTTTTACAATATTTTGATATGTTTCATCTTACACCATTTTATGTTCAAAATAGAAATGCATAAACCATCGCCGAAGCTTTTAAAACTGAAATTTGTTTCGACCTGAACACATAACTTTTAACTTTAATAACTTATATATTTAAAAAGATTTTGCTTAAGATATGTTGACAAACACACGCAAAAAAATAGAGTTAAAGAACATAATTATAACTTAGTTTTGATCGTTTACATCAGGTATGTTTCCAAAATCATTAGGTAAATTTAAGTTTAATAAGTTTAAGGATTATTTAGTACATTGAAAGCTTTACTAAATTTAACAGAAACTATTTTTGATAAAAAATCCGATGTTGACACCACATAAGTAAAATACAGAATTAAAATATCAAACACAGTTTACAATTAAAGTTAGAATTTCTACTCGAAAACAAGCAATTTGGCCAGTGGGTAGGAAGACAAAAATTTCGGTGCACAAAACTGAAAGTTAACTTTCGATTCCACGGGGCAAAAAGACACCGAATTTGGTGCACCAACCGACTTAATCCTCCTATCGCTTTATGTACGTACAGACGTGGGTACAAATACAAAATACGTACCTACAGACGTCCCGAAATAATTCTTTCTGAATCGATTTTACAGTCCGTTTTGGAAAAAAGGGCCCTTTATTCTGTCCATACCTATAGATGCCAAGCAAAAAATCGTTCAAATGGATTCAAAGCGGTCAAAATGACTATTTTCGTTGAATTATGGTACCCGAAATTTTTCGAGATTACAATAATTCCTTTACTTCGTACAAAGGAAGTAAAATGTCTGAAAGAATTCAAATTTTAACGATTGCCCAAAAAAGCTCTTTTAAAGTTTATTATGTTTTATCAGTAGAGATTATAGGTAGAGATGATCCAGATGGAATTGTGAAACATCTTATAGGATATCAGATTAACTTACATTAGGACTAATATGGGAACGCTATATATCTTCTATATATTTAAAATAAAATATGAAAAGGTATATTACTTAATTCCATAAAGATATTTAATGTCTTAAATTAATTAGATATCGTGAATTAAATGCATTTTTTTTAAATAAATCCGATTAAAAAGTAAAAAATAATATTTTTAAAAACTGAATCTATCGCTTTTAAAAAGTTTTGTTAATAATTTATAACAGACAGATTGGATATGGAAGCATAATATCTGACGCCTTTCCGAATAGAGTAGAAAGAAGGAAAAGTGCAACAAACATTAAAATTAAGTTACGTAAAACCGTGTTTTCAGGCTATTCTGAAAGGTTTCAGATTTTAAATTACGTCCAAAGGGACGTTTTATAACGTTTTGTGTGTTACGTTTATTTTATTTATTTTTTAATTTATTAAATATCATGTTCGTCGCACTTAAACCATAAAATTCAGTTCAACAGCAGTATCGCAAAGTAATTTTAAAATGAGCATATCTTTAGAATTTCCGATACACAGTTCCGCGCGCTTTACATAAAAATGGCTTTTTCCCCGGTAGACTGTTTTTAAGTCGCTTGAGTTTGTTCGTTAAAAATTCGTTAAAATTTTACAAAATATGAATAGATAATAAAACAGATTCCAAATTCGGGCTTCAAGATGCGCATATTCAGGTGAAAAACTACATTATTCAAAATTGGATGGCTCAAGGTACCGTTGTTTTATCACATTTGGAGAAATATAAATATATTTATACATACATTTATGCTGATTCTTCATTATTTGATTTCTTTAAATATAATACAGCGCTGGAAGATTTGGTGGCAACAGTTTGAAAAGTGATTCAGACTTTTAATGCTTGCAACGCAAAATCGCAAAACGAAAACAATAGTCGTTAAGGGACAAAGCCCTTTTAGACTAAAAAAAAAAAAATCTGAAAGCTTTTAGATTTCACATTACGCCCAAGGGGAAGTTTTTTAAAAGTTTTGTGTGTTATCTTTATTTATTAAATATCATTATCTTCGCACTTAAACTTTAAAATTCAATTCAACAGCATTACCGCAAAATAATTTTACAATGAGCGTATCTTTAGAATTTCCGATACACAGTCTCGCACGCTGGAGATAAAAATGTTTTTTGTTTTCGTACAGTGTTGTCATTCCTCGCTTTGAAATCTTTGAGTCTGTTAATCAAAAATTCTTTAACGTCTGGCAGAATATAAAATCGATAATAAAACAAATTCCATACTCCGAATTAGGGTTTCCAGATGTCCATATTCGGTGAAAGATTACGTTATTCATAATTTGATGGCTCTAGGTACTGTTGTTTTATCACAATGCGAGAAACATACATACATTTATGCAGATTCTTCATTACTTAATTTCTTTAACTATAACACAGGGCGATAATATTTGATGGCAATAACTTGAACAGTGATACGCGATTTTCAGTGATTAAGCGTAAAATGCTAAAACGAAATTAATAGTCCTTCTGGCGAATTGCCCCTTACTTAAAGAGGGAAAACAAGAGTGGGAGGGGGAAGGGGGAAAGGAAAATCTGAAAGCTTTCAGATTTTATATTGCCCCAAAAAGGCGTTTGTTTTACATTTTGAGCGCTACCTTTATTTATTAAATATCATGTTCTTCGCACTTAAAATTTCAACAACAATATCACAAAATATTTAAAAAAAGCATATTTTCAGAATTTCCTATACACAGTCTCGTACGCTGGAGATAAATTTGTTTTTTGTTTCGTACAATGTTTCCACTGCTCACTTTGAAATCAAAAATTCGTTAAAAATTTTGAAATAGATAATAAAAGAAATTGGAAATTCAAAATTCTTGCTTCCAGGTGCCCATGTTCGGTTGCAGGGCTACGTTATTCAAAATTTGACGGCTCTAGGTACAAGTTATTTTTTCACAGTGCGAGAAACATTCATGCATTCATGCAGGTTCTTCAAGATTTAGTTTTCTTAAATATGGCGATAATATTTACTGGCGATAAT
>KK114112.1:588019-648210 GCA_000611955.2 Stegodyphus mimosarum | reverse complement strand
CACTTATTGCGGCGCGTGGTGGCCACACAAAATACTGATTCTGATCTCTTGTTCTTGTTTGTTTGCTTTGAACATTTAATCATTTATTTGTACCACTACCACTCAACTGTGTATTAAATTGCATTCAATTATGACGATTCCTTCTTGGTGTTGCAATTTTCACAAACGTGAGTGTACTTTTCGCGGGCTGATAGAGGGAAGAGAAGGCATTCTGTATTCTAGATGAAATGTAGGCTTAACACTTAAGAAAGGAGGGATGGAATGTAACAATGAAAGTGAAGTTCATGGTGTATCAAATGTAATTCCTCTGTAAAGAAGACAATTACTAAAAACTTCTTTTTAGTTGCCAAATTTAGAATTTAGTTATGTTTTAAATGTTTCTCGAAGGAGAGCTTACATTTGTGTCGTGTGTCAAATGTATTTCATAAGTATCTGCAATAGCCATGATTCCATTTTAATTCAAATGATATGCATATATGGGTTACATTCATGAAGTATTTCAGTATTTGTGTCATGAAAAGTGAAATTATTAGTTAATTTTTATTATTTTTGTTACATATATATAACCGGCATTCAAATAGTTGACAAAAAAAATACTCGCGAAAAGTATATTGTTTATAATTATAGAAGAAACTTTCTTAAATGAAATTCCCTCGTTTATTTCGCTGTTTAATGCAGGTCGGAAATATGGCTTTTATATTTCTGAGGGAATATTTCGCCATATTTCCGATGGATTCCATGTGTAAAGATATAATCAGTGTAGTCTGCCACCTTCAGAAAGAGCCAGATTGAATCATTTTTTATTTTTATTCCCTTCACTAATTTACTATTTCATTAATTTTAATAGAAACAATTTTTTCGACGTAGTTTGAAATATTTATGCTTCATCCAACTCCATTGATGTTTTTATACTTTTATTTATTACTATTATTATTTACGTGTTCCACCCTAAGGCAGTACACGGAAGAGAGAGATGCCTTCGTGAAGGGTTTTCTAAGGGAAACTGACTCGTATTAACACGTTACCACATGGGGAAAAACACGAAAACGCTCGTGCATTCGGCCCGTTCGCGGGGTTCGAACCTCGGACCGAACTACCAGTGTTCAGGGATTTACCGCTCGGTCGCTGATGGGCCTAATAAAAGCATTAATTATTATATATATATATGTATTTAACTGTCATTATTTTATCAGAGGTTCAACGATATGCAAGTAATTACATTTTGACTCTATATTTACTGTTGTAATTATTTGTTTTGTGTGTATTTTATGAAGCGAATTTTTTTTTAAAATTTATTATATATAACAGTATAAAAAAATTTTAGTAATTCTATTTTAATATTTTTTTAATTTATTCACTTTATATTTGCATGTATAAGACTGGTAATTGCTGAATATGTTTTTTGTGATTAGATTAATTTATTAGACAAATTTATTGATTAGACAAATTTATTAGATTTGTTCTGTAGGGAAGAAGTTTTTAATTTTCAATGGTACTGAAACTATTCATATTATTAATCCTATGCTTCGGATAATTTTAAGCTTACAGATTAAATCTGCCCGGTAGAACTGTATTGTCATAAGACGACATTTCCTCGTCTTGACAACTTAAGAGTCTGAAGATGATAATAATTTTTTTTTCATTTTACGCCGCTGTTTTTAATTTATATGATACAGCAAAAGTTATTTTTACTCCATTTTTAGTATTTAGTTTTTATTTGTTTTTTTATTTCAGTAAACTTCGTTTTTAATTTGCAGTAGCATTAATTTGTTCAATTAATATTTTATATTTATTCTCTTACTTGTTTTTCTTTACTGTTTAGTTTTATTTTTAAATCTACATTCTAATCGGATTTTAATTTTATGACTAGCAAAATTGTGTCTGTCGTTAGCAAGAGCCTTGGGCACCATACAGATTGTAGAGACATTAGGTTATTTAAAAGCAGAAGACATGAAAAATGAGCAATGCCCTCGCCAGGGCTCGAACCACGGACCTCTGGAATGCGCGTAGAGCATGCTGACCACTACACCACGAAGGCATACGAAAAAAGCGGGAGAAATACCTTCTAAGATGACAGTGCAACTTTGCCCTATTAGTTCCGCCGCCAGTTTTGAAGGAGACCCCCGGAGGGGGGGGGGGTAGGATCCAAGGGTCTCCCACCGCTCCTCTCCTAGTACCAGTCTCTAGGTTTTGGCAAAGACTCTCAGCTGGCCGCATATAGAATGCCCCCATACCGCACAGGCACTATACATTTACAAACATCCAAGACTTCTCCGGGATTCAAACCCGGGCCCATTGGTACGAGAGTCAAGTCACAAAGCACTATCCTGAACCGGTGGCACATTGATTCATTATCAATTCAATTATGAAATACATAATAAAATGAAATGAAAGTTATTGGTTAGGCATCCAGCGAAATTCACATTACGTTAAAAGGTTACTCAAACTTTAAAGTTAATGAAGCATTGTAAATAACGTACTGAATCTGATGTTACATGCGATGAATTTTAGAGTATTTTGCAACTCACGTAAGTTGATACGTTTGTATTCATAACATGTAAATAATTACATTGTCAACGAAAGGAAAATTGCGTCTGTCAACGGAAAAGAGTAGTTAGGAAGCAAATTTTTATTGAAATTCTTGGTCTTTAAGGTAACAAGTCAGAGATGAAACGTTTTGGGTGACACTAATTCGGGTTTGAATATAATCAGTCGCATAAATGTTTCGTCAAACAAGTCAAGGTAGCCTAGATCACTGAATAGATAATTTCAAGTAATAGCTATGAGCGCCTTTTGGGTGTAATCTTACGACCTTATTTCGAGGAAGAAAATGAAAATGAAAGTCTTGAAATTCTGTTGCAACAGATCTTATGAAATGGGAGAAACTTCTCTGCTTTTTTTTCCTTGTAAATTTTAACCATCAAAAGCTTCAGGCTATTAACCAGGTATAATACATTTTAGACAATGACCACCTTGTGCTCACAGAAAAAAAAACTTCGTGCGCAAAATTTTAATTCATTACTTTGCTGAAAATATACATTTATACGGTTTTAGACTGGTTAATCTGTTTGCGCTTTTAAAGTCAGATCTTGATATTATTAACATTTAAGCACCTTCTATCGAGATGATTTTCTTGAAATTTTGCCCATTCCGATGACAATACAATATTTCGTAGCGTTTTCCATATTTAATGTTTCTCTCATATTCTGAATCAATAAATTACTTATCCCGGAATTCACTATTTACACTGTTACAGAATTACCGTGACACTGTCACAGATATCAAATAATCACTATTTACGCTATCGAGAAATAAATAGAAAATAATCTGCCAAGCGCCTGCCAAATAATCTGCCTGTCAAATCTATCATTATTTCAGAATGTCTAACGACATTCACCGAATTTTGACAGTTTTTCGAAGCTCAAACGATATTTCTTCGTATAGTTTAAAACAGCGATTCTCAAACGGTGATACGTGTACCACTGGTAGTTGGTGGTACGCAAGAAAAAACAGGTAGTACGCAAAGAAACAAAGCATTTTTAGCTATTAAATTCAAAAATTTCGTGAAGAAAAAGAACAATTGATAGAAATTTCCTGCGATTGAACTCTAATTGAAGATTTCAAAAGTAATACACTTATTAACTTTTGGATGAACCGAAAAAAAAATTAAATTCATTTCAAACAAAGCCATCGTATTTTTATTGCGTTTTTGCACAACCTATGTGTGCGAACAAGGATTTTTCTTCCATGTTATATTTGAAAAATAAATACAGAACAAAATTAAAAGTGGATCATAATTTACGATTAAAACAAAGAGGAATAAGACCAGACATAAAGAAATTGATCTCTCTTTTTTTAACCAGGCCAAAATTTCACACTTAGAATTAAAGTACAAAGAAAAACAAAGTTCTGAAAGGTTTCAGATTTTAAATTACGTCCAAAGGGGCGTTTTTTTTTAACATTTTGTGTGTTACCTTTATTTATTCATTATCGTGTTTTTCGCACTTAAACCATAAAATTCAGTTCAAGAGCAATATCGCAAAATAATTTTAAAATAACCATAGCTTTAGAATTTCCGATACACAGTCTCACACGCTGGAGATAAAAATGCTTTTTCTGTACAACGTTGCCATTGCTCATTTTGAAATCCTTGAGTTTGTCAATCAAAAATTCGTTAAAGTTTTACAAAATATGAAATCGATAATAAAACAAATTTCAAATTTGGGCTTTCAGATACCCATATTCGAGTGGAAACGTTCAATATTCAAAACTAGATGGCTCTTAGGTACCGTTAATGGATATTCTTCGGAGAACAGCTTTGACGCCAAAAAGGGAGAAACAGCTTATTGTGGTATGGCAGGCAATAGTTGTTATTCGATGACGTACTTCATCTAGGTAGACAGCCCGAATACTGTTATCTTGCTAAGGGATTTGTCGCCCATACCCTTAAAGAAGACAAGTTGGCGCAACCAAGGCTGTTCTCCGAACAATATCCCCGTTGTTTTTATCACAGTGCCAGAAACATACATACATTCATGCAGATTCTTCATTGTTTAATTTATTTAAATATAATACAGGGCGATCATATTTGGTGGCAACAATTTGAAAAGTGAAACACGCTTTTAGTGAGCCCACGCAAATGCCAAAACGAAATTAATAGCCCTTCTGGGCAAATTGCTCCTTTGGACTAATTATAACTTAAATTTTGATAGCTAAAATGGTACCCAATTTTTTATGCGTGCATATTTAACAAAAATAACAAATAGGTTGCGCAAATGGGAAAATATTATTTCTGTTGAGAAATGGAAAAATAATCATTGTAAAATGTATTGGGGGTACTAAAGTTTTTCAGTTTTTGTTTAGATGACAGGCGTTACAATAGAAGAGAAACACGCCAATGTGTTATGTAGATGACACTTTCGCACTTTTTGATGGTAATAAAGGCGATTTATCCGAGATTTTATCTATTATAAATTCTATTGATCCAGCCATCCAATTCACTCATGAAATTGAACCCAACAATTCCCTCCCTTTCCTTGATATTCTTATAATCCGCAATGAAATTGATTTTAGCACTACTGTGTACCGTAAACCCTTTGCAGTTTGTTTACCACCCCATGCTAAGTCATGCCACCCTGTTAAGCAAAAAATGGCTTCTTTTTACTATTATGTATTTCGCGCGCTCAAAGTTTGTTCCACAGAATCCTTGCTTACCAATGAACTTAATTATTTAAAAGCAGTTGCTATTGACCGAGGATTTTCTCCCGTGATCATTGATAAAGCTGTTAAAAAGTTTTCAGAGTCCCATCATAGAAGACGTTCCACTGTTAGAAATAATATTAATGACTTTGTCGTTCTTCCATTTTATCCTTCTGTTAGTTATAAGGTTGCACGGATTCTTAACAAAGTCAATTTTCAAGTCAGTTTCTCCCCTATCAATAAAATTCACGGTTCGACTCTAAAAGATTCTGTTTCTGACTTTAATTCTTGGGGAATTTATAGTATATCGTGTCAGTGTGGCTTGAGATATATTGGCCAAACAAAAAGAGCGTTAAAGTTTCGTATCAAGGAACATGAATCTTATGTCCGAAAGGGCGAAATTAACAAGTTGTCTTCAATAGCGTATCATAGTTGGAAATTTAATCATAATTTTGACTTTGGATCTGCAAAAATTATCCAAAAAGCTTCTTCCGTTGGTGAATTGGATTTTCTTGAGACTTTTCATATTCACAAAGATTTAGCAAGTTTAGTGAACGACTTTAAGTCTAATCCAGTCCTTCCTAGCGTTTTTAAAATTCTAATAACATAATTCTTGATGATTATTTTTGCCGATAGATGGCGTTGCCTCCTCGCTCGTGGTTCTACCCGAGAGTATATAAAGCCGTTACTCAGCTTTCTTTCCCTTTCTAGATATTTTGTTCTCCTGATGAGGAGGGACCTGTAGCTGCCCTCGAAATCGATTGAGTGTTTTTGTAAATGTACGCCAAATACAAGGTTGTTTCAGCGAATTTGACAGGCGTTAGTTAAAAGGTTGAGAACTTCTGGCTTAGAAAGTAACTAATGCGCCTCCAATTCTGTAACGAATCGAATATTTTTATAAGGATTCGTTTAGTTTCACTAGCCAGTTATTTTACGTTAATTATCTGTACTGTCTTCCTCGCTTTCCGTTTTCCTGCCAGAATGCTAATTTCCAGTTCGCGCCTATTCAAATGAGATAGAAAAGAGATAGTATTTAAAGGAAGGTATGCATACATACATCTCCGAATCCAGTTTCGATAGTTTTAGAAGTATCGGTAGAAACAAGACAAGGCCACACAAAATTATGCGAATACTTTAATTTCCAAAGGACGCAGTAACAGTAAGAACATAACAAATGAAAGTATCCGTACTAGTTACGGTTTCCTTGTATCTGGAATGTTGCCCGGTCTTTCGTTATCCCCTGCCACTCCCTAGGCCTCAAAAATACAGTGCTGCTGGAATTGCTGTCTCTGTCGTCTGCTGTAGCTTGCAAGTCGTCGCCATCGTTACCGATATTGCAGTTGTCACACACCGTTAGTCTGTCTTCGTTATAATTGCTCTATCAATCACAGCCCATGTAATCCGCGAAGCAATCAATTAATAAGACGAAAGCAGCCACTCTGTTGACGAATCCATTTTAAAATTTAGAGCACCTCGCTTTCTGAACGTCTTGAGGAAGAGAAATACTACACGAATATTTAAAAAAATTCGGAACCTTGTTCTGAAAAGCTAGGGGGGATACGTGAGTGTAAAAAGGCGGAAGTAAATAGAGTATATTTGTATACATCATATGATTCTTGTGCAGTGCTAGTGAGGCAAAAGCTTACATAATAATATATGTGAAGGTAGTGCTATTTCCTCTTCTAATACAAGTTTTCCTGCAATAAAGATGTGAAAGTGAAACACGAACGGCTGTCACTCAGCTTCTGGCTTGCACGAGGTTATTCTTCAAAAAATTGCTGCAGGCTATGTCTGGGTAATTTTCAGAAACAACTATTTTATACGAATTTATTCTACGAAATATTCCTCAAATAAAATGGAACTGAAAAGTCCATAATTGGCCCATCATTGGTGTTTGATGGTCAGTAATCAAATGGCGCCAAAAAACGAGTGCGAAATTTAATTTTGCTACAATTTTAATGGATTCAACTACTTCTGCTTACAAAATACAAATCGTAAGCATATTACTATAGTTAAAGTATCCATATAAAAGCATCTAATAATGTAATCTGATGATATAAAAATAAATATTAAAACAGTTACAGGTTATAAGGTACACAGTCCAATCACATTAATGTGACCATCTGTCAAAAGCCAGAATAACCACCTTTCGCAGAGCGGACTGCTGCGAGACGTGCAGGAAGAGAGTCACATAGGTCCCTGAAGGTGTTCTCTGGGATGTTGAGCCATGCCGACTCTAATGCCGTGGCCAGCTGCGCTAGATTACGCGGTTGAGGATCCATGGCGCGAACAACTCGATCGAGATGGTCCCACAGATGCTCGATTGGGTTTAAGTCAGGTGAGTTTGCTGGCCAGGGGAGGACGGTAAACTCATCCTGGTGCTCTTCGAACCACGCACGTACACTGGCAGCTGTATGGCACCTCGCATTGTCCTGCTGGAAGATGCCATCATCCTGAGGAAAAACAATGCGCATGTAGGGGTGAACATGGTCCGCAAGGACAGATGCGTACTTGTATTGATCCATTGTGCCTTCCACAATGATCAGTGAACCTAGAGAATGCCAGGAAAACATTCCCCAGACCATAATGCTCCCGCCTCCAGCTTGGACCGTTCCGGCAATGGTTGCAGGGTGGTTCCTTTCAGAGGTTTCACGCCTTATACGCCAACGTCCATCTGTCCGATGGAGCATAAAACGCGATTCATCCGAAAACGCAACCTGTCGCCACTCAGTGGACGTCCAGCTGCTGTACTGGCGTGCAAATTCTAGCCTTCGCCGTCGATGAACAGCAGTCAGCATAGGTGCACGAACCAGGCGTCTGCTTCGGAGGCCCAGACGCAGCAATGTTCGCTGAATAGTACTTTGGGAGACACTTTTGGTAGCCCCTTGGTTCATTTTGGTGGTCAGTTGCTCAACGGTAGCCCGTCTATCTGCCCGAACGCATCTCCGCAACCGTCGTTCGCCTCTGTCATCTATGGCCCGTGGTGCACCACATTTGCCACGTCGCTGATTTTGGACAGTCCCATTTTGCCATGCACGGTACACTTTTACCACGGCGGCACGCGAACAGTTCACAAACTCAGCCGTTTCGGAAATGCTTCCACCTTTGGCCCGAAAGCCAATGATCATGCCCTTTTGGAAGTCGGATAAATCGCTTCGTTTCTGCATTACGCCAACGATTGAAATGTTTTCCGAAGCCCTCACACACCCTTTATATACGCTCAACTGCACTGTGCTGCCACCTGCCTTCTGTGATTGGTTATTTAACTCTGACATGGAAAGTACGTGGTGGTTACATTAATGTGACTGGACTGTGTATTTTCTCCCTTCTTTCCGCTTGCTTTTGTACAGTAATCAGAAGCATACTCGAGGTGTATTCGGGAGGTCCAGGGTTCAAGTCCCGAGTAGGGCACTGCACATTTTTCACGTTTCCTGCTTCGAAAACCCTAATGACTCTACAAAGACAGTTACGTTCTAGCAACCGAATCCCATGGCAATGGCTACGCGTAGCTATAATAAAAAAACATGCCCTACAAAATGAGATCACTTGCAGGGCCCCTTAACAGCGATTCTGCTTCAAAAACTATGAAGAGGCACAGGAAAAAAAATTCGGTTACAATGCTGTTATAAGCTTACAATCATCGAATTAAATATTCATCGAGTCAATATCATGATCGATGATGTCTCCTATTCCTTGCCACCCAGTGCCTCCTAGATTTCTCTAAATTTTGCCGCCCCTCAATTCTGCTGTTTGCTTCATTTCATCTTTGCAGAATCCTGAATTGCCGGACTGCTCTTGAAATTGACAGATTTTAATTCAGAATCTATGCCAGTCTAAATCTGTTTTTTTTTTTTTGCCTAATTTTGAAATCATATTCTGGGCCTTAAGAGGACCTGTAAAAGTTCAAATATTAAGAGTCCCATTTCATAAATCTGCTGCTGACCTGAAGCCGTCTAAATCGGTTACATCATAAGCCCTGTTGCAGTCCCATTTTCATTTTTACCCCTATATCTGGAGCCGGATCTGTGAAAGCCGCCAAAATTCCTTCTTTGAAATAGCCCTAATAACATTCATTCGCAACACATAACTAATAGCTTATAACCAACAACCTAATAGCAATATTCGGAAAGTGTCGATAGTTGTTTTTTTCTTCTTTTTTCCGGGGGAAGGGGAGATCGTTTATATATTATCTAGCTCCTCTATTTTATTTATCTAAGATGACTTCAAGATTTAATAAAACTATTGATAAGTGAATAAAACAAAAGCATGAGACTTTAACAATGTACCAAAGGCTGAATAATAAAGCTAAAAATTAAGGAATTATTGAAAACATCAAACGTAGATATAGGAATTTACTTGCTTAAATTTTAATAAACTCTGGTTGCAGTGTCAACGCCATCCAAAATTCATTCACTAAAACGAGGCAATTTTTCGCAGCCGCTAGGGCCAAGTGGCCAAGTTTTTAAGACTGATGAATACTGGTAGTTCAACCTGCTTTGGATTCGGAAGGCAAAAGAGCTTGCTGCAAGGTTGGTTTTCTGATTTTCTCTACACGTAACATGAATACCGGCGAATTTTGCTCAGAAAGTCTTCCACCAAGACATCCCTCCATTTAGGCAGTTAGCCTCACGGCTTTGCCATATTCAAATAACCTAACCTTTTGCAGCTGCTGTTGTTTAGAAACTTAAACAACATAACGTTATAAGAAGTTTGGTGAAATTGTAGCCAAATGCCATGAAGTTCGAATTATTTTATCCAAGAAGGAGAAAATATTGATGTGATCCAACTGAGCAAACACTGTAAGTTATTGAAGACAATTCAAGGTCTTTCTAAGAACATGAATTTATTAAAAGTGCTGAAAGTTATAAATATAATCCAGTTGTTGAAAACTTAAGAAACGACATCATAATTCAAAGTTTCTTGAATTCGCAAAAAAGAAAAGAATGAAATGAAAGTAAAAGAAAGGAAGAGTGACGACGAAAAATGTCAACCAAGAACACTTGTTACAAGTCTTGCGAAGCATTAAACACATTTTTGAATTACGTCAAAAATCTGAAAAATATAATGTTTTTATTGGGAGGAAGTAATAATGATTCGTGTCGTATAAAACGTTTTTTATGGGAGGGGGACGACAGCAGAATCTGTGAAGCAAGTGAAAATTTGAACTTTATTTGGAAAGATTTCGTACGCTGTCATTATCGAAGTCTTTAAAAGAAAAACTGAATAAACATATTTAATAAGAAGTTTTTTTTCCTTAAATATATTTGCAGAATTACTATATCTACATTCTATTTTCATTTTTTAGTACTTTCGGTAATGTGAAAAATAGCTTTTACTGCATTATACAATTTCAGCCCGACAATCTGACACAACTGAAGTTGGAAAGTGCCGAATTATTGAAATTTTATTGTATTCTCCGCTGCTATTATCTGTCATATAATATTTACTCTAAACAGCATACTTTTATTTTATTAACAATCGTAAATATACTGTTAGCCCAAATAGACTATCAGTCTCGAAACCAGATTTTGGGTTGAATCACTATAAAAACTGCTTTATCACTTTTTAAATTGATGTCACCAGATATTATTACTCTGTATCATTTATAAAGAAATTAAATAATTAAGAATCTGTATGAATGTACTTATATTTCTCGCCTTGTGAAAAAGCAACGGGACCTTAAGCCATCAAACTTTGAATAACATAGTCTTTCCCAAGAATGTGCGCACCTGTAACTCCGAATTTTGAATTTCGAATTTGTTTCATTATCTATTTCATATGTTGTAAAACTTTAACGAATTTTTGATTAACAAACTCAACGATTTCAAAGCGAGCAGTGTCAACTCTGTACGGAATAAAACATTTTTATCTCCAGTGCGCATGACTGTCTATCTGGAATTCTAAAGATATGCTGTTTTTTTAAACATTTTGTGATGTTGCTGTTGAATCAAATTTGTGGCGTAAGCGCCAAGAACGTGTTCTTTAATGAATAAAATTAACACACAAAACGTTAAAAATAAAAAAAGACAAAAAAAAAAAAAGATTTTGCACAAGCTATTTTACTAAGAAAACTGAACATTCAAATGACAAACTGAAAAGAATTTGGAAAAAAAATAGAAAAATGTGAGCTAACACATATATAACACTGCCTCGAGAATATGCTACTCGAGAATATGCTACTACTACAGCATATGCTACTATGCTGCTTTTAAAATTTTGTAATTTTATAATTTTGTTGTTGAATTGTATATAACCTAAGCTCAAAGAAAATTATGCTTAGTAAAAACTAATTGCTAAAAATGCTAAAAAGACCACACCTCAAAAAAGGTGAAAAAATTCTGAAAGCTTTCAGACTTTATATAACGCCCAAAAGAGTGTTTTTTAGCGTTTTATGTGCTACCCTTATTTATTAAATATCATATTCTTTGCATATAAACCATAAAATTCAATTCAACAGCAATACCGCAAAATAATTTTTAAATGAGCATGTTTTTAGAATTTTCGATACACAGTCTTGCGCGCTAGCGATAAAAATATTTTTTTTCGTACATTGTTGCCATTGCTCGCTTTGAAATCGTTGAGTTTGTTCATTAAAAATTCGTTAAAGTTTTACAAAATATGAAATAGATAATAAAACAAATCCGAAATTCAAAATTCGGGCTTCCAAGTGCCCACGTTCAGTTGGAGGACTACGTTATTCGAAATTGGATGGCTCTAGATACCGTTGTTTTTTCACAATGTATTCATGCAGATTCTTCATTATTTAGTTTCTTTAAAAACAATGCATGGCCATAATATTTGGTGGCAGCAGTTTGAAAAGTGAACCAACGCAGAGAGTGAAACAAAGGAAAATGCCGTTTTGAGACTAATAGCCCTTTGGGTCTTACGCCCCTTTTGGCTAAAAAATGGGTTAGGGAAAAAAGGGGAGAAAGAACTGCTGGCAGAGCCTACGAACTTAACGAGAGTTTAAAAAGCCTTAACAAACACTTTTCGATGACCGTTAATATTAGAAGCCTTTGGGATTTTTTTTTTACTTTATTCTGTTTTGTTATTATCACTATTTTTGTTTTAAACTGATACTTATTTTTAATGTGTATTATTAAATGGTTAATAGTTTAGAAAGGAGAGATAGTAGAACAAAATAGTATTAAAAATTTGCCATAGCAAAAGAAGAAAGGCGATCTTAAACGTCTCCTAAGATGCAATCAACAACATTCAATAGATGAAATGTTTAATATCTTAGATTCGAAGTCGAAAATAAAGTCGTATAATGAAACGCTTTACAAGAGTAATTTTCTCCATCCATTTCTTTCTGTTCACAAATTATTGGATTTCTGAATCCACAAAACGCTTATACTGGTTTTTTTTAAATTTAGGTATCCTTGAAATCTACGCAGACCTACTGATTATTTTATTTGCTTTCTTTTCTTAGCAACAGGCGATTTTCCTTCTCGTGTTTAGTGACTGTTAAAAACATAAAACGAACTATTTTTTTCTCACAAAATTACGAAATCTTTCGATTCAATTAAATCGCTCTGTCTTAGTAGAAGCGAAGTTTTATCAAAAATGAAATGAAATGCTTAATTGAAAATTTTGAAACTTATCTGCTCTCAGGTGTTCAGATAAAAAGTAATAATACTAATAATAGATAAAAAGATAATACAATAAAAAGTTTGAAACTTTTTTGTTTGTTACATTCATTTATTAAGTATCATGTCTTTCGCACTTAAACTATAAAATTCTATTTAACAGCAATATTACAAAATATTTAAAAGGATCGTATTTAAAAGATTTTTTAAACAAATACAAATACAAAATTACATACAAATACAAATTTTAAAATTTCCGATGCACAGTTTCGTGGGCTTTCTCGTGGGCTGGAGATCGCTTTATTTTTGTTTTTAATTAAGGGTGCATGTGCACCGCTCCCAAAGGCGAAAAATTCAAACAAGTGGCAACTCATAAGGGAAGGCATTTTAAATCAATTTTGATTCAGTTCTTAGTCGAGAATCTTCTAATCAGTAGCAGAATAATAATTTTTGAGTAGCTGCTGAGTATATCTAAAGAGCAATTTAGATGCTTATTACACGAGATGCCATTGTTGACTGATATGAGCATGAGTTACGTGAGATTAGTTATGGATGGTGGGAGACTTGTACTCATTAGGTCTGAAGTCAAAGAGTACAAGTATTCTTTGACTTCAGACCTATGAAGATTTCCAATGCAGGACAAATTTTGCATTTCTGCACAATTTAACTGATTAATACTTAATATTTAAGTAATATGTGAGTATTTAATCAAATTTAATGAATTTAATCATTATGTTGCGTTCACTTGAGGTGAGATTTGTAGTAACAACACTTTAAATTGAAATTAGATGTAAATTTGAAAAGGCGATCACATGTGCTGGCATATCGAATGGGAGGCGTTTGAGTTGCATATTTCATAAGCTGAGATTTTCACTGATTATAGTTAACTCCACGTTCTAAGTTTTTACAAAAAATCACTAAATTAATTAACAAAGTCCAAACAGCATTGCCCAAACACAAAGTCCTTGCTTTGCAAGTATTAGAGAACAAAGTCCGTGGCTTTGCCAAATTTTACTCACAGTATTAGGGTAAATATAAGAAAATCTTGATTAAATAATTGTAAGAAAACTGTAGAATATTATGTACACTATATACATCAACACCACCGGGTATTGTGGTGGATCGAACGTGGACGCTTGACTACACTCTCCTGAGTGGGAGCATAGTTAGTTAGGATTTTAATTTCTTCGTAGGGCGAATTTTCCATACTATTAAAGAATGGAGATAACATTGGATGGCAATAGCATTTTATTTGAAAAGTGATGCGGACAAAAAAAATGAGGATCGAGGTTAAAAAGCAACATTATTCTAACGATTAATTAGGATTAAATCAGCTGTTCTCAAGGGGTTGGCGTTATATTAATTTAATCCGCTCATTTTCTCTCATTGGATAAACAAATCGAAAACACTGTATGGCAATCATAACAAACCGTATTAATTAAATTTCATCAAGAAACTTTTCCGTTCTTGGAACGACCAGATCCTTGTCTAAGTAAGGCATTATTACGGCTTGTACAGGAGATGTGTAAATAAAGGGATGAGACTGGAAGGGTAGGGTTCCAGTTGGCAACTCTTCTTCTCGTGGACTTCCAGTCTAGTGAAAGGGGTGAGGGAACATTCGATGTAGAGCCATGTACGAGTTTGAACTACATAGAATTACGTATCTGTAAGACTTTTTTCAGGAGGCTGAGGTAAACTGTTTTTTCCTACTACGTTCTGAAAATGATTGGCACCAATTTAGAGCAATGTTTACCTATCAGATTCTGCTTCAGGCTTGAATACAGTATGACAGGAACCTCTGAAAAACTTCAGACCTATGGAGACGATGCTTTGTCAAGGATCCAGGTTTTCAGGTGGTTTAAGGGATTTTTAGAAGGAAGGGAATCGCTGAATCACGACACTGCGCTTTTTCACATTGCATTTTCGATTATATGTTTTTGAAAAGCAGAAACATCCGTGTGGTTCTCAGCCTCCTTATTCCACCGACTTGAGTTCATGCAACATTTTATATTCCCAGTTCAAAACTTATCTCAAAGCACGTCATTTTGGGACACAATAAAACATTAAAATTGCCATAACGGACTAACTGAAGGAAATTCCTATGTAGAGATTCCTGTGTAGAGCTTATGGAGTGTGGGAAAAGCATTGCCAACTCTGTGTGGCTTCCCACGATGATTAGATTTTAATTTTAATGAAATATAAAATTATAAAAAAAAATCAGCCTTATTATTTTATTTACACACACACACTATATATATATATATATATACACATAAGAATAAACGAAAGCAAAAACGAAAATTAAGAACAAAAAGCAAAAGCAAACTATACCACATAGCTGATCTTAAACCCTCCGTAAAACTGCAGTAATGCAAAGTAATTAAAAAAGGTTAATGATTAGCTTCTGTAGTTTAAGCTAAAAGGAAGTATTTAATAATGTGAGCTTCTCTCATTGAGAACCAGTTTGGTTTGTTGCTAATCTATGTCGGGATTTGCTTCGGCATTCTCGTTTGTACAATTCCTTTATAAATACAGTAAACCCCATTAACACGCATGTCATGGAATCGGAAAATCCAGAGATCATATTATAAGTTATTTCTCTCGACTTCTGAGCAACGCCCTCGCCGGAACTTTAACCTCGGACCTCTCGAGTACGCGCCGAGTGTGCTGACCATTATACCCCGAAGGCATGCTAAGAAGGCTGGAGAAATACCTTTTAAAGTTAAAAGAAAACAAGGGAATAAAATTTGACTTTTTGAATAGTTTTTCCTATATATTAATCATTTACAATATATAAGTATGTACGTATTGGAGTATATTATGTATATCTTAATAGAAAAGCCTACAGTACTGCTCCAATTTATTGTATTGCAACTTGAAAAAAATGTATCCATCGATCATTTTCTGGTGAAAAATTCCTGTATATATATCTGTCGTAAACGGAAACGAAAATGCATGGTAATTTTACAGTCAACTCTACTCATGGCCATAGCAGGCAATTCAGATGTTGCAGTAAAACATTCTGAAATATCCAAAATGTATAACACTTCCCTGCAGGTGGATGGAATGATATTGTCCTCCTCACTTTCTTCTGATGTCATTTCTTGCACCTCAGTCACAACCGCTTGTACATCAGATTCCGCTGAAGCACACACGGCAACATCGTCATCTGCATTAACGACCTTCTCAAAACTAACACCACGGCTCGCAAAAGCTTGTAGAACATGCCATCATCTAACTCTTCAACAGGATTAACATCTTTATGTCTCCAAGTTCCTTCTAAAACAGATATACTGGCGCGCACACACACACACACATATATATATATCCCACACTGTCAATGCACACACATACACACACATATATATATATCATTCTTTTCACGCAACCACTTCCGAAAGACACCAGAATTCCTGGGAATGAAATAAGCATCTACGCTGATAATTATAATTGCATTCTTTAAACCTAAAAACTCGGCCCGAAATTATGAAACATCCATGAAGGCTACCAATAGAATGTCTGATTTCCCAATCAAATTAAAGTATTTACGTTTTAAACAAATCGATACAAAGTTCTTTATCTTAACAGCGTAATTATTTTTATGAAAAACATTAATTAATCACTTGAGCGATTACTTTATTCTTTCTCAGCGTAGTGTAATTTGTCCTATAGGTATGTGTCGGATAGATGTTTTTTTAAATATTTCATCGCATTCTTTAACTGTTTACAATAATTTTGTTTGTTATTTCCAATCTGCGCAGGAAGTCTCAAAATAGGCCAAGGCAGCTCTCTTCTGTTTGTCACCTTATAACAATCGGTGACTTTATTTTGAAGTTTGCAGTTTTATGTGTCTAGGCGTGCGGGGTTTTCTAAGTGAGGGTGGTAAATTTTAAGTAAAATAACCTTAGATTAAAATGTCTGCAAAACGAAAATAATTAAATAAAGAGAAGTATTACGTTTAGGAGAACGAATGAAAGCTATTAAAGTCGCTGCGGGCGGCCTATCGCAAAAGAGATAGGCAGTCTTCATTGAAGGAATATTTTAACAACTAGTGAATGTTTTCAAAATTATTAAGCAAAATTTATAATGAAATATTTCGAATTATGAAAATTAAAATAAGGTAAATCTCACCCAATTTTATCTTTTACTATATTCTCCTGCGTTTTGTAATAATTTCATACTATCATGCATATATCTGATTTAATAAACCAATATACACTTGTAACGAACTGTAGCATATCCGTGCGCGTTGTTGTAGCGTAAATGGTTGGCAAACCCAGGTAGCAGTTGGAAGGTACTAGATTCGATTCCTACCGAGGGCATAGTTGGGTTTTTCACTTCTCTCGGCTTTGAAACCGCTAAATTCGCTACAGTAGCGCCTAAATTATAATTTAGTGGATTTCAAATCACCATCAATTGGATTTGGTTCGCGATGTCTCGTGCATCTTCATAATTCCCCCCTCCTGCGGTTGGGGAAAATGTAAACAGGTACATCCTGTAAGTGGAAGATGTGCAGCTCCAATCGCGGCGAAGCACAATTCATTTTTTATGCTTCCTGTCTGAAAAACTTGTAGATCTCCACGATCTTAAGTCTGCTTCAGTTTTAACAAATTTCAAGTCTTGAACGCAATTACCAATACTTAATTTAACGTTTATTAAAGTGAAAGTAAAAGCTACTTGAAGGCCAGGAATTTGAAAACATTGCACCTTGGTTTACAATCGATTATTTTTTTAATCAGTTCAGGTTCGTTAAATATTGACTGACATTCTACCTATTCTGTTTTTATATGTTTTGAACACAACCTCCGATCATTCACCAAAGGAGGCTTCTGAAGCTGACTTTCTATGGATCGAAAAGTAAACTGTGCTTTTTTAACCAGCTTAAGAATAGGTATCATTTCTTTTATTTGCGAAGAAACAGTAAAAGGAATAAATCTCTTCGTTCGCGAGATGCAACTATATATTTTGATACATTAAAAAAAAAAAGAAAGAAAAGAAAATATGAAAGGTTTCAGATTTTAAATTACGTTCAAAAGGGCGTTTTTTTAACATTTTGTGCCTTACCTTTATTTATTAAACATCATGTTCATCGCACTTAAACCATAAAATTCAGTTCAAAAGCAATATCGCAAAATAATTTTATAAGGTATTTCTCCCGCTTTCTTCGCATGCCTTCGTGGTGTAGTGGTCTGCATGCTCGACGCGTAACCGAGAGGTCCGTGGTTCGATTCCCGGCGAAAGCTTTGCTCATTTTTCATGTCTCCTGCTTCGAAATAACCTAATGTCTCTACAATTTTAAATTGAGAATATCTTTAGAATTTCAGATACACAGTCTCACGCGCTGGAGATAAAAAGTTTTTTCTGTACAACGTTGCCATTGCTCTCTTTGATATGCTGGAGTTTGTTAATCAAAAATTCGTTAATGTTTTACAAAATATGAAATCGATAATAAAACAAATTCCAAATTTCAAATTTGGGCTTCCAGATGGCCATATTCGGAGTAGGATTATGTCATTCAAAATTGGATGGCTCTAGGTACCGTTGTTTTATCACAATGTGAGAAACATAGATACATTTATGCAGATTGTTCATTATTTAATTTCTTCAAATATAACACAGGGTGATAATATTTGGTGGCAACAATTTGAAAAGTGAAACGGACATTCAGAGTGATTCGACGCAAAATCCAAAACGAAAACAATAGTCCCTCGGGGACAAAGCTCCTTTGGACTAAAAGATCACAATTTGTTTGCTATCTAAGCAAAATTGTTTAATTTACAAGACTTTTTTATTACTGTTGAGTAAATTTGGGAAAATGAAATTATAGAATCAGTAAAATTTAGAGAAATGATGTAGAACTGGATAACATTGAGCTGACTTCAGACTGAAGAAAATTCTTCAGCTAATAGAAATTTCTAAAATACATCAGTTACGGGCAGAATACAATTTTAGGACGAGAAATAAAACACTGCAATAGTCCAAACACGAGAGATCCGATGATCTTAGACAAGCTATGGAACCACTTCGACCAGTTCATCGTCCTGGAAATTTCGTGATTCATATAACCAGCTATCGTTTCGGCAATCCACGGTAGAAAATGCCGTTGGGTGCGAAGACCGACCCTTTTATACCATTTACAATGCCAATCAGCTGCTCGCCGTTTGCGTTTCGACCATACATTCTATGACGAATATTGCTTGTATAGCTGCTTTCTATCAGCCCCCCCCCTAAAGCTTTTTCTACTTATTCAGTTTCACCCTGTATATGTGCGGTCCCTTTAATGCTAGCTTTCTTTGTTTCTTGTAAAATCTGTCAGAAATATCTAATGTTCTTTCCAATAAGGTAAGTACTGATCGTCAAATTTCATACTATGACCAGAAATTTAAAATTTAAACAAAAATGCAAGTAAACACATTAAGAGATTTGACAAAAGTCGCTTGGAGCAATAATTAGATTACGAATCCTAACAGTCCAGAAATTACTCACTACTTATCACTGGAGAATGAAGTGTTAGAAATTCGCACATGAGCGAGTACGAGACGAAAAGTAAGTATTTGTTTTGTTATCTGTTAACAGAGGACCTTGCGGCAATCAATGGTTCGTTGAATATTCTACGAACTCTTAACACAGTTTCGCTCTGATGCAAGGAATTTCGCTTCCATGTAACAAGTCCATGAAAATATAAAAAGAATTTCAAAATTATCTTAACAAAAGAGAGAGTTACAAAACGTAAGGTCATCTCCAATCCTGTTGCACAACAGCACATCCATTCTATGATGAACTTCAGATTCTCACGCAGTTTCAGTTTTACCCGACTGAAACATGGAGACTACCACTAGTATTTTATTCCGGAATAGTACGTTGTTGCAATATGTTACTTCTCTTCTTTCTGTTAAGTAATCACTGAGAAGAAACAACGGTTTGTTCCACTTTAGAAATGCTGAAGACTTTTGGGGAAATTTCCGTAAACATTGCTTAATAACAGCTCCCCTGCTTTCTTTTTTATGCAAGTCAATCATTATTGGATTTCCTTGGATTATTTGGATAACGACAAAGCAGGTAAAGGATATCTGCTTAAAGGAAAGCATTTTTAAGAGAAACCGCTTCGTATTTACTTCGCACATGTGAAAAAACACAAAAAATAGCATGTAGGTAATACATTCGAAATCCCAGCGTTTAAGGATTTTACTGCTCAGCCTTAGGTGGCATCGGCAACTGTCCTGCAAGATCTTCATAATGGTACGCCGGCATAGTAGTGTCTCCACCCTTATACAGGTCAGTTCCTAGCTTGAAAAAATCTGATGTGAACAACACTACGTAACATCCTTGTAGGGTCTAATAAATTATACACATTTTTGCAGCACTTCCTTGAAAGTTATTTCCTCGAATTTCGTTAGAGTTGCATTGCTCATCTAGTCAATGCTGTTCGCGGCAAGGCAAAAATACATAAAAACTCAAAACAATTTCATCAAAAATTTTAAAATACAGGAAAACCGAAAACGTCAATAAGGTTACAAATTGTTAAAAAAGTTGTTCTACAATTAAAATTAGAGTTTCTAGACCAAAGCAACCAATTCAGCCGGCGGGCAAAAAACAAAATTTTCGGTGTACAAAAACTGAAATTTAACTTTCGGTCCCACTGGGCAAAACGATAATGAAGTTGGTGCACCAACTGACTTTATTCTACTAAGAGTTTCAAATGTAAACAAATGGCGGCCTCGTTAGGCCTATCGTCACTTAAACTTTTAAACTGTTGCTAATTCTACCGCTGTTGCACGCATATTATCGAAAGGCACAAAAAAACCAAACCTTAATCGAAACATGAGAACAATATTATTCAATCACTTTTAAAACAAAGAATACACCATTTGCCGACATGTAACAATAAAAATACCGAGTTCACCGAGCCGGGTAACAGAGTGGCAATATATCTATATCGACATCTATCTATCTATCTATTTATCTCTCTCTATATATATGTCTGTGTGTGTGTGTGTGTATGTTTCGTGCGGCCGAATGCAGCTAAAAAGAGAGCTGCACAACTAGTTGTTATAGCAGTCCTATTCCCCAGCTGTTTGTTTTTGAGTTATCCAAGGTAGATACATTACGAAAAAAATCTCTTATGAATCCATTTTAGTAAAAATAGTCCATTACTCAGTCCGTACGTACAGGTGTCATGCAAAAACGTCTTTCAAATGTATTCGAGAGTGGTCAAAATGTATATTTTGGTGGGAGGTGCACCAACGTTCTACGGCTAATTGTTTTTGAGTTATACAAGATACATAGATAGGTACGTACGTGTACGTACAGACATCACGAAAACACGAACTCTTTTGAATCAATTTTAAATCCCTTTTACAATCTGTTTTAGAAAAAAGAGTCCTTTACTTCGTCTGTACCTACAGATGTCACGCAAAAACATGGTTCAAATGTATTCGATAGCAGTCAAAATGGATATTTTCGTTGAAATAAGATACCCCTGAAATTTTTCGCGATTACAATACTTTGCACAAGGAAGTAAAAAGTAGTCTTCATAACTCATGTAACATTCCCCAGTGGGCCTTTAAACGTGGGTTAACCAATGTAGCATTACCTAATGAGTCTTTAGTCAAGGCTTTACGCACGTAACATTAACCTAATGAGCTTTTATTCAAGGCTTGGCGCATGAGCATTAGGCACAAAAAACTAACATGTAACATGACGTAATGAGACTTTATTAAAGTGATTATTCATCTCTGTTTTGCTGTTCGGCAGATTATTCGGCAAACGCTTTATTTGCATATGAGTTGAGACAATATTAATGTAATATCTTAAATCGAAATGTATCAAATCGCATTTAAAAAACGAAATGCTCTCTATATGCAGTTCATATCATGTTTTTATTCTGTGTGCACCTAAAATTTTGAATGATTAAATTTGCTGTGTCTATTCTCAACCGTATACATAAATACTTTGTATTTCACATCAGTAACATGTTTATAACGATCATTGTTATGTGCAGAAAGCACAGAGTTCGGAAATGGATAACAACACTGAACAACTTTCCTTTGTTCGAGCTCACTGCATGATATCATGTTCGCCCGTTTCCGCCTAGCGTTTTCCGGAACCGAAACGTTTGTAGGCGAATTCTTTCCGTCCTATCACGAGACGAGTTTTCTTTTCAGGGAGAGGTTCAGGTCTCCCTCTCGAAACTATGCGAATGACCAAGCCAGTTTGTTTAACCTCTATGAAGTATTTGTCACGGACCAGAGCATATGATGTTTTATTTTCTTCCAGCGTCCTTTGTTCTACTTTGTTTCGCTTTGCTGCATTCCGCTGTAAATGATTTTTGTGTCAGAAATGTACTCGTTTTGACGCTCGAAAGAGTTTTCCTTGGATATTAGATCTGAAGTATAAAACCGTAGTTAAATCCGATGAAGCTTTGTATTATAGTTACGCATTATTTTTTAAATCTGAAACTGTATTCAAATCCCTGTCTATGCTATGAACTTGGAGGGATGTCTCTGGTGAGCAAATGGAGCGACGCCATGTGGTAACTGGTGTTGGTTGCGTTTTCTTAAGTTACGTATTACTTTCGTATATAGAACTAAAACCACGTTTATTATCTATCTAGCTCTGTTGATAATACAGTAACGGCAATTCCTGCGGCAGCTTTGCGAGCGCCACCCACGAAAGGTATCATTATTTATGACTTTCTCCAACGACAAATGTTTTTGGAGTAATCTGTAAAAGCTTCAAGCTGGAGATCAAAAAGTCTGAAGTTCTGAACTCACTGGCAATATCAGCCAGATGAAGACTCACTTCGCAGGTGCCCTCTATTGGCAAACATCGCCATCAAAATATATAGCTAGGCAGAACGGGGACCACTTGGTGAACTATAAGAAACATAGAGGATGCAACGAGACCGAAGAGGTCAAAATCAACTAGCGGCTACAAGATCTGGAAGACGGCGTTTGTTGCTAATGTAACAGTTATTGTTATAACCATACACAGGCTAAAAGCTCTTCTTGCTAATAAAACAGTTGTTGCTAATTCCATAGAACTTCTTGTCACTAATCATATCTCAAACTATATATTTATTGTTGTTAATCCTATGCCAGTCTTTGAACTGGCTGTTACTACTTCCATTCTCGGGGTATGAACTTGCTGATGCTGATTCTATTAATAAACTATGAACTTCAAATTGCTAATCCTACCTCAGGCTAGGAATTTATCGTTGCTTAATGTATGAATTTGTTGTTTCCAGTCTCATGCTGAAGCTATGAACTGCTTTTTACAGCTCCCATATTCAGACTATGAACTTGTTGTTGCTAATTCCATGTCCAAGTTTTGAATGACAACGTAACCAAGTAGGAATGAGTCAGTATTACGCCTATTGGTAGCCGTAGCTCTTGAGTAACAGTAGTAATGACAGTCAGAATCTAATTAATTCCTCAAAAAGTAACTGTTGTACTATGCTGTGCAGTTAAAATACTGTACCGATGAAAATCTCAGGCGAGATTGTAATACTTTCCTCTTTTATTTCCATTAACTCAACAAAAGGATCTGAGATATTCCTAATTTGCCTTAAAAAAGCCTTCCTTTTTTTTCATCTGTTTTATTAGCAAGTTATTTATTTAGTTTCAAATGCTACTGAAAATATCTAAGGTAGACACCACAAAAGTTCAGGCGATACACAATTTTTTGCTGCACTTCATTTATACTTACAGAAAAACCTGAAACATCAGATACAGTTAAATTTTACAATTAAAAAAGCAATTCAGCCAGCGGACAGGAAAACAGAATTTTCTGTACACAAAACCGAAAGTTAACTTTTGATCCCAATGGATAAAAAGATACTGGAGTTAGTGCATAAACTGACTTAACGCACTATTCTACTAAGAGTTTCAAATGTAAACAAATGGTGGCTTCGTTAGGCTTAAATCGTCACTTAAACTTGTTTGACATTGAACTGTTTTAAGTTGCTTAATAATTTTACAACTATTGCATGCAGATTAACTAAAGGCATAAAAACCTTAACCTGAACACACTTTAATTGCCTTCTCTATTCTAAAACTCATAATAACTACTTGGATTGCATCATTTCTAGACGAATCCATTTTGCGTAGCCTGCGCAGCGCTGATGACGTGGGTAGTTCGGAACCTAACTCAAAATTTTGAAAAGTAAAACCTTTCTGATCTAAACCAAAACCTTCCTCTTCGCGATCTTCCATATTTGATAAAAATGCGTACCTTTAGATTCTCTTTGTATGCTGCTTGGACGCAATTTCGCTGTGCTGTCTTCCTATAGCAATACTATCAAAAATGTAAATGTTCTGGAAATTGGCACGATTAGAGAGCCAAGTGAATTGTGGTCACAAATGTAAATTTAAATATAAATGGAATTTAATCCGTCTCGCTGCCAAGTTTCCTCTTCAATATGCCATATGCCATCTATATTCTACGCCATCAATATTTGCTCCAACATTTTTCTCTTTTTTTATCTCATATATATATATATATATATATATACATAGTACATATTTTTTATATATATATATATATATATATATACATAGTACATATGTATATGATATAAAAAGAGAAAAATGTTGATTTTGACAGTACAATGAGAACTAAAATCTGGTACCAGATTTGTCAATTTGTCATTTTTGATATATATATATATATATATATATGTTTGGTGGGCCGATTGCAAGAAAAACGGGAGGGGCACAACTACGTGTTATAGCAGTCACATATACAAAATTTTAACGTTCGGCGACTAATTGTTTTTGAATTCGATTACTAGATATATACACGTATGGACGTCAAAACCTCTTCTGAATCCTTTCAAGCCTATTTTGCACTCCGTTTTGGCAAAACCAGCTCTTTATTCTATCCGTACGTACAGATGTCATGCCAAAACATCATTCAAATAGATTCGAGAGCTGTCGAAATGCATATTTTCTTTGAAATATGATACCCGAAATTTTTCGCGATTCCAATGCTTCCTTGTAAGTGAAAATGAGTGTCTTTTGTCCAAGTTATTTATTTCGCAGAAGAAAATTTAGTATTATACTGCTACTAAATTTAGTATTATACTGCTACTAAATTTAGTATTATACTGCTACTAAATTTAGTATTATACTGCTACTAAATTTAGTATTATACTGCTACTAAATTTAGTATTATACTGCTACTAAATTTAGTATTATACTGCTACTAAATTTAGTATTATACTGCTACTAAATTTAGTATTATACTGCTACTAAATTTAGTATTATACTGCTACTAAATTTAGTATTATACTGCTACTAAATTTAGTATCATACTGCTACTAAATTTAGTATTATACTGCTACTAAATTTAGTATTATACTGCTACTAAATTTAGTATTATACTGCTACTAAATTTAGTATTATACTGCTACTAAATTTAGTATTATACTGCTACTAAATTTAGTATTATACTGCTACTAAATTTAGTATTATACTGCTACTAAATTTAGTATTATACTGCTACTAAATTTAGTATTATACTGCTACTAAATTTAGTATTATACTGCTACTAAATTTAGTATTATACTGCTACTAAATTTAGTATTATACTGCTACTAAATTTAGTATTATACTGCTACTAAATTTAGTATTATACTGCTACTAAATTTAGTATTATACTGCTACTAAATTTAGTATTATACTGCTACTAAATTTAGTATCATACTGCTACTAAATTTAGTATTATACTGCTACTAAATTTAGTATTATACTGCTACTAAATTTAGTATTATACTGCTACTAAATTTAGTATTATACTGCTACTAAATTTAGTATTATACTGCTACTAAATTTAGTATTATACTGCTACTAAATTTAGTATTATACTGCTACTAAATTTAGTATTATACTGCTACTAAATTTAGTATTATACTGCTACTAAATTTAGTATTATACTGCTACTAAATTTAGTATTATACTGCTACTAAATTTAGTATTATACTGCTACTAAAAATATCATCTTGTTTGCGTCTTCTTTTCGTTTCATTTTCGAAGACAATAACACTTGCTAAGATATCCTTCTGCCGTAAAGAGACTGTAATGTCTAAAGGATAGATAAGTTTGCCATATATCGTCGAATATTTTTTTCTGAATACAAAGCAAAAAGAGCTGTGTATTTATATTTGTAAGTAACAAATTGACTAAAGACTGCATCATTCTTGCCTGCTTACTCGAAATTTTTCTTTCCATTCAAAAATTGCTTTTTCACAAGCTAAACGGATCAAATATTTAATCAAGGCTGTTCGAAATTTTAGTTGCGACTCTCGTCATCTTTAGCCCATAATTTGTCCTCTTTAGTCCATAATAATAGATGTAGAACTGATTAGCAGTATGTAGTTAGAAAAGTGGTATAGCCCAGGCATCCTGTCTTCATTGAAAAGTGATAAATTTCGCAAGAGTTAATTTTTTTATCAAAAGTGTGTTCAAATAATCAGATTTTTTTCATTTTTTGGAGGAAGGAGGAATCAGGAAATGTCAGACATCAACATGTCCTCTTCGAGATTCGAACAGTGGATCTTCAAGTTCGTAAACTGAACCTGTTAATCAAATGCACCACGACAGTACACAAGGGAAGAATGCGATTATTATTTACCTTCCCTCCCACGTAAAGGCTAAAGGGGAGAGGAGCAAGACACAATCGAAGTAATCCTGATAACGATGGATTATTTTGACCAGATTTTAGTTCTCATTGCACTGTCAAAACGGTTGAATTTTCAAAGCAAGGAACGGGTAAAGTGAACGATACCCATGCCTGCATTCGAACCAAAGACACTTAAATGACTAGCTGGGCATGCCAATCATTTACATCAGAGACCAAGCACGGGAGCAGCAGTGGATGTCGACTAATATAAGTGGAAGTCGACTAATGTAGATTGACGTATCCCAAGCACACATTTAATGTTTCTTTCTTTCAACGCTGAGGGCTATTGTACCAGTTATTGCTAGTTGTAGCAGCTGCACCAAATCCTGATTTCTTTCTGTTCTGATCTCGTTAGTGACGGAGTGGTTAAGTATACTGGATACAGGAAATACGTCCGAGACCCAATAACCCCGCCGAAAGGGCTGGCTGGATGTTGGTTTTTTGTGGTGTTCTCTGTGTTTCTTAACGTGAATATAAGAAAGTTTCCTTTATAAAATCCTACACAAAGGCTGCATCCCTTAGATAACCCTCCCTTGCTTTGCTATATTCAAGTAATCTAACTTAACCCTCGACTACTTCCTACGTACTGCTCGTTAAAATATACTTTTAGCAGAAATGCTGCACTTTAATTGCTTTCTCCAATAGTTAGTAATTTGTCATCTTTCTTGGTTCTCTTTCATCTTTGCACATTCCATTCTTTGTGGACGATTCTTTGTTTATGCGTCCTTTTACTGATAGGAAAAAAAACAATAATTTTCATCCCAGCTATAAGTCATAGGTGAATTGTTTCTTTCAAAACGACGACATCACTTTTAGATCGAGCGATATTTTTTGTGAGAAAATTCCTGCATTCTCTTAAATATGTTTGAAAACAAAAACGTGTTTAATCAAATCACATCAAAATATTCAAGCTGTAAGGTTAAACTCACGAAATATCGCGTAATGTACTCTTTATTGCGGAATCTTTTATTCGTCAGAAGGGAATTTTATTCTGGAAATTACAATAAAATCCAAGTTTTCCTCGTCATTGGATTGTTTTGCTTGTTCAGGAGATCAGGCACATGATGTAAGACCTCGTAAAGTATCAGAGAAAATTATTGGCATAAAGGTAATATCTCGAGAAATATAGGATTATTGTTTATTGCTTTATGTAGGTATAGTCGTGCTCCTCTATTCTCTGTTTCAATATCTGAGGTTTCAGTTACTGTAAGTTACAGCAAAAGGAAGAAATAAAATAACGCGTTTCTGTTTATTTTTTTCTAATAAAAGTTAATTGAAAAGGGAAAGTTACTTTAAATAGAGGGATCTCTGTATAAGGTTATTATTTGAAACCATACAGTTATTTATAATGTCAGCCTTTACTATAACTTTTCCTTTCCATTTTCCACCAGAATGAAAATCAGCTAGAAAGTATTTAAGCTAGTGTTTTTGGATTGTAAGACGCTGGACATTTCTTCTCCTTCTCGGCCAACTGCGATAAGTTTGTAAATATTCGAACTTATTTATTTCTTATTATTATACTTTATTTCTGCCGCCTTCTTTATTGTTACCTCGGTTAGAGTTTCGAGCCAATTTAAATTTAATTTTGTACTCTTTCACTACTAGTCTACATCTTAAATTTGAATTCGATTGTTACTTTCAGTGGTGGTTGGCTTTGTTAACACAAGAAGTGCATTTATGTTCAGAATTTCTGTTTGAATAAAAAAGCTGCTTTAAGTCTTTTTGAGTCTCTGTAGTTACTTCAGATACAGCGATAATTCACGTTACGTCAGTTAACACGTTCGCTGCCAATCACGAGTTATTTCGTAGGTCACGTTTGTGTTTAGGCGCCAGCTACGAGTTAATTCGTAGAATGTTTTTGTTTTACCTACGCCACATACGCTCAAACTCATAGTATTTTCATATTCTTTGAAGTTATCTGGTCGAGAATTAGACAAAGCACAACAATTTGGCGCAATTCAAAATATTTATTATAATTAATATATAAGTGTAATGTAAGTAATTATAAAGTAAATAATATAGGAACTGTAAAAATAATTAAGCAATTTATAACAATCTTTGTCATAATAATTGTAAAAAAATCAATCTTTGTTGTAAGCAACCGCCAGCTACGAATATACTCGTAGGTGAGGCTGTCATAAAACATTTTATCACAAAAAACGACTACGGTATAACTCGTATAATTAATAAAGCAATTAAAAATTATCTAGATCAACATTTTTCCCGTAAATAGATGTTTTGTATTTTTATTTTACAATTAATTAATTAAATTTTTTCGCGTGGTGGAACCGTTTTTGGAAATGCTGCTCGGCAACGAACGTGTTAAGAGTTTGGAACTAGTCCAAGTTGCCAAATTAAGTCAAACTCTATAGCTTCATAAAATCCGCCTTAAAAGTGCCGGCATCTCTATACCGGGACACCATTATAAAGGTTTCTCTCTTTCTGAACAACGTCTGAATTGCATAAAAATACCGGCATGTTTCAGACGGGCGTCGTTATGAAGAGTCCCAAATATAGCAACGCGAATTCTCTCCACTAGCGCTTTCCATGGCGGTCATAAACCTGAGCATCTTGCACCTTTAGGGATGATATAATTAAGAATTACGATGAAAATGATCTTTGTGGAATCTTATGCACGTCTAATCCTATAGGTCAGTGCTCCGCAACCGGTGTGCCGCGGCACACTGGTGTGCCATGAGTAGGATATAGGTGTGCCGCAATCAAATACATGTATTTGACATTTTGCAATTTTTTATCATGTATTTAATACACAATGACAATTTTTTCCCTTAATAATGTCTATTTTAAATGTTTTTATATATTTCACTGTTGTGTGGTTGTGTGTGTGATTGTAAGTGTGTCAGCATTTGAATTTTTTCGGCACTTCCTTGATAACTCGGTACTCAAAAATATATAACTTTTTTTTAAACATAAATTTAAACGAAATATATTAGTTTCAGACCATTTTAATTAAAAATAATAGCTCTAAAACTGTTTTTTTAAAAATTTGAAATAAACCAATCAAATTGAAGAATTTTTGTTTTTTAATTTTTAAAAAAAAGTTTCGATTATTATGATAATTATTATGATTGCATATAAATAAATATGTTATGGTTTTATAATTGTATATTTTTCAAATTAAAAACAAAAATTTATTGTAAATTTTGTGTATAAATCAATACATATATGCATTAGCTTTTGGTGTGCCACGAAATTCCAGAAAGATTTTGTGTGCGTCGCAGGTGAGAAAAGGTTGCGGAGCACTGCTATAGGTCATTCCACAGAAACGTTCTTTTTTTAGCTCCTACTGTTGCTGTATGGATATGAATAAAGTGAAGCCCTTATGACCTTTACCTTTCTAAGATGGACTTCTTTCAGTTGCTTTGCGAATAAATAAAAACCTAATGATTAAACTCACCTCTCTGAGGCGACCATCTTCACAGAAAACAAAATGGTCTGGAATCGAGTCCTCGCCGAAGATTCATTTTTAAAGGCAAAATATCATAGCATTGCTTGGTGAGATGATATTTGGTTCTCCCTTCTTTGTTCTAGTATTAATAAATTTGAGGAAAAAATTCACATTTCTTTCTTTCCTATCTTGAAACCCACGTTATATTATTCTCTAAGTATATATTACATATTTTTTCAATTGTCTTTTAAAGGATGAGATAAATCGTTGGAGTCTTTTAATTTGATACGTATAACAAAGAGAAAGGGAATATAATGTCATAGGACGGTGATGCAGTATCAAATTTTGCTTTCCATTGTAAGGTTTTAGTTAAACTAACCAAGTTTTATTTTAATTTAAATCTTTCTATCTCTTCTCTGTTTCAACTTCCCGTCAGAAGAAGCGCGCGTTTTCAGCTTATGCTAATTTGAAGTACAGCCAAGTACTATTTAAACCAGAGGTAGAAACCTCTCAGTGTGAGAGAGCTTTAGTCTCAGATCACGGTCAGTCTGCTCGACGTTCGCCTGACCAGCTAGCAGATAAAATTATAAGCCATAGTGCTTACTACGTGATTGCATATTGAAATAAATTGAAGTGCGATAGTATTAGTATTTCTTGCTACGCACCAGTTAGTTAGAGGCCAAACTCCGCGAATTGCTCCACGAGCAAAGTTTAATTAGCTTTCTATTTTAGTTTTAGTATTAAATTTATTTGATTGTGAAGTTAGGCCCAAGTGTGATCTTTTACTTTCTGTATCCCTCCCGAGTTGGGAAGTGTGTAAATAATAGTGATTTAATAAAAGAGGATTTCAAATCCCTTTCAAGTGCAGTTATTCGCCAATACAGTATCTACACCAGAACATAGCGTATTTTCCGCTCCCTGTTCCAGTTCAGGACTTGAGAAGAAGAAACCTTGTCAGTACTTAACCATGTTTTCTAAAACTATGCACAGAATACTCAGTCCTGATACCATCATCTTTGATTTTTGGCACATATTGTTAAGTGCATATTTTTAACGACACTTTAAAATCTACTTAACATTGCTCGGGAAAATATATGGTGACTTCTGCTATTTTGGGAAAACTAATGCCACCCTCCTGCGGAACTAAAAGTAAGAGAATATTTAAAATATGCACATGGAACATAGTCACTGAAACATCAAATACAAAATGTCCAATCAAGTCATTTTTAACAGTTCATTTGTTATTAACGGTCAAAGTGGTAAACACTATTTAGCGACAGTGCATTTTAAGACACGATTATGTTTCAATTAAACTTGAACGAATCTGAAGAGAAACACCCGATATAAAATTTAAGTTATGTACAAAAAGCAAACTCGTTGAGGTAGATTTTCAATAAAACTCTTATTTAGTTGTTATAAGTTTTATTCAAAACCTACGTCAAGCTGAAGGCGCTTTTTTACTTAATTTAAAATAAACTTGAATAGTTAAGTGATCTTCTGATTATACTCAGTAGGAAACAGCAAAATTTGGATACAGGGAATAACTGTCTTAAAAAATTTTCGACTTGCTAATTAGGTTATTTTTATTGCATTCTTTTAGACTTCAATAATACGTCAAACATTCTTTATCAGTTCCCAATACCGTTGGAAAACAATTTTTTATCTAAAACAAAATTTGCAGTTCATATAAAAAACGCGATCATTCTTAATTAACACGTTTTACTTAAAATTAGACAAAACACCAATCTTATTTTGGGAAAATTTTGAATAAAACTCTATTGATTTCTAGAGCGATCAAAACTTTGGTCATCTTCAGCTTTTCGAAATTTATAGTAAATCTCGGTCGTCAGTGTGGTTTGAAATATATTAGCCAAAGTAAAACAGCTTTAAAATATCGAGTCAAGGAACAGAAAACTTATAATCGAAAAGGAAAAATAAATCGATCTTTGAAACCTAATCATAGCTGGAAATTTAACCATAATTTTTAGTTTTGCGAAAATTATCCATAAACTTCTTTAGATGATGAATTGGATTTCCCTCAAGCATTTCATATTCATAAAAATTTATCTTCTTAAGCTAATGACATAAATTCCAATCCAGTCCTTTCTAACAATTTTAGAATTCGTAATTTTCCTCGTTCCATTGCTATTTTCCTCGGCAGATGGCGCTGTTTTCGTGTTCGCTTTGCTCCGCCCATTGTTTTACTTATAAATAAGGTCTTTGCTCCTCCCATTTTGCGGAATTATTTCCTTCCTTCTGAAGAACAGAACCTTTTTCTGATCGCTCTCGAAATCAATAGAATTTTATTCAAAATCTACGTTAAAATAATGTTACTAGTTTGTCTAATATTAAATTTTACTTCAGTATGCTTCTATTCGAATTTAAAAAGTTTCTATTAGGCTGTGTATTTTAATTTTCCAGAAATATGCCTGCCTATTTATTGTTCAATGCTCTTTTTTTTTCCTGCAATGCAGTAAGATAACAGACTTTTTACCTAATCTTGATATTTCTTTTCTATATTTTCAGAAATAGTCCCTGATGGCCAATGGGAAGGAAAAGGCCGTTATGGCCATGGACAGTGAGTCCACGGCGACGGAGGAATTTCTCCAGGATGTACCCGAGCGCGGTCATTGGACTGGTAGATTCGATTTCATTCTTGCTTGCCTCGGAACAGCCGTTGGGTTAGGAAATGTATGGAGATTCCCTTACCTGTGCTACAGAAACGGTGGTGGTAGGTTCTTCATTATTACACACTGAAATAAAATAGTTTTGTGTGTCAGCTTAAAGAACTCATGTGATATAAGCAGTGATATACAGCTTGTAACTCCGTTAGTTTCAGTTAAGCTAAAAGAAATATAAGAGCATCTCGGATAAAAATGATATAAGTTAAGCCCTTTTTAATAAACATTTATTTAGCTCACTTTTGGTGTTTCTTTCTATAGTCATAAGTTTGCCATCGAATTGCTAACTACTTCATGATAAGTTATCCAGTTAAAATTTTGTACGCAAGCAGTTTGCGGCTGACAATACAATATGGTGAAGTAATTTTTTCAAAATTGGTTTTAGATCATTTTTTTAATTTAAAAATAAATTATTTTCAGCTCATATCTTCGCCTAACTAACAAATTAAAAATCTCAAAAATTTGTCTACAGCATCGGATAGAGTAGAAAAAAAATTTTAAAATAAACTGAGTTTTTAACGTAATTTCTGAATTTTTGCCAAAAATGCTGAATTTGTTTTGGACCGTCTAACGAAATACAGTTTCTGGAAGTAAAAGAGCGATTATTCAGTGTTGAAAAATGAGTTAGTAATTGAATAATTTCATGGATGATGTGTCATCGAAACTAAAAATATCAAAATAAAAAAGTTTATAAAATAAACTTTTATTTAAAATTCAAGAAAAAATAAATGAACCAAAAGTATAAAAATAATTTATTATATAGTTTAATAGGAACAAGAGATTAAATGATTCTTCTTATAAATTTCGTCTACAGTTTTGTATTACCAATAATAAAAGCACGGCCGCCTATATAACGAAATCTGGTAAGTGAACTGCATTGCCAAAGTATAAGCCTTATCTTATAAATTTACTAAGGGCGCCTCACACTTTTATTATGCGTGATCAAAACTGTAGATGAACTTTTTACAGAGAATTATTTAGGTTTTTCCCATTAAAGTATATAGTATATAATAAATTATTTTCCTATTTTTAGTTCGTTAATTATTTTATGCATTTTAAATAAAATCTTATTTTATGGCCACCTAGATCTTACTTATTTTAAATAAAATCTTATCATTTTTTTTTATGTAAATTAAATCTTTTTTAATGTTAGTTCATAGAAAATTAAAATTTAAATCAGAATTAGTAACTGGTTGTTTAGTATTAAATACTTTTTTTATATACACATTTAAACTGCTACATAATTTTTTTAGCCTAACATGCGATCTCATCTTGCTTTTAATAATGTCTCATAACATTTGAAACCTTGATTCGATATTAAGAGTATGATTGACGCATAACAAGTAAACGGAATCTTTTAGAGCTCTATGGGGAAGAAATTGATTTTTAAACATTTTCCTCTTCCTATGTCATAACATTCCGTTACTTTCCTTTCAAATTTTTAGGCCTCATCTTGAAGTGTGCCGGAATAGAATTAGGAATGTTGAATGATAATACATGATGCCCCTGCTGAGATTAAAATCAAATATAAAATAGATTCATTCTCTATGATGAGCGCTTGCTTAGTTCTGGATGGAATCAACAGCTTCGAAATTTTAAAACAAATACTTTTTGATTGTATTTTTTCCCATTTTTGGAAATCCACAGCCTTTTGTTTTTTTGTCTCAGATTTAAGCCCTTTCAGTTACATCGCCACAAGTGGTGGTTGGCTTTGTTAGCACAAGACATGTACTTATGTTCAGAGTTTCTGTTTAGATAAAAAAGTTGCTTTAAACCATTCTAAGTCTCTGCAGTTATTTCAGACGCAGCGTTAATTCGCTTTACGTCAGTTAACACGTTCGCTGTCAACCACGAGTTATCTCGTAGGTCGAAGTCTGTATTTAGGCGCCAGCTACGAGTTTATTTTGCAGAAAGTTTTTTTTATTTTAACTACGCCACATACGATCAAACTCGTAGTATTTTCCTGTTCGCTGAAAGCATCTAGCTTCGGGGATTAGAAAAAAACGCAACAATTTGGCGCAACTCAAGAGATTTATTATAATTAATATAAGTAATTATAAAGTAAATAACATTAGGAACTGTAAAAATAATTAAGCAATTTATAATAATCCTTGTTATAATAATTATGAAATTAATCGATCTTTGTTATAAGCAACCGCCAACTACGAATGTACTCGTTACGAGTATACTCGTAGTTGGCGATGTCAATAAAACATTTTATCGCAAAAACGGACTACGATTTAATTCGTATAATTAATAAGGCAATAAAAAATTATCTAAATTCAATATCTTTCCCATAAATACATGTTTTGTATTTTTATTTTACAATTAATCAATTAAAATTTTTTGGCGTGGGGGAACCGTTTTTGAAAATGTTCCTCGGCAGCGAACGTATTAATTCGATGACGAATTGACTTTGACTAGTCAATTTCGAGTAACTTGACGGATAAAAATATCCGCCTTCTCGATGAACTTCTGTTTAACCATTTTTATGAACATTTTGCTTATCATCTTTACAAAATTTTGATTTATATCAATGTGTTCATGCTTTTCTAGCTGTTTCGGAAACTTAATAAATCATTACTTTTCATGTTTGGATTAAAACTTAATAAATGATTGCTTTTGATAGTCGGATTAAAACTATTTGATAGTTAGATTAAAAGTAGTTTGATAGCTGTATCAAAGCTTAAAAATTATTCCTTTTGATATTTGGATTTTAAAACTAGTTTGTGGATTAAAACTTAATAAATCATTGATTTTGATAGTTGGATTAAACTAGCTTATAGTTAAATTAAAACTAGTTTGTAATATAGCATTGCTTTTCACTGTTGACTAATTTTGTAATGTCTAGGCACAGAAATTTTGCTTTTTCAGGCATCACAGTTATAAAAGCGTAATAATTTGTTCGTAATAGCTTTCGTTAGATGGAAACCGTTTTGTACGCGGTTCTAACATTTAACTAAAACTGTTTAGGTTTCAGTTAAACCTTCAAGCTGTTGTTGTTTCGAAATACTGTTGTTGGAAGGAACTGAATAGCGTTTTCAGGGCAGCTAGAAAAATTTGCGTATTTGTCTTCATTTACCCATACGTAACCGATCTAGTTGCCTCTTTCTTATCAAGGACGCTCTTTATTTAGAAGTAGAAATGTATTTATAATGGACGAATGCTAAGAGGCAATTGTTATAATTTAATTGGTTATTATAATAAAGTAAACTTCATCTCAAAACATGTCTTCATTTATTTCAGGAGCATTTGTCCTTGCATATGTCATAATGGTCTTCCTCATAGGCATGCCAGTCTTCCTTCTAGAGTTGACCATGGGTCAATACAGTGCTTTTGGGCCATCAAAAGTTTTTAGCTCGATAGCTCCAGTTTTCAGAGGTGAGTAAAATATGAACATACTTAATTAAAATGCTTGTAAAAAATGTTGTCGTTGTTCCAAAAAGGTCGGACAATTTCATTTTAATACATTCATCAGGAATGATCCAACTCATCGGTGTCATCACCGAAAACGTTTCCCAGATCTCACTGCATGAGGCGACCGAATTGCAACTGCTCCATGGGGTGAAAGGAAGCTCTATCCCAATTATGATGGAGAGACCGACCCAGGTCTCACTCCCAACCATCGAACATTCGAGAGGACTTTCGGCTTGTCAGCATTTTTAACTTATCCAATACCGCAAAGACAAACTTAACTTCTACACTTAATAAACATGTATGTCCTCTCCGCGATTCGAGCCCGAACCCAGGGTTATCGCAGTCAGCTTGCTTACCACTACGTAGACAGAACGGCATATGAGATACATGTGATTAATAAGTTTACTTAATATATGCGTCTGTATAAACATTTAGCATGTGAAGAAGTATGACATCTATTGCCTTTTCACTTTAATTGTGTCGGTGAATACAAATACATATTCGCGATTTGGATGCATTTTTTTACCATATAAAATAGCGGGATTCAAGACTTACGCTAATGTCTTTTTTTGTTGTTGTTCATTACTTCCTTATTTTATTAAATACCAGTCACATATATCTCCTATGCCGTTCTTTTCAAAAATTAGCGATTAAACACAGGAAATTTATAAACCTAAAAAAAATAAAATTTACTAATAAAGAAAGATTAAGAGCTCGTTTTTTTATTGATAGCATACTGAATGGATCCACGTATTTTGGAAAAGTGCCAAAGACAATCTTTCTCGCAACTAAACAAAGCGTTATTATTCTCTTGCAGTTTTGCTTAAATGCAATGTTATGAAATAAAGATAAGAGAAAAAGTTTCCCAACTGTAGAAAAGAATAATTTTCATATGCATCCTTCTTCATTCAATGCATAAAATAAAATTCAAGAATGATAATTTTCAATTTAAGCTGCTTGAAGGCCAATTCACATAAGTCATAACAAAGGGGGTTTTTTTTAGATTATATCACAAAAAGCACGCACTTAGAACTACTAATTACAGTACTACAAGTACTACAAGAACTACTAATTACAGTACAACATACTGAGACTTCTCAATGACTCGTAGGGTATCAGAAGTTTTGAAACTTAACGCTTAATAATGTCCTCATTCCCAGAAGATCACGTAATCGAACTTTGCTTTAACATTATTCTGATTCAGCCTTTAATTAACTGAACAGTATTTAACAGAATGCTTTACTCTGGTAATGCTTTTCTCTGGCGATGAAATTTTTTTTAGAACTGACCTCCTATAGCACAGCATATTTATTTCCGGTCGGCCATCAAGGATTACGTTCGGCCACTCAGTTCGAGTGATGTTGCTTCGACAGCTTATTTATGTAGATGGCTACTGAAATAACCGCTTCTTGTAGGATCACATGGAAACTCGCGTCTGGACCACCCCGTGTTAGCCATCTTCAGACTGCTAGACTATAGCATGGCTATTGAATGCCAATTTCTTCTTGTAAATGACCATACGGAAGCTCGTAATTAGTCCGCGTCACCCGCGTGAAGCCCCTTTTTCCCTAATAACGGACACTAGCCATTACATGCTTTGGTCATTACTAAGGCCGTAACGATGGTTACTTTATTATCGAGGCAACTAATAGGTGGGCCATCGCTGCCTCCTATGAAGGGGCAGACAATTTATATCCATGCCTTCTCCGGATTCCTCAGTACGGCAGTTACTGATAACTTTTTGTTATCAGTGACTGCCGTACTGTCCGAAACATAACGGCGATGAAAAAGGCATGCTTTTCCCACTTTTTAGCTTCATATTGACTGCAAAGATGGCATCACCATGTATTCTAACCTATAGGAGAAATGTGGACTATTTCCTGGGTAAGTGCCATAAGAATACACCCTCCTCCTTCTATGGAGGAACGTCCACGTGAAGGTCTTGATCTCAATGAATACACCAGGGGCCCTAAATAGTTCAATCGTAAAATTCTTTTCTTCTTTCTTTTTCTTGCAAGATGTAGGCCAGTCCTCAAGGAGTACAATAGCAGGCGAACCTTTGGCAAGGGCGATATAAATACCTAACCAGAAGCCGGTAGTTAAAAAATTAGATTAAAATCATGACATCATTGAGTGTCATTTCAGATTTTAACTCAATAAAAAAAGCGTTATTAATGTGGCGCACACTTTATATGAAAACGAAAGGAAAACAATTCCTACTTCACTCCAATTTTATTCATGAGAAATAAATTTACTTCATGTTATTCTAGAAAACGTCTTTTGAAATATTAAAAAATCCTTTCAAAGTTTGATTTTGCTTTACAAATCTCTAAAAGGGTTATCACGGAATCGCAGTGTTCTGCGGAACACAGAGCACTAGCCTAAGTTAATATTTCGTGCAATATAAGATTTCTTTTTGTCCTGACTGTTTCTTTCTTTAACCTTCTTTTAGGTGTTGGTTACGCAATGGTCATTTCAGCATCTCTAGTATCCGTTTATTATAACATGATCATCGGATGGACGCTATTTTATTTCTTCGATTCCTTTCGTGGAGATCTGCAGTGGCAGTATTGTCATCATGATTTTAACACCGATAGTAAGTTCAGTTTTTTATTATGAAAATATTTTATCAAAATTTTTATTTTAGAAATTAGAAACGATACTTAAGCAAATGTTATATCAGTCATTAAGCTATTAAACTGATTAATACTGGTCATTTTAAATGACGAGAGAATTAATTAGAATTAATTAGAATTCTATCGCACTTTAGTTCCAGTGCGGTTTTTTTTTAACCATGAACCGTAAATTATGAATAATATGATATTTTTTATTGAATCAATTTCTCCGATAATTAATCTTTATTATTTATTCTGTAATATCACATACATGTATTTTATTGTTCATTTCCTTTATTCTGTTATATAATTATTTTGCTTCTCAAATGCAAGTATACTGCGCATAAAAAAAGGAGAGGCAGTTCTATATCTCTCGTTCTACTGGCCGATTGACGAAATGCAAATTGCGTTATTCGTGTCTCGAGAGCGCGACTTAGGATATATATTAGAATTATATGTAGCATTATTCTAACATAGGCATTTTGACATAAAATCGGACTTTTTCTGAAATGACATGCCAATGTTTTTTCCGTATTTCGATTCTATGACTCAAATTATGCCTAAATATTAAATTTGGTGCAAAATTTACGGAGAAATTCAAAAATTTATCTTGGCATATTTTTTCAGTTTGCGCCAAGAATAATTTACTTGGAGAACTTCTTAATTTATAGCAACCTAATATTCCTTTTCTTTTTTGTATTGCAGACGAACGGAAAATAAGTCACCGTTCATACTTTAGAATAATTTTAACCACATTTAAAATAATTTTAACCACATGTGATGTTATGATCGCTCAAAAAAAAAAGATGGCGAATTTCAAAACGCGCCAGTATGTAACCTCATGTATATCTTAGAGAATTTTGAATGAAAAATTCTAATTTTTTTGCATGTGTGCCTAGAAATACATCTAGTTAAAAGGACGTTAAAACTTTTATAGATTATAATTCTAAATTATTTTCGAAAAATATATAAAAAATATTTAAAAATACAAATTTTAAAAATAAATCATAAAAAATATGCGAATTACATTTGGATTAAGCCTAAATTTTGAATTCTGGAAGAAGGAATCAAGTAAGTTTTAGAAAAAAAGTAATAAATATATATCAAATTCAGTTAACATGGAGGAACTGAAATTTTGAGAGCTAATTTTTTAAAAACTACTTGTGCGATTTTTAGAAAACTTGGCATAATTTGAGTAGTAGAGTCGAAATATGGAAAAAACTTGGCATGTCATTTCAGAAAAAGTCCGATTTTGTCTCAAAATACCTATGTTAGAATAATGCTATATATAAATCTAATATATATCCTAAATCGCACTTTCGAGACATGAAAAACGCAAGTTTAATTTCGTCAATTGGCCCAGTAGAACGGGAGATATAGAACAGTCTTTTTTTTTTTCTTCCCCCGCAGTGTACATGTGTCTGCGGATAAAATGTCTTACCTGACCGTCATGCCTTTTACTGTTTACTTACAGCAGCCACTCATTTACCTCAGTCGATCTGCAATATAAACTCTTTTAAAAAATTCACTACCAAAAAAGGTGCATCAGTTAAGGACATCTGTAATACATTCAACACTATTTCAGCTATGGGTCAAGACATGTGCCAAACAGAATGAAGACACCAATAAAATTCAAAATAAAAAAAGTATAATTAGTATAGCGAATTAAAAAAAAATCTGAAAGACATGCCCAAAGGGGCTTTTTTTTTATTATTTACACACACATTCACGTTTCGAGAGCATGTGCACTAACACCCATTTGGTCTAAAAATATATAAAAAGAGCATATCTTTATGATTTCCGATAGACAATCTGTCGCACTGGAGATAAAAGTGTTTTATTCCGTACAGTGTTGCCACTGTTCGCTTTGAAATCTTTGAGTTTTTTAATCAAAAATTCATTAAAATTTTATAAGATATGAAACAGACAATATAACGATAAATTCCAAATTCGGGTTCGAGTGGAGGGCTATGTCATTTATAATTTGATGACTCTACGTACCATTGTTTTTCACAATGCGAGAAACATACATACATTCACACAGATTCTTCATTACTTGATTTCTCTAGATATAATACAGAGTGATAATATTTGGTGGTAATAATGCGAAAAGTGATTCAATGATTTTAGTGATTCGACGCAAAATGCCGCTTCGAGACTAATAGCTCTTCTGGTTCAATGCCTCTTTGGGCTAGAAAATGATAATTACATTAGAATAAGTGCTAAAGACACCAAACTGTTCATTATATACCAGGAATATATCTGTAATGTAACATTTATGTACTGTAGCCCTTGTCTGGCTATGACAAAATCACTTTTTTTGCAATAAACTCCTCATAGGGGAGTAGAGACAATTCATGCTAAACTTTGGTAGTCACCAGTAGTCTCCGCTTTCCATCCCCTGTCATCTGTTTATTCTCTAAAAATCATCAGATGTTTCGAAAAAAAAACATGAAAAAGTTAACTGTGTCCTCGCATGGATTCAAAACACGGACCTTCTACTAGCTTCTAGCTAGATGTGCTGTATATTTATCCCACAAGAGTACGTACGAGGAAATGACGTAATTGTTTACATTCTGCCCCGCATAAAGAACGACTGAAGAAAAGCATGAGATCCGTCGAGGAAAAACAAGTTTGCGTAGAATTATCAATCATTGCATTGTTCTCTTTGGTTCGCAGCTATAAAGACCACTAAGCTTTTTGGAAAGAGGAACTATGCAAAAACAGCTGTGATTCGAGCTACGGATATTTCAGTTGTTAGCTGTATATACAAGGTAACACAAAAAAAATTGGAACTTTTTAACAATCCAATAAAACCAAGAGTGATGTAAGAAAAACATTTTATTTTTATTTAGTAATTGAAAACTTCAAACTTGCCATTTAAGAATCATTAATGAAATTTATGATTTTTTAAAAATTAAGTTCTTTAGACGGCATCCTCCTGTACGAATGCATTCTTGAAATCTGCTGTTAAGATTCCTCATTGACCGCTACAACATCTCAGTTGGGATAATTGAAATTTCGTCTTGAATCTTCTGTTTTAACTCATCCAGAGTTCTTGGTCGAATTGTTTACACTTTACTCTTGAGATAGCCCCCACAAAAAAAAACTCACATAAAGACAAATCTGGCGATCTAGGTGGCCAGGGAACATTATCGAATCTTGAGGTCACACGGTTACCGAATAATTCTCGCATAGCTTCTATTGATTGCCGCGCAGTGTGTGTGTCCGCTTCATCCTGTTGAAACCAGGTTTCTTGAACGTGTGGAAAATTGTGCAATTCAGATGTAACGAAAGCTTCACGTAACAATCCGCATTGACAGTTACTGTGGTCTCTTGTTTATTTTTCAAAAAAATAAGGTCCGATGATCCCATGCAATGAAACAACACACCATACTGTCACTTTACTGGCGTGTAAAGAGCGCTCATGAACTTTATTAGGATTTGTGTCTGCCCAGAAACGGTTATTTCTATTTATTCACGTAACCTGTGAGATGAAACTAGCATCACCTGACTTCCACAACTTTCTCAGAAATTCATCCTCATTGTTTATGCTTGTCATCATTTGTTGACAGAATTCTAGTCGCAGCTGGTAATCGTTTTGTTGTTGCACTATCTGCAGCTTGCATGAATGAAATTTCAATTATCCCAGCTGAGATGTTGCAGCGGTCAATGAGGAATCTCAAGAGGAAATTTCTAATGTTTCTTAAGTGGCAAATTTTAAGATTTTAATTACTGTGAATAAAACTTTTTTCTTCCATCACTCTTGGTTTTATTGGATTGTTAAAAATTCGCTCTCTTTTTTTTTATTTTCATTTTGCGATTTTGCGTCGAATCACTCTGAATGTCCGTTTCACTTTTCAGATTCTTGCCACCAAATATTATTGCCCTGTATCGTATTTCAAGAAGTTAAATAATGAAGAATCTGCGTAAATGTATATATGTTTCTCGCATTGTTATAAAACAACGGTACCTAGAGCCATCCAATTTTGAATGACGTAATCCTACTGCGAATATGGGCATCTGGAAGCCCTAATTTGAAAATTGCTTTATTATCGATTTCATATTTTGAAAAATTTTAATGAATTTTTGATTAACAAACTCGGGGATTTCAAAGCAAGCCATGGCAACGTTCTACACAAAAAAACATTTTTATCTCCAGCGCCAGAGACTGTGTATTGGATATTCTAACGATATGCTCCATTTAAAATTATTTTGAGATATTGACTCTTGAACTGAATTTTATGGTTTAAATACGAAGAACATGATATTTCATAAATAAAGGTAACATACAAAATGTTAAAAAAACGCCCCTTTGGACGTAATTTAAAATCTGAAACATTTCAGATTTTTTTTTTCTTTTTTTGTCAACCAGTTCAGCAGTACCTCAATTACCTATGGTACTACGGAGTTGCTGATCTAGCTTCTATTTGTACCTGTATATACACTCACGTTTGTGAAAATTGCAACACCAAGAAGGAATCGTCATAATTGAATGCAATTTAATACACAGTTGAGTGGTAGTGGTACAAATAAATGATTAAATGTTCAAAGCAAACAAACAAGAACAAGAGATCAGAATCAGTATTTTGTGTGGCCACCACGCGCCGCAATAAGTGCTGCTACACGACGTGGCATGGAGTCAAACAAAGTTTGAATGTCTGACTGAGGAAGAGCATTCCATATCGTTTGTACGCGTACCCAAAGTTCGTCTGCAGACGCAACAGGACGAGGATCACGAGCAAGACGCCGACCAATGACATCCCACACATGTTCAATTGGCGACATATCCGGGGAACACGCAGGCCAAGGAAGAAGCTGTACCTGCTGCGCTGCAAAGAAGGATTTAACAATCCGAGCAGTATGAGGGCGGGCATTGTCCTGTTGAAATACAGCGCCTGGCAAGCTTTGAAGGAAGGGAACAGCTTCGGGCTGTAGAACTTCACGGATATACCGGTTGCTGTTCAGATTGCCCACAATTCGTAGCAATTGAGATCGTCTATGATATGCTATGGCGCCCCAGACCATAACTCCGGGTGTTCGTCCACTGTGGCGTTCGATAATGCACTCCGGAAGGTGGCGTTCACCGGCATAGCGTCTGACACGAATGCGGCCATCATGGTACCACAAATTAAAGCGGGATTCGTCAGAAAACACGACATGCTGCCAATCAGCACGCCAGTCTCTATGCTGATTGGCCCATTGTAGCCGCAGGCGGCGATGGTCGTGCGTTAGGGGGATCCTGTATAAAGGAGTCCGTGCGCGCAGTCCACACTGCAGCAGACGTCTACGAATTGATGAAGCACACAATGAAACACCTGTAGCTATTGACCACAGTGCTGCCAATTGTCTAGAGGAAGCTGTACGGTCCGTCCGCGCCATGCGGACCAGGTGTCTATCATCGCGAGCTGACGTCACATTTCGGGGTCCACTCCCGGATTTCCGAGTTGTCCGACACTCGTCCGTCCACTGCTTCCAAACGCGCATCACTGTGCTGCTGTTACGCTGCACACGAGAGGCTACTGCACGATACGACAATCCAGCTTCACGAAGGCCGATGATTCTCCCTCGTTCAAACTCTGTAAGTTGTTCAAATCTCGCTCTCTTTCGTCGACGAGGCATAAGTACAGATTGAGTTAACGTTTACCACTAGCAGATAACCACCGATAACCATACACGCCTCGCTACAGCCGTCTATTTATTCGGATCCATCAGCCGTTCAGAGGGCGCTGCTCAGCATACGCATGCGCTACGGATTTGCAATTCTAATCATTCGCATATCATGCGCTACTTTGCATTTCCTGAAAATTTCAGCTCACTCGCGTAAGTCCTTCATGGTGTTGCAATTTTCACAAACGTGTGTGTATTAAGGAATTGAAGCATAAGAATGCAGCGGAGTAATGCGATAATTCCTCAATACCCCTGTTGTGACTCTTATTTCATCGTGAAAGGTGTCACTCTGTCCGTCTAAGGCAGTGTAGCTAGAGATTGAATTTAAAAGTTAATGAAGTTTGTTATTAAAAAATTGCATTCATTCCAATTAATTATATAACAAATTTCTTGTTGTCTTTTTAAATGCTCATCTAGTAATGCGATAATTCCTCAATACCCCTGTTGTGACTCTTATTTCATCGTGAAAGGTGTCACTCTGTCCGTCTAAGGCAGTGTAGCTAGAGATTGAATTTAAAAGTTAATGAAATTTGTTATTAAAAAATTGCATTCATTCCAATTAATTATATAACAAATTTCTTGTTGTCTTTTTAAATGCTCATCTGGCATTTAATATTTAGAACAGAATTAAGGAAACTCTAATTGATATTTCAATGCTAACGAAATAATATTTTTCATAAACTAGAATTTTTTCTTCTTATTATCTTAATAAATTTAAATGAAATATTTCGCATTGTAATTTCCAAATAAAAAGTCACTTTCTGCATTTTAACTGGAATATATTTCGGAAATAAATTTAATTCTGTAATTTAAATTTAATTTTGTTGAACAGTATTTTTGCGTGCTATGACGCAATTTACTTTAGTGTTACATTCATCTATTTGAATATATCTGATTGACAAGAAAAGTAATTTTGTTTTCTTAACGTGAAATAAAACTCAACCATTTACATATAAAAAATGAACTTCTCAATCAGTTAAATATCTTCCATTCTGTTCGATGAATTTTTGCCATCTTCCTGATTACTTCATGATTCCGCTCTCATAGAAATTCTGGTCTTTACCAGCAAAAACCTCAACCAAGTGCGATTTGAAGTCATCGTTATTGGAAACATTTTTAACATTTAAGAAGTTTTGTAAACTTTGAAATAAATTGTCATCCGATGGTTCAAGGTCGGGGCTATATGGGGGATGTGATATCACTCCACGCAAATTCCAATAATTTGTTTGTTTGGAAGCAGCTCAAAACACACAGTATCTTTGTAATTCCACAAAACTGATAGCAGGATCTTTTCCCGGTGCAATTTAGCTTGCGATATCATTTGTGCTGATTCAATTTACTGCATTACGTTTGAAATGCGTATCGCAACTGCTGATTCGTTAAATGATTTTTTTTTTTCAATTCATGTGAAACCCAAATATCGAGCTACTTAACAGATCCAAAATATCTCATGTGATGTTTGATAGTTGCGTGTGATACATTTAACCTTTTCAAAGTCTCCGGCACAGTTATATGTGGATTATATTCAATTATGGCCTTAATTTTGTCATCAGCTTCAGAAGGTCGGCCAGAACGTTAATTATCTTCAAGTGAAAAATTAATATAACGATATTTCTTAAACCAGTTTCGACACTTGCGTTCTGTTAAGCAATCAATACCATAAACTTCACATAATTTCTTGTGAAGAGCACAGCCTCTTTCTTGCCTTTATGCAAATAAAAATGTCAAATATGTCGAAAATGTTTATTTTTCCACCACATGTTAAAACTGATTGTAAACTAACAGCTCTAAATAGAAATAAAGAGAATTTTTTTTCTGTAAGCAACCTTAAAGTGTCAGTTTTCGAATCTTTAAAAAAAATATATATATATATATAAGGGTTCAGAAGAGGAATAAACGAAAATAACGCTGTCTGTTTGTGCAAACTGAAATTACTGTCTTGCCAACTCAGTCCATTCATAAAGCATAAAAGGAAGGTTGATGAATCTGCCATAAAATTATGTTTTATGCTCCATTAATTTCTGGTTCAATGCTGAGAACGAAAAATATCGATCTCAATTGTATCTGCACTCACAGACTGTTAATTCTCATAACACTTTTGATTGGGTTTAAATAATGAAATAAAAGGGGAAAACTCTGATTGTTTTTAAAGTAGGCAACTGTGGGATAATGAGACCATATTGTAAGAGAAGAAACATCGACTGTTTTTTTCGTTATAATATTATAATGGAATTGACCCACTAGATTCTGAAATTTCAAACAGCGAATGTAATATTTAATACTTTATTTTCTGTCATGCTCTGTTAGTAATACAGATGAAAAAAACTCACATTTTAAAAACGTGATGAAAATTAACTCTTAAAAAAATTCTGATTTTCACTCTTTTTATGCTTTAAATGCAGTATGCATGGAATATTGGCTACTTAAAAGAATTAGAAAGGAATTCCGAAACTAAGATAGCAACAGTTTGTGTTAGAACTGCCTATAAATAATTTCTTCAAATTATCAGTGGTTCAAACCGTACACATCCTGTTAATGATATTATTGCTATCGAAACGTATCCAAATGTGATTAAGAAAGGTGCCGGTTAAATTCCACATAAACTCTCTAAAGCGATTTTTAAAACTCTCTGAATGAATAAAAAAAAGGTTTTTAACTAAAGGAGGAATCTTCCTATGTAAAATTTAAAATAAGGCCAAAACATTTTAAATTGGTGTAGCTTTTGAAAGAAATTCTTCAAAGACTTCAGGTATATCCATCGCTTTCGGCAACAAAATTTTTACGTCGATATGAGAATCAACTACTATATTTGTATGAAAATCATAGGACTGGACAAAGTGGAAACCAATGTAACACTATCAGTTCAGGAAAATAGTAATGAAACAGGAAAAGTCTAAGATATTAGAATTTTGATAAATGTTGTCGAAAACGTGGATTAGAATTAATGTCATCAACTAAAAAAAAATTTAAAAAATTATGAGTATGAAAACCTTCAAGGAAATTCACTTTACCAGCTGAAGCTTTGTGAATAATTTTTGTAGTTAGTAAATTGGATCTTTGAAGGCTGGAATCAAAGGAAGGATCACTGGAATTCATCTTCTTTGTTAATGATATTATTTGCTATCCAGTTTATCCAAAAGCTTTCGAATTTTAACATCTTAGCTTTCTTTTACTATTCTCCACGACAAATAGTGCTACATGGTTCCCTTTTTGCTCCGCACATTGTTTTCTACACACACACACACATATATACATATATATATAATTCACTATAAATTATAAAAAGAAAGCTCTCCATATTACATCTCCAAGCAACGGAAATTCAATTTAAAAAGGTATTTTTCAGAATTTAAAAAAATTATAGAATTTTCAGTCCTTCTTGCTTTAAGGAAAAACTAAATCGCAAAAATGGCAAAATCAAAAGTAAGCTTTTTAAGTATTGAAAAACCAGTTATTGTTATTGATAGCAGATTAATCGACTTATCGAGGGGATAAACCAATCTTTCATCAATTAACAGTAACTAAAATAAGAGAGAGTGTTTCATCTTACTTCCAAGTAAGCATCAAATTATTTGCTAGATTCAAATCACTAACTGATACTCAATCAAAATAAATATATTAGTCACTAAACCAAAAGAATCCTGTTAAAAAGCAAATAATATTAAGATTAAAATTTTTACACCAAGATCTGAAGGAGACGCTTACTTTAGAAGACATATCCCCTACACTCTTTTTTCATTTCAAATACAAAAGTAAAAACAAAAGTAGATTCAAGAACAATTTTTTTAAAAAAATCATAAGAAGATTAAAAGTAATAATCCATAAAATTAAAGTTAAAAACTGTAGTATAAAGGAAATTTAAAAATCAAACTAGTAAGCAAAAATTAACCAACTTGCCTTAAAATTTTAAAAACCAAATGACTGGAATCAAAACTACAAAGTTTCTTGGAGATATAATACACAGAGAGCAGGCTGTTATTAAAATAGCGCTAAAGCTGCTATTAGTTTGAATTTATATTCATAATGAAAGTAATTAAAAGTAAATTAATAAGCCCAATACTTGCGCTAAAGCTGCAAAGTAATAAAGCAATAATTCATTATAAATTATAAAAAGAAAGCTCTCCATATTACATCTCCAAGCAACGGAAATTCAATTTAAAAACGTTATTGAAAAGGTATTTTTCAGAATTAAAAAAGAATTATAGGATTTTCAGTCCTTTCTTTTTATAATTTATAGTGAATTATTGCTTTATTACTGCAGCTTTAGCGCAAGTATTGGGCTTATTAATTTACTTTTAATTACTTTCATTATATATATATATATATGCACGTTTAAGCTCTAGGTCGTGAAATACTAGTAGACGCGAATTTATATTCCAGGCTGAAGTTTTGCGCTGATATATTGCAATTCATCTTATTCCTTACTATGAGTACTATCGAACATTTTCAGCTAGTGATAAAAAATAACCAAAAGGTTTCAGTTATCAGATGGCTGTGTTTACAATTAAACGATTAATTATTTTCCAACTGTCAAACTAAACAATAGTTTTTAGTTGCTACAAATCGCTTAATAAAATACTTGTAGATGAAAGAAAGGAACAAACTGTTTAATTAAAAACTTATATTTGTTCAATTTTAAAAAATACACAATAGATTCTTGTTTTTTCTCCTCTTTCAGAATATTTTTCACGGCGGGAATTACTTTACTAGGGAGAAAACTTTACTTTACTCTACTTTACTAGTGAGAAACTTTACTTATCAGAAACTTTGTAGAGACATTAGTTATCTTTTTTAAAGCAGGAGAGATGAAAAATGAGCACTGCCTTCGCCGGAACTCGAACCACGGACCTCTCAAATACATGTTGAGCGTGCTCACCACTACACCACGAAGGCATGACAAGGAGGCGGGAGAAATACCTTATAACTTCATTAGTGAAACTTTATTTTACAAGTAAGGAACTTTACAAGTGAAACTTTACTTTAATAATGAGTAGTAAACTTTACTTTCCTAATTTATAATGAGAAACTTCGCGTTACTAGTGAGAAAGAAAGAACTCACTTTACAAAGCTGAATACTAATTATTCAATTCAACTTCACAAAAAATAAATTTTAAAAACTTCCAACCTGATAATTTCAAATTAAAATGTAACTTCTCAAAAAACAGTTCCCCATTAAAAATTTTTAAAAAAGAGAAAGGGGGAAAGAAAGAAAGGAAAAGAAAAAAAAAGAAAAGCCCAACGGATACTTTCCTTCTCATCATAAATAAAATTAATGTTTGTTGTTAATAGCTGGTGCAGTGTAGAATAATTTTGAAAACTAAAGATTTCATGCTAACTTCCAATCAGCTCAAATAACTTCAATTTTAAAAGCTTCTGCGTCTGTCAAACGCGGAAGCTAAAAGGGAAAAAATCATTATATTAAAGAAGTGTATTACAGTTTGAATAAAACTCAAAAAATCGGAATATGAAATCAGGCTTATAATCTGTTTGTTCTATAATAGTTTATCATAATCATTAGATTTTAATTTTGGCACAAATAAAAGAGTACAGAGTTGGAACTTTTGCAATCGATTAATTATAGAGTATTAGAAAACCCTACTTTTATGACACTTTATGGCGGTATAAAAGAGCAGCTATTAAAAATGCTGTAATTGGAAATAACAGCACCGCTTCGAAATGTTAGGGGAAAAACTTACCTGTTCAATGTGATGCTTAATTATCCAAGTTAATATGAAAATAATGATAAAAAAATCTGAGGTGACACCACATAGCTTCCTTGTACGACTTATTAAATTATATACATTTATTGCTGCACCTTATTTAAACTTACTAGTCGAATTATTATAACTTAATTAGCCGAACTTTCAAGGCAAGTTGAAGAATGACATCAAAAACTTAAAATGTTAGAATTAAATATTCCGGTCAGTTTTTGTCGTAATAAAATCAAATTTCTAATCATTTTACTTTTTCATAACGAATTTAAAACGTTCCCGAATATAACTATAAAGATCGGGAGACCACATTAAAAGATAGAAAATTGTGGAAAATTAATTTTATTTAAAATTTGACATTGTCGAAACATGAATATTTTCTTCATATAGAACCTTCTGTAACTGGATATATATAATTACAACCAACGATTCTGAAACTAAACGTCGGATAAGGAATTTTAAGTAGAGCAAGGATATATATATATATTGTTACTTTTTTTTCCAAGGTTCGTGGATTTGGAGTGAATAACGACAGCGACACTTGATGAAGTATCAAAACACACTTTATTGGCCAGTATTTTACAAGACAGCTCCAAAATCCCGCTTACAGTCGTCGAAGAACTACTATAAACACGCTGAGACAATCAGCGACACAGCCTTCAGACTATCAGGTTGTAACGGTGCAGACAGCTTCATGGCAAAGCACAGAGTACAGCTCCCGACTCTGCTCAGTCGTTCTCGGAACTCCACGTACTCTCGAGACTGACTCTCCACGCTAGAACTCGCGATGCACTCGACGATACGCTAGAGTACAGCTCCCGACTCAGTTCAGTCGTTCCCGAAGCTCAACAAACTCGCCGATGCACTGTCTCGCGATACACTAAGAAACGCTCTCGATGTAGTCGAGGACCAACTAGACACTCGCTTACTGACTGACTATCAGCTCGCTAGACAAAACACCAACTAACTCTCCGCGTACCAGCAGGGTTTATATAGCTTTTGGCTTGTATTCGAGAACGTTCTGGGCTAAACCAGGAAGAATTCGTTCTAGAAGGTTCTCCATGCGTCTATAGCATATTGCCGATTTCGTCGCAAAAAGGGCGATTTCTCGCCAAATGTGGCAACCCTGCCTTTCCTTACCATTTTATGGCAACCCTAAACCTGCTTTGCGAGGAAGCAATCTTACCGCGCCTGGACATTTCGTAACAATATATATATATATATATGTGTGTGTGTGTAGAATTAAACTTTTTCTTCATTTTAAGGATAAGTTTTCATTTTTGTTAAAGATTCTTTTTAGATTAGTAAAAATCTTTTTAAATTAGAAGATCTTTTTAATAATTTTACTTTGTATTCTTAAGAAGTTCTAGCAAATTTTTGTATTAAGATTATTTTAAAATTTCGAAACCGTTTTCACTGTAGAATTTTAAATTTCTACATTTTAAAAGTAAGTTTTCAATTTTGCTTAAGTTTCTTTTTGAGCTAGAAAGACCTTTTTAAATTGGAAGATATTGTTAATGATTTTACTTTGTATTTTTGCCATTGTCCTTCGCTTTGGGGATCGGCTAGAATTTTCGTATGAACTATTATAATTAAAATATACTGGAATGGTTCATCAGCTGATTCTGGATACAGTAAAGCAAAGTTTTTTATGTAACAAGGATTTTAATTGGTTTCAATGTTTCCTCTCCTTATGACGTGGCATTGAAATTGATTGAATTCCTCTTCTTTTTAATATTCTTTGCTTCATTAATTTTTTGAATTTGGGTTCATTTGTCTGAAGAATTTTAGTTTTAACATTAGTACATTTATGGGATTTCTTGAAATTTGTTGCTTATGAATTTCAGTTTTTGGTCTTTGAGAAAAATTGGTTCTAAATTTCTTTCCTAATATATTTACTGATCAATTTTCAGCGGCATAATGCGCGATATTCTTGGAAGGTTTATAAATTTTTCTTTAAAAAAATATTTGTATTTCTGTACTGTATATATATATATATATAGGCATATTTATGTGTGTGTGTGCATAAACACACACGTGTTTGTTTATTTGTTTGGTGCTGACGATTGCAATAACAAAGAGGGGCATAACTAGATGTTATAGCAGTCCCATATACAAAATTTCTTCTACGTCTAATCGATTTTGAGTTATGTGAGATACAAACATTCAGACGTACTGACGTAGTGAAAAAAATCCCTTTTAAACGCAATTAACAATCCGTTTCGAAAAAAAAGAGTCCTTTATTCTGCCCGTACGTACAGAAGTCACTCAAATAAATCATCCAGTTGGATTTGGAAGAGGTCAAAATGTATATTTCTGTTGAAATTTGATACCCAAAATTTTTGGAGATTACAATACTTACTTTAAGACGCGGCTAACAGGTAAAATCTGCTAAACATTGGAAGCTCGGTCCGGAGTTTGAGTCTCGGCGAAAGGCTGACTGCATGGGCGTTTTTTCGCCATGCGTAACATGGATGCGAACCGGTTTCAATATCATGGATACGAGCCAGTACTTGAAAAGTCCTCCAGGGGGCATCTCTACCTTTCCGTGTAGTACCTAATAAAAAAAATACTTTATTTCTTAGAAGGAAGTAAAAATCTTGTTTTTTCTTGGTCAAATGTTCCCTTGTTCTTAATCACAACGAATTGAAAGGATATTCTTAACGCTGTTTAGTTGAGTGCTACATTTTCTGAAAAATATTTTGACATTTACACTTTTTGTTTTGTGACATTTACATAAGCGACTAGAATGATCTAAAGCATAATAATTTTATTTGGCATTCCTAAATTATGTTACCAAATAATATACGAAAACTGAACAAATTAAATTTGTCTTGAAATATTTTCCAATTTTAGTATTTTGATAAATTTGAAAGCCAGAAATCTTGTGTTGCTTCCCTATACTAGTGCTGCCATCTAGTAGCAGTAAGAAAACCTCATCTATCATAGTTCGAAAATGTAATTGAGAGCACATTTATATTAATAAAGCCCATAATATGAGTTATGTATATATACTTTACACTGTTATAAAATACAACCGGTTATTTCAATTTATGTAATATTAAAATACTTCGAGTTATTTAGCGTGGAGGCTTCGTTACCAAGTTTTCATTTTGTAAATTCCACTAAGTTATGGTGCTGCCATCTGTTAACAAACAGTATAAAGTGAGGCTGCTTTTTTTTTTTTATGATTGCATGTGAAGTGTTATAATAAAGTACAAAAGAGGAAATAGAGTATTATATTCAGTTTCATATACTCTTTGAATTTACAATTTTAAAAGAAGAAATTGCTTCGAAATATTCGGAAATTTTAGTACAAATTTTTAATGAATTCACATTGGTATTCGGAATGGGCAAACTGTTGATTTTATTCATAAATAAAATGAAGTGTGTAATATGACTATGGCTTTCTTCAATTTAATATTTCAAAAACGACTCATTTTTATTCCAGTTCTAAGTTATACAGGTAATTCGAATTTTTATTCAATGAATTTCTAGGGTCCTCTTATCTGTCTTCTATGTGATAACTGAAAGAGTAGTAACTGCATAGAAGAAGGATTAAAAGTACCCTTCATAACACTCTTTAGAAGTTTACAATGCGTCGACTCAACGGTAACAAGTTACACCTCTGCTTGGGCGGTAACTGAAACGGTAAAAACTAAACTAAAAATTCGAAGATATGAAAAAGTAGTATAATTACGCTACAAGGCTCAACAGAGCCAACAGAGCGTTGAAAAAATCTACTGGCAGCAAAGTAATAGCTGTTACGCCGCTTTTAACCAGTAATAAACGCTAACATATAAACGCTATAACATATAAACGCTGACATATACTGTCTTGCAGTTTCTCTTCTGTAAACATTTGTCATTTTAAGGGGAAAGGCACAAAACTCATTCGATGAAATCTAAGCGGTGATGATTTACTGCCCAGTAAATTTCCAGCTTGAGCCCATTACGCAAGAAGGTTAAACTTTCTCGAAACAAGCAATGTAAGAAATCAGCAGTACTATTGCCGGTATTATAACCATGGATCTTATCGTTGCGAGCTGCTCATGCTAAGTAAGCCCACCAGCGGCTGAGCGGTAAAGTCGCTGAACACTGGTATTCGTTCCGAGGCTCAAATCCCGCGAACAGATTGGCTGCATGGGCATTTTCGTAATTTCCCCATGTGTAACATGTGTATGAGCCAATTTCCCTTAGAAAGTCCTCTACGAGCGCATCCTTTGCCTTGGGAAGAGAGCTCTCGAGTGCTTTGCCGTAATCAAATAAACCAAATCATACCAACCTGCATATGCTAACTTGTTCCACGAAGATAACACGTACAGCACAATGCAGTAGTCCTTACAAGAATACAATATATTAACTATTTCGAAAATGAAACATATTAAAATTTAGATAATCAATTATTATTAATATTTTTAACGTTACTGTTATTAATATATTATTTTTATTAATCATCCAGTCGAATCTTTTTAACCTCTAAATGTTTTAGACTTGGTGTTGTATGGTTTCCATTTCGCTCAGTCATGGTTAAAGTTAAAAGCCTAAAAGTCAGTTATAAGTGCTCATTTTTTTTAAATAGTTAGGGAGAAATAAGAGAGGGCTATCTGCTTAAAGGTGCAGATACTTTCTAAGGAAAATGAGGTCGTATTCATGTTTCACACGGAACAGCCCACACGGAACCACGAAAACAGCCTCGTAGCCAATTCATTTACCACAGTAGTCAACCTGTGAGTAACGCTTTGAAATCCAGTAAATCTAACTTCCGAAACTAGATTATAAGGTAAATTGAAATTATTACATTTTCTGGTTTTGTTGTTGATGTTACCACTCTCACTTTTGAATGGTGAGCACAAGCCCACGACATTCATCGTGGCAAGGAGTCAAATGCATCTGTCGTTGGCAAGATCCCTGAACACTAAATAGGTGACAGCCAGAGTTTAGCTCAGTTCCGCCTCCAATTTTGAGAGAGCATCCTGGGGGAAGGGATGGGTCCGAGGGTCTCCCACCCCTCTTCCCCCATCGGTACGGTAACGGTAATCAGAGTCACTAACCACTATCCGGGTTGAGCGCCTCTGGTTTTGTTCTTAAACTTTTGGGTAGCCTATACATTGAATTCATTTTCGAACTCAACAGTGTACTCAACACAACATTTGTTTTCTTGTTATTTACACGTAGATGTTTCATCATACATTATGCATTCTTATATTATGCTCTGAAAAGCGCACCTTTAATGCCACCATTTACCAGTAAATTTCCAATTAATTTACATGAACGATTCAGTGGTCTTATTAATCGATCATTGATGCGTTAGAGGCTAATTATAATGCGCTTCAGTTACAATGTAGCAGTAATCATTTAATGAGCATTTTCAAACAGTTTTTAAATATCATTAGCTACAACCCAGAAAACTTATACATAAAAATTCCATGTAAATGGGCTTTATCATAGTACGAATTTTAAGGGTTTACTAATTATTTCTCGAATATACGATTCTTCCAAAAATGTGAATGATTCCGCTAATTTGGGGGGGTTCTCAGTTCTTTTTCTAACTATTATTATAAAAGCTAAGCTTAAATCATTTTCATATTGCTTTCCATTTGGCTTCCAGTAAAGATACACTGATGTGTCATTCTTTTTTAAAATCCAAAGCAGAACTTTGAATTTCCCTAAATTTCGCAGAATTTTTGTAATGCATAGAAAAGTGGTTCTCGGAATTACATAAAATCGCCTTTCGCTGCCCTTGAGTGAGGCTAAATAATTTCGATCCAAAAAATCCGGTTTACAAATGTCCTACTTAATGAAGGAAATCTATGTGTGGAAATATAATGTAACCTTTCAGTTAAGTGATAATCTTTATCTAAAATAACAGTGCTGATTACGTTTCCAAAATCTAATAGGTTTATAAGTACAACTAAATACAAATATCGACTAAAACGTACGCAATATAATCTTCATTTTAAAGAAAGAGTATGTAACGTTATTTAGCTTATTTATTTTACTCACTCTTTGTGCATCTGGTTTATTTCTGTTACGAAATTTCGCTGTAAAAAACTGTTAGCGACATTATTAATGTAAATACCAGATCGCGAATTTTGCGTTTAACCATTTGATAAATTACTGACCTGCATATTATGAACCATAGGTTAACGCATGATTATTCTACTTTTCAATATTACTCGCGGAGCACTAGAATTCCGATTGAGAAACACTAGTCTAAACTGTGGTATAAGGATTTATTTATTCTTTCTTTTTCATAGATTTAATCAATTTAAAAATTTTTGCTGAACTAAGTCCAGTTGTTTATTGACCACTAGCGGCAGAGCCGTAAAGGCGCTGAACACTAGTAGTTTAGGTCTCGAATCTCAGTGAACGGGTTGGTTGCACGGGCATGTGTAACATTTATACGAGCCAATTTTCTTTAGAAAATCCTCCAAGAAAACATCCCTCCTCTTAGGCAGATAGCTCTCGAGTGTGTTGCAATAATCACATAAACCAAACCAAAATCTTCTATTTATTAAGTTTTTATTCGACGCAAACAGAAATAAACAGAAACACATATATTCGCATAAAAATAATTATTAACTTCTTTATTTTAGTACAACCTTTAGCTGCAGCATCTCATGGCGTCTCGATTTTGGTAAAATTTGTAACCGTGGAGAAAAATTACTAGTAACATCTCTTCCCTAGACAGATAGCCCTCGAGTGCTTTGCTATAATCAAATAAACCAAACCAACAAAATTAGTAACTAGGAAACTCTTGGTCAAACTCACTAAAAATAAACAAGGAACTTTACACAAACAAACAGATTTATTTATTTGTATTTTTACCTTTCCAGAGTGCTTTAGCGACATCGATTACCACGCCTGTAAGTCCCAGAACGAGAGTAACGTCTTCAACTTCAGAACTTGTTACAACAGTACGTATGCCGCTGTGAATAACCTGAGTGACATTCCAGAATCCATGAGGGTATCTGCGCCAGAAGAATACTTGAAGTAAGTGAAAAACATATTCTGTTTCTTAAGCTTGGAAACAATATTCGTGTTTCATTCGCATATTCCTTTTTGTAAAAGACTAATAAAACATTTAATTGGAATTATTTTTAGTATCCCAAAACTTTCGTGTTTGCATTGATTTCCCAAAATTTGTTTACCACGTGATACTAGTAATCTATTCGATTTTTCCAGAGAAAGAACCACGAAAAATAAAATTTACCCTCACCAAAATTCAAACCACGGATATTTTTATGCTAATTGGTCATGTAAACCATTACACTCCAAAAGCACGCATGAGAATTTCTTACGTTTTCCACACTTAAACGGTGACTGAAGAGAGGCACGAAATTCAGTTGGCCAAACCAAGCGGTGATGAATTAATTATCATCCATCACATTTTTAACTGGGTTCTTTCTGAATCTGTTTCCTATTCTTAAGCCCTGAAGCGCATTATATCTTGTAATTTTGTTCAGAAGTAATTGCTGCCTGGAATAAAGAAAGCGGTTTCTATCTCCAGTCTCCGAGATACGACATTAGAAGACATTCTCTTGATTTCAGAATTTTGTAATTCGTGTTTAATGCAGTCTTTCTGTAAAGATGTCTGAGCAGATGACCACATGTTTGATCACGTTTATTTTCTTACTTAATAAAAAGAGCATGAAATTTTCACCTTTTAAAGTTTCCTGTTTTGTAAAGTTTAATGTTTTTCACAGCGAACTCGCACGAAACGCCCGTGCATTCAGACATCGGCAGATTGCCCGAACGACTGCGTCTCTTTTCTACCTGACGCGTTCCCTATCAGATTAGCGCACAGCTCATTAGCTTTGGGAGTCGTTAAATGACAAGCCAATCATTCTTTTGAAGGGAATAAAAGTAGCGCTGTTATTTGAATGCAACACCCTGCTCTATTGTTTAGCGCCAACGTTTAGCTATTGATTCACGCAGTTGCAACCCTGTCCTAAAGGGAAGCGGCACACAGTGGGTGATACCCCACAAAGATCTTCAAGAGAAAAATAATCGCTTCGCTTAAGTAGGTTATTGTTAATACTGTAGCATTCCACTTGGTATGGCGGAAGGAAACCCTTCTAAGAAAAATTCATTTATGTACAGGCATTTCAGATGTTTGAGAAAAAAAGATTTTGGCCTCTACCGATGCGAAAAAGTTAAAGACTTCGCAATTTATTAATGGATAAACCCATTAACAGACAGCTAACCTTGTGCTTTTGATTTCATGTCTGGTCACAAATCTGACTTAATTTTAAATGGCATTGCAATTTTATTGCGTTGCATTGATCAGAATGTATATTCTAATAAGTTTAATGATTAGCGGATATCAGTTACCATGTTAAATGACCTGGATTCATATCCAAAATAAAACACGAATGTTTATGAAATCTCATTGGACTTTTGCTATACCGCTTTACAGGCAACATTCTTGATGATGAAACGGGGCTATAACAAAAGGTTCTGCCAATATCGCCTGAAGATTGACACAGATTATGTCGATTACCAATTAAACCATTTTTCAGTGAATATGAAATCAGAAAGTTCTCTATTCATGGAAAAGAACAGCTCTCCAGTAAATATCTTGGCTGCTTTTCATCTCACAGATGTCAATCAGTTTGAAGCTCATATGCTTAGTTTGTCCAGGTTGTGTTGTATTAAATTACACCCACTGCTATTTCAGTTGCTTATTAAGTCCCTTTCTTTTTTTCTCTTCAACAGCCATTACATGCTGGGAAAGTCAAAGAGTTTTGAAGATTATGGTACAATACAATGGCCTTTGATGTTGAGTCTTCTGGGTGCCTGGATAGTTGTTGTATTAAGTCTCCTGAAAGGCATCAAGACATCCGGCAGGGTAAGTGTGTGTAAATGGCTGATTTGAAGATTATTAGCATAATTTTCTGTCCAATACAATGAACTGCTCTGATTCACTTAATACTATGCTTATTCAAATGAAAAAACATTTTGTTTTCACACAGGATACAAAACTAATGTTTGAGTTCAAATAAATAGCAATTATATGAGCATGGATCTTTATGTAAATGTGGTGATTAGTGGATCAAAACAGATGGCTTGACTTGTCCAAGAAAAAAAAAAAGTTCTTACGTTCCTAAACAAGTTTGGTATTCATATATACGCTTTGTATACTCTGCACAGTAAAAAATGAGACAGTTCTATATCTCCCGTTCTACTGGGCCGACTGACGAAATTGAATATGCGTTTTTCCTAGCTCGAAAGCGCCACTTTGGATATGTTTTAGATTTATATATATTTTTCTAATATGGGTATTATGACACAAAATCGGATTTCCTAAAATGGCATACCGATTTTTTCCCTATTTCGTTTCTACTATTCAAATTGTACCTAAATGTTAAATTTTGTAAAATTTAGTGAAAAATCTTACCAAAAATTTAAACATTTATCTCGGCGCACTTTTTCCAGTTTGCGCTAGGAATAATTCACTTGGCAAAATTTTTAATTTATGGTAACCTATTTTCCTTTCTCTTTCATTGTGCACGAGGGCAAAAAAAAGGCACGCCGTGCATTCTTTCAAATAAATTTAACAAAGTGCGCAAGCCACATTTGGTGTTTTTATGGCTTATAACAAACATACAAAAATTTCAAAATTCATCAATACGTAAACTCACGTATATCTGCAGAAAATTTGAATAAAAAACTCTAATTTTTTGCAGGTATGCCTAGATATACACCTACTTAAAAGTGATGGTACACATTTATAATCCAAATTTTTTTCTAAACACTTATGAAATTTACTAAACAATACAAATTTTAAAAATAATTCTTATAATATCTAAGAATTTTATTCGGATTGAACCTAAATTTAGAACTGTGAAGAAATCCAGCAAGTTTAATAAAAAAGAGATATTAATAAATATATGCCAAATTTAATTAACACTGAAGAGCTAAAATTTTGAAAGCTAGTTAGTTCTTTAAAACTAGTCGTGCGATTTTTACGAAACTCACACTTTGGCTTAACTTGAATAGTAGAATCGAAATATGGAAAAAAATCGGCATGCCGTTCTAGAAAAGTGTGATTTTGTATCAGAATACCTACGACAGAACAAGGTTATATAAATCTAATACATATCCTGAGTCGAGTTTTCGACACAAGAAAAACGCAAACTAAAATTCGTCCAATCGGTTCAGTAAAACGAGATGCAGAACTGCCTTTTTTTTTCGGCGGGGGGGGGGGGGGGGGGG
>KK114112.1:573221-587113 GCA_000611955.2 Stegodyphus mimosarum | reverse complement strand
CAACCGTCGTTCGCCTCTGTCATCTATGGCCCGTGGTGCACCACATTTGCCACGTCGCTGATTTTGGACAGTCCCATTTTGCCATGCACGGTACACTTTTACCACGGCGGCACGCGAACAGTTCACAAACTCAGCCGTTTCGGAAATGCTTCCACCCTTGGCCCGAAAGCCAACGATCATGCCCTTTTGGAAGTCGGATAAATCGCTTCGTTTCTGCATTACGCCAACGATTGAAATGTTTTCCGAAGCCCTCGCACACCCTTTATATACGCTCAACTGCACTGTGCTGCCACCTGCCTTCTGTGATTGGTTATTTAACTCTGACATGGAAAGTACGTGGTGGTCACATTAATGTGACTGGACTGTGTATGTGTGTGTGTGTGTTTATATGTAAAAAACAAAAGGATAATTTAGAAAATTCAACATTATTTGTGAACAATGTTTCTTGCTATCTAGTGACATATGATAAAACGATCTACTGAACTGAATACTTCGTCCTAAAAAGATAACTCGAAATGATGAAGCGTAATAATAAAAGTAGCAAGGTTTTAAAAATTGATATGAAATTTCTGAATTTAAATCTAATAAATAAAAATTAACTTGTTCTTATTTTAGACATATACTTCATGGCAACCATAAATAAGGGAAAGATTACGTATAAGATAATCTGAATATTTGTTAGCTGCTTTTATTTATTGTTTTAAAAATACTTCCATTTTGGAACAAACTGTTCCTTCTGAGAAAGAAATGTTAATAAATTAATGAATTTTATGAAGGAATAATAAATATTTTGTTTACGTAAATATTTTAGAAAGGTGTAAAAGAGTTCTTTTAGGTTATTTCCATTTGACTGGACTTATTATTGTGAAAATATTTTCTGATTTTGCAGCAAATTCTTCGTTCTGATGAAAACAATTAGTAACTTAACGGATGTTATGAAAGGATATGCGTAGAAAGATTTTTCCCAAATTATTATTCCACATTCTCTTTCATAATTTTCCGTGAATCATGAAATTTAGCTCTTCTTTCAGATACCCTATTTCATAATACAATTCAAAAACAATTTTGGGGGGGTCTCTGAAAAATTGTTCTGTTATAACTTATAAGGTATATCTCCCACATTCTCAGCGTGCCTTCGTGGTGTAATGGTCAGCACACTGAGCCGGTATTTCAGAGATCCGTGGTTCGATTCCCGGCGAAGGCGATGCATATTTTTCATGTCTTCTGCTACTAAATAACCTAATGTCTCTACACTGGCGCCCGAACTAAAAGGGTTGTGGATGATGACTCTCCACACCCAGGATTTGGCGACTAGGTCCCCTAAAACCCTAGTCGCCCTTTAAAAAGGGGAGTATATAAGGTATATCTCCCACATTCTTAGCGTGCCTTCGTGGTGTAATGGTCAGCACACTGAGCCGGTATTCAGAGGTCCGTGGTTCGATTCCCGGCGAAGGAATTGCATATTTTTCATGTCTTCTGCTACTAAATAACCTAATGTCTCTACAAACTTAAATATTTTCGCTTGGAAGCACGAACTCAGACGATTTTATGTTTGAACTTTGGATTGCTTTGTATTTTTAGCCGTGATATGTAAGCTATCATTGAATTTTTCTTCCTTTTTTAAAATTATTAATTTATTTTCATTCAGATTTAAGGAAAATGTTGATATACTCAAGTTAAACCAAGTTTTAATGCCCAAGTTAAGCAATAATGTCTTTTCATATATAGTCAAGTGCAAATTAATCGCGATTGATAAACCGACCAAGAACATTGTCCAATGTTCACCAAAATTCACAATTAGTTCCAGGAAAATTAAAAAAACAGTGGAAAAAATTAATAATGCAGTTATTATTATTAAAATTAACTCGAAAATATTATTAATAACTAATCTACATTTTTCAAAAATTTAATTTTAATCTGAATCCTAAGTTCATTTGATTACATAAATTAAATCAGTATTCCGAATAAAAAGAATTAATTTCCAAACAAAAATAATGATTTTTTTTTTACATTACGCTTATATTACTATAAAAGTCAATGTGAAAAAGAAAATTAATTTTTACGATTGAAAATTCCTTTTAATAAATGATTTAACAATATTTACGTATTTCGGATTAAGTTAAATTAAATTACAGTTTATTGCGGTTAAAAATAATTTTTAAATACTAATCTATCAATGATTCCAATCGTTTTTTTTTTTTTTTTTTTTTTTTTGAAAATTTTTTTTTATGATTAGACTGTCACAGACTTTTTTTTTTTTTTTTTTTTTTCTTTTTTTTAGAAAGCTTTTCCAATCCAAAAGCTGGAGTATGTTTTTGCAGAAATCTTTTGAAATAAAAATTTTAGGAGTTAAATATATCAAAATATTATTAAGACGAACAAATAATTTCTAAATAACTTACTTTGTTAACAATATAGGCAACGTAGTTTTAAAGTTTAGAAAAAAATCAAAGATTTTATACGTTTTGGCACTTTTCCTCCTTCTAGCATACCTTCGTAGTGTAATAGTTAGCACACTCGGCGCGTATTCGAGTCGTCCAGGTTCGAATCCCGGTGAGGGCATTGCTCATTTTTCGTGTCTCTTTATTCAAAAATCCTAATGATTCTACAGTGGCGTCTGAACGGGGACTCGTACCTGGATCTCTCGAATTCGCTCTGAGTGTGCTAACTGGAACGCGAACGCACATGATGAAAATAGACAGAATCAGTGTCTCGCAAAATCTGCCTTTCGCTTGAAAACACTGTCAAATCAAGGTTGAATGTTGCCAGATGTTAGAACGTTTTATCTAATTTCTGAAAGTTTTCTTAAGCGTTACATATCTTCGCATTGGTTAATCCAAAGTATGACATACAGATAGTGATAGTACGCCATAGAAGATGAGACTTTCAAAGAGTGGATCCAAAGTGGATTTTATAAAATAAAATCATTTGTTTCATTGCCATTTTTTGTATAACCCTCAAAAAAATATAACTGCATTTATTTCTGTGGTTATTTCTTCATAACATTATACACAAATTATACAGTACCATACTGCCAAATTACACCAACAAGTTAGTTTCAGAAATCCAAATTAACCTCTATGCTTAGTAAATTAGTTAATTCAGGATAGGAAGAAATCAGAATTACATCATGGTCTGAACAGGTATAGTCCCGCCGCACTAATAGTACAGTTTCGTGGCAATTTTGATGGAGAACTTCCTGGGGGGCGGATCCGAAGGTTTTCCACGGTTCTTTTCTTACAACTAAACAACTTCAGAGGATTCCTGGCTCCCGCAAAGTGCGAAATGGGAGCCATTTTAAGTGCTCCCATGCAGCACGGACACTATACACTAACAAACATCCAAGCATTTTCCGGGATTCAAACCCCGACCCTGTGATACGACAGCGAGATCGCTGATAAATGTACCGATCATGACGGGTTCTCGATACACATAGCCTGGACTGAAAAAATGTTTCAACATCACACTGATAGACTGAAAATACACTGCTGGCCACCATAAATGCAACACCCTGAAGGAAGCAAGCAAATAACATGAAATTTACAACATTCACTAGCGGAGGTGAGATATGAAAATGATTAGAATTTCAGCGCAGACGCACATCACTCGTGCCTGTGGCGCCACTTCAAAGCGATATTTAAGGCTTGGAGTTTTCGATGATTTCAAGTTCGGCAATTGTGTTTTTCTAGTGGTTTTTTCAAAAAACGATCAATTATGCCTCGTAGTAAACAGCGATCATCGTTTCATCAAATATCCGAGTTCGACAGGAAAAGGATAGTGGCATACCAAGAGTGTGGATTATCTTTCAGGAAATCGGTAGTCGTGTTGGACGAAACGAAACAACTGTAATGCGGATATGTGACCGTTGAATGCAGGAGGGTACGACGGACCGACGTGTTCGATCGCATCCACCTCAGTGCACCACTTCACGTGATGACAGGAACATTGTGCGCATGGCAGTGACGGATCGCTCTGTCACATCACGAACCATAGCACAGCACATTCACTCTGTAACGCATCATCCAGGGTCTGCGCGTACCATTCGACGCCGTTTACAGCAGAGTGGTCTGTCCGCAAGACGTCCATTGCTTCGTCTACCCTTGACGCAGAACCACAGACGTCTCCGCCGCCAATGGTGAGATGAAAGATGGATGTGGACGGCAGAATGGAATAAAATTGTCTTTCCTGACGAGTCACGCTTCTGTCTGCAACACCACGATGGTCGGATTCCAGTCTGGATACACCGTGGAGAGAGGATGCTGAACAGCTGTGTTATGCACCGCCACACTGGTCCTGCATCGGCTATTATGATATGGGGCAGTATTGGATATTACTCTCGCACTCCTCTAGTGCGCATTGCCGGTACTTAAACAGCCAGCGCTACATCTCCAAGGTGTTGGAGCCAGTTGCCCTTCCTTACCTTCAGGTCTTGCCTACAGCCATATTTCAACAGGATAATGCGCGACCACACGTGGCACGCATTGTCCAAGGGTTCTTCGTGAATTGCCAGATTGAATTGCTTCCCTGGCCGGGTAGCTCTCCGGATCTTTCGCCGATAGAAAACATGTGGTCCATGGTTGCTGAACAATTGACCCAGATTACATCCCAAGCTGCCACAGCAGATCAACTTTGGCAACGTGTGGAAGCTGCTTGGACTGCTGTACCCCAAGAACACATCCAAAGTCTCTTTGAATCAATGCCGAGACGTGTGGCAGCGGTAATCTCCAACTATGGCGGCTACTCTGGCTACTGATTCTGGAAGGAACCACACTTCACAGAAGTCTATAAATTTAATCATTTTATACTTGGTCAACATGTTATCTACTACATAAATTTTGTTGTGATATTTCTTATCTTTCTTGGTGTTGCAATTTGGGTGGCCAGTAGTGTATAAGGTGGCACGTAAATAACATTATAATTAAAATAATTAATAACATTTTCTCCTTCAACGTTATCTATTTTTTTGTCTTTTTCTACATTTAGTATAATTTACAGAAATATTTTTAATATTGTGTTTTAAAAATCAATACCTGGCAAATGGTGGCCGTTGTTACTCTCGATTTAGCCATCCAGGGAATTCTCCACAGTTCTTCTAAGAATTTCGGATCTTGAATTCCTCTTTGAATATTGGCTTAAAATTGTTGCCCAATTTAAAATTGTTGGTGGTTTATTTACATACATCTTCCATTTTTCGTAAGCATAGAAAAAGTTCTACAGCTTTTCAGTCTGACGACTGCGATGATCAATTAAAATTTGAAAATCGGAAAATTGTGCGGTTGCCAAAATGTTCTCTCATGAGATGTCGCATAAAATCGTGAACCAACTGCTGAATTTTTAGAGCACTAGGCAGGTTCCGAATTACAGAAGTTGAATTAGGCTCATTACATCAAAATACTAATTATAAGTGAAATTTAACAATTTTCGTTCTTCGTCTGGTGTTGGACTTTTTCGCCATAAAATGTCAATGTGTTGACTGATACAGTTTTAAGAGGGGAGTGAAATCATGAGACACCCCAAATAGGCTGAAAAATAATTAAATATGTGCATCATGCAATCGATAAAAACCTTTCCGTGGTTATTAATTCTAAAAAAAATAATATATATTTGAATAATAAACGCTATTAAATATGATGAACCTTTAATTTATACGCATTTTTGTAGGATACTGAACAAAAACGTTTCAGTTTTCAATTTTACTTAATTTCGGGCTGCCCAAGCGTAGTAGTGGTTAGTGACTTGAATTCCGGAAAAGGCATGCATGTTTGTGACTGCAATGCGGCGAGCTTGAAGCCCTATCGAGAGGATAGTGGTATGGAAATAGGGGGTGGGAAATCCTCGGACCCGTCTCCGGAGGTGATTTCCTTCAAGATTGGGCGCGGTGTTGAGCAAAGTGCCCATGAAGCAAAGTGCTGTGCGGAGCCCAAAACTCTTGGTAACAAGAGGCGCAATCTTGCCTCCTTGCCATTGTATATCGTGGGCTTGCTCTGATATCAGACAAGAGAGATTAGTCATAATAAGAACAACCTAATTTCGCGATGCAAATTATATAAAACATAATGAACTTAGAGTGATTAACAATGACATTCTGACACGTGGTGAGAAGGGAAATGATCGAGCGATAGCGATTGAAAATCAGTAAAATAGTACAATAATATAAAGTAATAAGATCTTTTATTGATTCCTTATTATTAAATTAATGCATTATTATATTGTTACGATTATATTTTAGGTGGTGTATTTTACGGCAACCTTTCCTTACGTTATACTGATCATCCTATTTATACGTGGAGTGACATTAGAAGGTGCTTCCGATGGAATATATTTTTATCTTGTGCCAGACTTTTCTAAGCTTATGCACGTCACTGTGAGTTATCGTTTTGCTTCGAATATTATTTCTTTTACATTTATATAGGTCCCAATGTCGAAATTGAAAAAAATTGATGTAAAATATTAATCATAATTTCTAAATTTTATGTTCTTTGGTAATTTTTTTTTTTTGCAATTTTATACTGAGAAAATCCTGAGTAATAAAAGGAAGCTTTTATTTGTTAAAGTACCTTTAAATATCATGAAAATAAAATTCATAATTAATGTACACTCTGCACAAAAGAAGGGGAGAAAGTTCCATATTTCCCAGCGAAATTTAATTTGCGTTTTTCGTGTCCCAAAACCGGTATTGAGAATATACCTGTATATTAAATTTATATATAGCATTGTTGTAACATAGGTATTGTGACACAAAATCGGATCATTTCTGAAATGATATATCGATTTTTCCCTCATTTCGGTTCTACAACTCAAATTATGCCTAAATATTAAATTTTTAAAAATTTGGTGAGAAATTTACTAAGAACTTTAAAATTTATCTTGGCGCGCTTTTTTTTTCAGTTTGCGCCAAAAATAATTCATTTAACAAAATTCTTAATTTATAATAACTTTTTCCACCTTCCCTTTCACTGCGCAGGAGCGGAAAAAAAAGTACATCATTCATTTTTCGAAATAATTTTTAAAAACAAGGGCAAATCATATTCGGCGATATTATCGCTTATAGCAAATATGTTAAATTTTGAAACGCGCCAATATATAAATTCACGTATGTCTTGAAAAATTTTGAATAAAAAAACTCATTTTTTGCACGCATACTTAGAAATACGTCTCACATAAGGCGATGGTAAACATTTTATAAATTGTAATTAAAAATGTTTTTCGAAAACTTTATAAAAAATATAAATTTAAAAAATAATTCAGAAAACTTCCGCGAATTTTATTTGGATTGAACCTAAGTTTCGAGCTGTGAAAGAAAGAATTAATTAAGTGTCATAGAAAATGAGGTATTAACAAATAAATACCCATTTCAATGAACATCGAGGAGCTAAAATTTTGAATGCTAATGTTTTAAAAACTAACCGATTTTTACAAAACTTGGCCAAGTAGTTTTTAAAAAATTAGCTCTCAGAATTTTAGCTTCTCGATTTTAATTGAATTTGTTACATATTTATTAATATCTCTTTTTTATTAAACTTACTTGATTCCTTCATTAACAGTTTGAAATTTAGGTTCAATTCAAATAAAATTCGTGGATGTTTTCTAATTTATTTTTAATTTGCATGTTTTAGTAATTTTTATAAATTTTTCTAAAAATTTTTTGAATTATAAAACCTTTGAATCTGAAAAAGTTAAGATTTAAGAATACCTAAAGTTGTTGAACATTGAGATTTGTAACATAAGAATTTAACAAACTTTAAAAATAGACAAAGAAAAAAACTATATATATTACTAATTAAAAGTAAACACAAGGATAATTAAGAAATCACATCGTTAGCAAATGGATTAACTTTAACATATAATCCTATCAAGTTTATCATATTGTGTAAGTAAACAATATTTCGACCAAAGATACATAACAAAAGGAACGAAACAAAAAGGAGTTCGAGGAGAACGATGATTAAAATTTAGTCCTACTGGTGTCAAAATCATTTCTGAATTACTTTATTTCTAATTAATAATTGTTTGTTTCTTATAACTATTGTTTATTTACATTTTTAAATCCTTATTTTTTCCCCCACCGTGCAAATCCCCCTACTTGACAACGATGACAAAACTTGAAGCAACGTAATATAATTTCAAAGCATCATAGTTATTCAATTTTGACCTAAGCGAATATATTATATCTGTTTTTTGGCACATAATTCTAATATTAGTTTCATTTTAGGTATGGCAAGATGCAGCAATACAAGTATTTTATTCTTTTAGCATAGCAGGAGGAGGAATGATTACATATGCTAGCTACAATAAATTTCATAATAACCTTATAAAGTAGGTGATCTTATTTTGATGTGTTCTAATATGACTTTTGCACAATGCTTAATAAATGCTTATTTACTTACTATTCCCAAATGCATAGGCTTTAAAAAAACAAGTATGAGATACGATTTATTATAATGTGTTTGTTATAAAAAATTAACGAAACTGAAGGGTATTGAAAAATGTTCCCGTATTTACCATTATTGCCGAAAGTATATGCTCAGTATATGATCATTCGAATACATTTGAATGTTAACTAAAAGGTTAATAACATTATGTTATTCAAAATCTCCCAGTAAGGTTTGCAATTTTTCGTAGTAGGACATTACAACAGCAAGACCACAGCAGACAACACTGTACTGAATTCAAACGTCTTGATGGTGGCCGGAATAGCATTTAAGTTACAACGATTATTTTGCTGCCCGTATTTTTATACTTTTTTTTAAAAATTTTTGCTAAGCAGAAATGATTATTTAAAAGAAAATAAGTTTGTACATCAAATCTGCCCAGAACTCGATCATCGTGCTGCCAATAGTAGTATATACTCTGTCAGACAAGGGCAACATTTCTGTCTTTTTACTTAGCATAAATAGACATGGAAAGCCCAAAATGCGTGCAAAGTTAATGATAACAATTATTTGGTGAACATCTCTGCCAAGCAAGTGAAAAATTGAAGGGAGAATATATTAATCTTATCTTTTGATACTAAGGAAATTCTTCGACGTTAATTTTCCAGGTTCGTCATACTGTTAAGTCAGTTTCTTTTTTCCAATGTTTTGTTGCAGTTCCGCAGTTGAATGGTTGGCGTAGTCACGGTATCGGTCATGTTATGCCGCGATACTGCGAATTTCGAAATTTGTGCCCGTCTCAATAAAAGTGTTATTGTAACTGAAGTGTTATTGTAAAGTGTTATTGTAATTAAAACTGATACCAAGATATTTAGCTTTGCGAATTTTTGGAATAATTTCATTTAAAGGAGTCAGGTTTTTCTTAGGTAAAATATTCATATGCTTTTTACAAATAATTAACAACTGAGATTTAGGGCATTGATGAATATTCTCAATTTTGTGCCCCAGTTTTCAGTTATTGGCATTCAGCTTGCGTTTGCCGATTTGACTGCTGAGGTGGTATCATCAGCGTAACAACTCATAAAATAATTCATATAATATATCGGCTTGGAAAAGTTCACCACGCAGAAGATGTAGAGGATAGGGCCTAAGATAGAGTCCTGTGGAACTCCAGTTCTGATTTCTCGTAAAACTGATTGTGCTTTAACAATAGTAACTGCAAATGTCCTATTAGAAGGACATAAAAAGAAGTATGATTTCGCTGTATAAATTCAAGTTTATTAATTTGTAAATTATCCCCTCATGCCAGACGCGGTCGAATGCTTTCGCCACGTCCAACATGTGTAACGCAGCAGTTTGACGATTATGAAGAGCAACGCCAACAAATTCAACAAGTCTTACTGCTTAAAAGCAGAACGATTTGTCACATCCTCAGGGTGCAATAGCTAAATGAGTTTTATGAAACACGTGAAGTAACTCAGTGCCTGTGATGTAATACTGTATAGTACTGATGCCTTCTTTAACAGAATAAATGAGTTTACTTTTATTTTCCGCAAACATCACATCATAGCAATTCAGCAGCCGACAGTCCCGTGGTTCCTTCTTAGTAGTCATTTTGGCTTTCTTTAAATTACTTATTAACTTCTGATAAGTAGTTTCGGTTATTCGAAACGAATCGAAATTGTGTTTTATACTTTCCGGTTATTCATTTGGCATTCTGTAGAACGCTTAAGCATTGTATGAAATGTTTATTCGTTTCATAAATTGTTGGCCAATTTTAGGCATTCTGTAAAATGCTTAAACATTCTATAGAATACTGGATTTAATACTTTGCCAGTAACATATGTGAGAAATGGCCATGCAACTGTAACTGTAGTTGTATAATGTAACTTTCTAGCGTAAACGTTATAAGTGAACTCGCAGACGAGATGTTAACGATGACGAATGAAGACGTGTGATGTAATATTCTTTTTCCTTTTCTTTTTAATTTATGTAAATAAATCGTAGTTTAGAAATAACTCGATGAGTTTTAGTGGTTATTATTTGCGACGTTTTTTCTATACATATTATGCCTTCCTAGCAATTAAAAGTTCTGAATCATGCACAGATCTGTTTGTGGTATAATTTCTTAAATTTTGTTGAACCATAATTAAGACATTGCAATTTCATTCTGCAGAAAATAATTTCTTTTCAAGCATATGCGCGTTACACTCCGTTACTTTAAAATAGATACTTCAGAGACATCTTCCGTTCCGGCTTGCTTCGTAACCATAGTAATGATAGCTGAGGTAGAAGGTCGAGTTCTTTATTTTTTCCCCCACTTTATTCCCGTTTACTGCCTTTTGTTTCATGAAAAGGCCACCAATGAATGATCGAACCACTTCCTCAAATGAGGCTGAGAAAATAAAATTTATAAACTTTTTTTTAGTGCAAGAAATAAAACTTTTATGAGTATGTAAAAATGCTTTCCTTAGTTTCTTAAACACCTCGTAAAATCGGTGAATAAATCTTTGTCTCTCAAAATGCATTGTTTAATGCTTTACTTATATGTGATTTATCAAGTTTTAAAATGAATCCACTTATATTTATTTTATTTTATTTTATTTTCAGAGATGTATTAATCATAGGTATCGGAGACATGCTGACTAGTTTATTTAGTGGTTTGGTTGTCTTTTCTATGCTGGGATTCATGGCCGTCCAAATTCAGAAATCAGTGCACGACGTTGTCAATTCTGGTGAATATACTAAGTAGTTTAGTAAAATTGTGTTTTAAAAATAAGAATTTCGTTATTTTTCAAAATATGAGAAGCGTTATTCTAGCTTAATAAAACTTTCTCTATAATTTAAAACATATCGAACACTGAATCTTCTCCGATTATCAGCAAATATTGCGTATAAGAGTAAGCATTGAAACAATATATAATTTTACGAAATTCAATTCCACAAATAATTTTCACGATGTACTTTTTAAAAATTTTTCATGCTTAATTGAAGTGACTTTTGGTAATATATTGAATAACTGATTGCAATTTAATGTCTTAAAAGTATTGCACTCAGTTTATATCAGGATCTTACACACTTCTTTCATTCGCAAACTAACAGTTCGACTGATAGTGCAATTTGTTAAATGATATTTTAATAAACAAAAGCCCTTTCAAAAAATGAACTTTATGTTCGTTATAAGAAAATTAAATCCGAAAGAAAAAAAATATGCCTTTTAGCACTACACAGTTTCCAAAATAAATTTGCAACAATACTTAGATAAAATTCTATTTAATTAATCATTCATGAAAATTTTTAATAGTAAAATTTTATTTCAGCCCTTAGTTAGTCGCTTTAATACTACTTTTATGCCAGTTTTAACAAGAATTTTATCTTGCTCTTACTGGCATCTCTCCCACCTGAGCGGTAAAGTCGCCGAAACTGATATGGGTCTCGATCTGGGATCGAATCCCGGAGAACGGGTTGGATGTATAGTTGGTTTTCGTGGTTTTACCCATGTGTAATGTGGATATGAGCCAGTTTACCTTAAAAAGCCCTCCATGAAGGCATTTCTCCCCACAGGCATATAACCGTCGATTTACTTTGCCTTAGTCAATTAACCTTACTGGCACCTCAAATAACCCACATTAGCGACTACCACGCATACATTTCCTCATGGAAGACACCAATTTTAGTGAGCTGCAAGGATTAAAAGTAGCTCTAGTTTCCAAATTTGTCACATAATCCTGATGATAAATGATTAGTGGTAGAATAATGCAATGATTGCCGGAACTTTTACCGCTAGAATCTCCAACTGGCTTAATCCTCCCTTGAATACTGATTTACTAGCAGCTGAGTAGGTGATGTCGTCACAAACTGGTAGCTGGATCCCAAACTGAACGGGAAATCTACATGGGCTTTTAGTTGTACTACTCATGTGAAATGTAAGCACCCATTTCTCTTTAAAATGTCTACAGAGTCATTAAGTTATATTGATGCAGGAACGGGAAAATATGTTCAATGCCCTCACCTGGATTCGAACTCCGGATCTCCCGAATACGCGTCGAGCGTGTTTCCAGTTACGTCACGAAGGCAGACGGAAAGGAGGGAGAACATACCGTGTATACTCCTCCTCTTAAAGGGCGACTGTGGGGATTAGGAGGCCCAATTCTGATGGTGACGAATTATCGCTCTCCACCTTTTAGTTCAGGCGCCACTTGTAAAGCCTTTTAGAATTTTTTCGAAGTTAGAAAACTGATCAAATCCTCAAAGCCCTCGCCAGGACTCGAGCTCCGGGCATCCCTAAAAAGCGTCAAGAGGGCTTCCACTTACACCACGAAGACATGCTTATAGTAGGGAGAAAATACCTTATAAATCATTTCAAAGATATTAATACCCTTAGCAAATAAATATATCTAACATACATTATCATAATTAAAACAACTTGATCTATAGCGACTTTCCAGCGGCGGTTTAATTCATCATCAGAAAATAGAAACCGAAAAAAATTACTAATATTCAATAGTTTTAAATCCTTCACCACTCAGCTCCGATGATGAAAGATATTTCTAAATCATTAAAAATAAGAATTCTTTACCAAAATAAAAGGGGGCGGAAGAGGAGAGAGAAAAGAAAAAAGAAAAGAAAAGTGTGAATTATATTTTATACCAGCGGAAATACTCGATGCCAGTTAAATTAAATTGAGAATAATGTATCTAACAACAGAGAGAACGATACCGCTGTAATCCTCCTCTAATAGCGATGCAAAAAATACGATTCATTAGTCGTACATTTTGCGATATAGAACAGATATACTGTTTGCAATATGAAACCCACATAAAATATGCTGATAGAAAAAAAAGCTAATTCTCTCTCATTATATCAGCAACAATGGCACGCAGTTTTTAACGATTTTCGTCTTTCTAATCAAATAGTCGTTAAGGCTCAAGTTCCATCCAATACTTTACCTATATTCAATTTTAGTCGATTAAATGTGGCAAAGAATTTATCAGAAATCAATAACGCGAACAAACAAACAAACGCAAAAGCAGGCATTTTTTTTATATGTATAGATTTTGTGTAACTTACAAATTTTTGATTAACAAACCCTGCGATTTGAAAGCCAGCAGTAACAACGCTTTTAGAAATAAAGCATTTTTATCTATTTAATGCGCGAGACTGTTGCCACTCGGAAAAAGGAGTGCGAAAATTAGCGCTTTCAGAGTTTTAAATTAATATTTCGGCTGATTAAAGTCGTACGAAGATGGAAATAGTCTAAATGGCTTCCCACGAACTTTTGGAATCGGGAATAATGAATTTAACGTTCGGTAATGCTATTTTTATTTTATCGTAGAACTTAGAAATTTTTTATTAAGAAACTCTAGGATTTGAAAGCGAGCAGTGGCAACAACTTTCGAAATAAAGCAGATTTTCATCTCCAGAGTGGGAGACTGTTGCCACTCGGAAAAATGAGAGCGAAATTATCGTGTTACCGAGTTTTTAATTAATATCTCCGATTTTAGCTTTTTTTTTTTTTTT
>KK114112.1:510359-562927 GCA_000611955.2 Stegodyphus mimosarum | reverse complement strand
TAATTTACATTTAAGGCCTTCAATATTCTACATCTCATTAATTAAAATTATTAGTTCACAGATTCTAACATTTAGAAATTTGAAAAGTATTGGCAGTAAAAATGTTAATACTGCAATGTGGGGTATGAAAATATCTTTATAGAACTTACATGATTCGTATATTTAGATAAAATTTCGTTTGTCAACATGGAAATAAAAAGCTACCGCTAAAAAATGATGGTATTTACTACATTCAGAAATTACACTATTTTTTTAAGTTTAATGATAAAAAGATAGAAATAAAGCTTACCTGGAAAATGATGAAATATTAGGTGAAGTTTCACTTTCACTGGCTGTTGAATTTCTATTGTCCATATCGCTACTTAAAACCAGAGAACCTATTCTTTGTTTAAACTCTTACTAAACGTATCGGTCAAACTAAAGAATATGTCAAACCTTGCAAACCTGTCCAAACCATATTCTTTGACTCAGCTTCGAGCTTTGGCGTTTTTTGGCGACAAATATTTCACGCATGCGCAGTTGTTTCCCTTTTCGTTGGAAGGGAGCCACTTCTGCTTTTGCGAAGTTTTCCTTCTTAACAGTACATATTCTTTGATACAGCTTTGCTTTTGGCAACCAAGCTCATAACATTTATTCAGTCAAAGTATCGCTGCCGTTTTCGTTTGCGCTCTTTTCTGTTGCATTCCAAGTTCTAGCAGTTTTTATAAAAAAATCGCAGTATTGTTTTGCCTTAGTTTTAAAATACGGATTTGAGGAATTTGCCAGGAACTGAAGAATTGAGTTAAAATTTGTGCAGAACTTTGTTAAATATTTTCTAGGGAACAACAAGGAAATGCGTTTCCTAGATAGTTGCTGTTTCCTAGACAGCAGCCGATAGGTGCTGTTTCACGACGGTGGCTCTCTGTAATTCTTTGATGACTTTTTTTGCATCATCCGCAATTGAGAATTGCGGAAGATAGCTGGTTACTTGAGCAAAAGAGCGCAAAAAATTACGGAAAAATTTGAAGAAGAATGTGAGTGCTTTATTTTTAATGTATCACATAATCTTTACTTAATAATTAAAATGTGTGTTATAAATTGCTAAAGCGTGTTTTCTTTTCATGTGCTGATAATGTTTACTGAATTGTAAAAAATACTGGTAGTTTGAGAACCTTTCTTTAAAAAAAAAAAGCGCGAAAACCAGTATCATGCATCCGATATCTAACTTTTACCTCTTCATCCGCAAAAAATCGCCAAATAGCGCAAAGGGGGTTGCGCTAATGCGTAAGTACCATATATCCAATTCAGTAACATAGAAATAATTTCATAGCTTTTGTCTTATAGATGTTAATACATTATTTGCTTAAGTAAAGTAAATGGTTAATAAATCTGAAAGTTTACTATCGCTGACATAAAAATACAAAACTATTTCTAATTTAAAACGATTCAGCGTTTTTCAAACATATTTTCGAAGTTTTTCTCAAAACGTTTGAAATTTGCAGCAGGATCTTTGCATCTACGGTGATAAACTCTGCTTCTTTCACAAAAGTTCCAATTTTTTGTCTTTCCGGTTCGGTCAACCTTCGGTATGATTTAAGAATTGGAATTCGAGTTTTGCCGGTAACAACTGTAGTCAAAGAATATCAACCGCTTGTGACGCCATCTTTCGGCAGCAAACGCAATTCCTTTATTCAGTTAATGTAGAGGGTAGCCAGAAAGCCCCTTTACACCTTTACTTCTGCAAAAACTGGTATTTGTATCCTATCTGGTATCCCATACTGGTATGAACGCAAATGATATTATAAAACATGCAGTTCCTTCAAGACTTCTGAAAATTGCAGTCATGAGCCAAATCGGTATTAAAACAAATTGCCAAATCTAAAAAATCGGCCTTTTTGATAATCTTATCAAAAACAGAAGTCAAGTTATTTAACTGGACTAAATTTTTTATAAATAACGAATAACCATTGCTTCGTATAAAACTGATTAATTTCAATTTTTAGGATGAAAATTCAAATCCCTCTTCTTCTAACGAAAGAGCTATAAACGATTTGAAGGAAATATGGTCATTGGAATTCTTTTTTTTTTCCCCGTATTTGATAAAGAAAAAATTATATTTCCTTATTCTTAAGCATTATAAAACTATTTTAAGCCCAAAAAGTGTCTGCTAATTTAATTATAGCATTCACCAATTTAATATGTATAATGTAAGGTTTTAGTTTAAACTAACAAAGTCTTATGTTAATTTCTCTTTCCTGTGAACTCTTATTTCAACTTCCCGTTAGAATGAGCGCGCGTTTCAGCTTTATGCTAATTTGAAGTGGAGCCAAGTTTTGTATTTAAAGGTTAGCGAGGAACTTCTCGGTGTGAGAGAGCTTTTAGTCTCAGATCGCTTCGGCTCTGTTCGACGTCCACCTGACTAGCTAGTATTTAAGTTCTAAGCCTTAGCGCTGTTACTCTAATACTTATTGAAGTAATCTAAGTGCGTTAGTATTAACCAAATCTTGCTACGCACCATTGATAGTTTAGAATAGAGGCCAACCTCGCGTTTAAAACTCTGAGAGCAACGACTACTTAATTTTCTACTCAACTTTATTGTAAATTATTTGATTGTTCAGTTTAGACCCAAGTGCGGTCATTATTTTCTGTTATCCCCTCCAAGTTGGGAAGTGGCTGTAAACAGTGGTTTAATAAAAGGGGATTTTAAATCCTTCTTACGTGCAGTTATTCTACCGCATACCAGAACATAGCTGCATTCAGCTCCCTGTTCGAGATCAGGACTTTGACACTGATACGACAATGTTCGCCAAAAGTATGCACAGAACACTCAGTCCTGATAATTGTTTCACACGTATGCGCTGACTAGATAATCATAACGCAATAATAATTGCAAGGAACGATTTTTAAAAACATTTATTTATCGGAAATAAAAAAGTAATAATTAAAATTCAGTGCTAATAACAATTTTGAAAGATAAATTTAGGGTATTCAAAACGTCACTATATCTAGTGGATAAAATTGCGTAATAAGTTATATCTTAACGTTATTCAAATGTAAATCTTTGCATTAAGTCGAACACAGAACTGCGTTTTCTATTTCTGAAACAGAAATATTCGTCTTTTCAAGTTATGAGCTAATACTTGCTGATATAAAAAGCTTCATCAAGCTTTTTAGATTTGATCATGACCGAATTTAACTTACAATATTCTCAACAGGTGTATGTTTCAGACAAACTATATCAGTGATAGAAACCTGAGTTTTTCTTTGTGGCTTGTTCCGAGTCGGCATCAGAGGAAGCAATACCTCATAATTTCTGCCAAAGCTTCACCAGGCATTTTAAATTTGATCATGACCGAATTTAACTTATTGCACCTCAAAAGATATACCTTTCAGACAAACTGCATGAGTAATAATAGAAACATGAGCTACTTCTCTGATAACTGTATGACACAAATATCCTTAACTCTAAATCACTAATTTTATGAATATTTATTTTAATAGGGTGGTATATATCTTCTGGAAGTCATGGATGCATATGCTGCAGGATGGCCTTACCTTGTTATTGGTCTTCTGGAACTCTTCGTTATAGCTTACATATATGGTAAAGATAACTTTCACGTTAAAGCTTTATTGTTCTTTTTATTTTAACTGAAAAGTGTATTATCAAATTAACACAAAAGCTATTCTGAAAAGTCAAGAATTATAAGGAATACTGATAGTAAAAATCATCTACAAAGAGAGGCTAGAAACACATCAGTCAGATCCTGCTGAGGAAAGTAAAACAGTGTTGAATTTCCAGGGAAAATTTTTAATAAAAAAAGGTTTCTTAGCAAATGATTTTCTGCTATTCCTTTTTGGGGATTTCTTTACTTGAAGATATTTACTCGAATGCAAAAATATATTAATTATATAGCTGAGAATCTGAGTCAAGACCGAATCTGGGGATACATATATTAAATTGAGTGTTTCATCACTTATGTTCTTAAGTTTTGTATTTATGCAAACACACATACTCCTCTTTTATAAATGACAGAGAACTAGAGGTCTTCAAAATATGATAATATTGACATTCAGTTATACGCTTGTTTCCCATAAACGTAAATCATGCCCTATCCATATTTCCCAGTTCGTCCAAAAGATAAATAATATTGAAAACCTACATACTAGTGAGATCAAAAGTATCAAGAATTTTTCCATAAAATACAAGATTTCAGTCTATTGAATAACGTGTTTTAATACTCCTTTCAAAGTTATCACCTCTGACAGCAATGTGCTTGTGAAACTGTTTTTTTTTAGTCCTTAGAACATATTTAAAACCCTCTGAGCGTTATGACCGGTTATGATATTCTGTATCGCGCCACGCACATAGGGAAAAATCTCTCCTCGTGATTGGATATGGCTTCCGATGACATCATTTCCTCTATGCTTAGGAACGCCTTGGCTTTGCTTGGGCTCTAGGGTACACCTCCGTACCGTTTGTTTACATTTTGATAGCAGTACCGAAAAGATTATTACGTGCGTTGTATTTTTATTGCTGTGAGATTAAACTTCTTACAGCACTGTACTGTGGTGAATTAGCATGATAGAAGGCAGTTTTCGGAAATAGCAAAAACGACGTTGGGAACTAACATAGTACACAGTAAATTCCCAATATTTATAATCAGTTTGAAAAAGTAAAATTTATTTTTGAAATTAGATTAATATAGATTTGGAACAGAGGAATAGAGATACGTATTTTAAATTGAATATTATTACTTTATTAATAATGTCCATTTTTTAACGTGTAACATCTTTTGTACCTTTGCATAAAAATAGTGTTTGTCAGAGAAGGAAGTTTCTTTTCTTATACACGTGCATTAAATTCAGGGATTATACTGAATGCACTTATTTCTTTCATTTAAGGCAACAGAATATTAGAAATGACATAGACATTAAACATGGAAACAACATAAAATTTGCAGAAAAAATATTTTCTTCAATGTGAAAGGAACAGAATGCAACAAAATTGCAATAACAATAATATGCTTACTAGCACACAATACCTTTATAAGTGGGAGTGAGATCGTCGTGTTTGGGTTTTTTGCACTAAATTCATGAACTCAGCTATTTATATAAACTAAGCACTTAAGATTGCTTCTGATATTAACAGCATCTTTGAAAGATTTTATAATTTTATAATTTTATAATTTCATTGAACAGGAAATCATTTGCAAAACGCAGCTAAAAGAAAAACTGCGTTAGAAAGAAAACAAACGATAATTTTCACGCTTCTGTGTCACTCATACGCATCATTCATCGAAAACAAAACCATAAAAATCCCGTCTAAACGTCATTTCGCCAAGAGAAAATGATGTCATCGGAAAGTATATCCAATCACAAGTACGGATTTTGCATGACGCGGTACAGAATGCTTATATGCTGACCGGCTTTATCAGGTCATCAGAAGTTTTTCTACTTGGCATATATTAGCTTATAATTTAAGATATTTTACTTTCTTACTTTCTTTAATAACGTAAATATCATCTTAATGAATGTAAATTTATAAAAATCCAGACTAAATTAAGTAATTATGCAAAGTCAATTAATAAATGGTGTTTAAATACCGGTCTTCATAACGGATCTAAAATCCTGCGCCGCTCAGAGGGTTAAAAGTCATTTTTGTGAAATCCAGGTCTTGCAGCATTTCCTTGGCCAGAAAGGTACAATTTTAACCATAAAATATAAAAAGACACAAGGTACCATATCAGGTAAATATGGCATTTGCGGAGCCGTATCTGTTGAATTTTCGGTCAAAACCTCACAGACTAGGAGTAGGTGCATTATCATGGTGTAAAATCCATGGCCTATCTCATCTCTTCCCCCAGCAGTCTCTTATTGTACTGGCTGCGATCTGTACCTTGACAGTCTCGGTACCAAGGGACAAAAACACGAGCCTGGTGGTTGCAGAACCCCAAGAGAAGATCGTCTTATACGGTTAGATCGAAGGAGGGGCTGGCTGTAAGATCCCAAACTGCTGGCATCGGTAGCTGTCACGGCTGTTCGATCCGAATTCTGTGTAATTCCATTTAGGCATCAGTAACGATGCTACTGCTAGTCTATTATCAGCCTAATTCTGCATAATATCTTCAATGTGGGGCTGTCCGAGTAGTACTGGCAGGGGCATTTTATAGAGCCGTGTATCATGGTGGTCTCTGATATCCTGGAGTAGTGATCCTGGTCGAAAAGTTCAGCCATCGGTTTGAGAGATCTTTTTAAAGTCTGTCGCCTGCAAGTGTGGACAAGCGGCAGCAAAGCGAATTTCATATACTCTCATTGGTGACGGGACTGCCTGACAGACTATCTCCTGCCTAACATGGAGCCAATACCTCCTAATTTCTAAGTAGGAGTCGGGCTTGGTTTTGCGTCTACATGAGTTCGCGGCACCAACAGTTAACACAACTATTTCTTCTCAATTCAGGTCGCTTTCCACGAACTATATATAACACGTATATATACATAAACGCCACATGACACTCAAATAATATATTTCCTTAACGGTTTTAGCCAGTTGAAAGAAATTCATCATGCACAACAACACGATATTCCAAGAAAATAGCTAATTTGACCTTGATTTTTGACTGATTCTGAAGCGGTCTTTTCGGCTTTGCTTCACCTTTCAAAGTACTATTCATTTGATTGTTGGGCTGTTCCTGATGTACCAAACACGTATATCCGTGTTTCTTTACCATTGTTTAAATGCAAATGGGTATTTCACTCTAAAAATAACTAATTAATCAAGAGATTTAACAAGAGCAACTTTATTTAAATAATGCTTCTAAAAACTTTCTTAAAACTTTCTTAAAAACTTCTAAAAAATTTATTTAAATAATGCATCTAAAAACTTTCGTTTTTAGATGTAGAACATAAGGCATATACCATTATTACTTAATTACAAATCCGTATTTTCCTCTAAGAATCATTAATTAATCAAGAGATTAAACATTTTCTTCTAATTACGCGGGAGTTAAAAAAGTGACACAACATAGGCGCCGACGAGATTCGAACTCGTGATATCCCTTTATTAAATAGGCGATAGATAATAATGAAGTTTAAGAAGAATTCGATTAGGGAAAGCCTCTTCAAGACTCCCTGAATAAGCTGTAGCTCTCGGAAAAAATCCAACGATTTTTGGTAACCATTTTAGCACGTCTGATTATTATCAGTGGCGGTAGTAATATTGTTAGTAACATTACGTAAAATACTACACTTTTTATCAATCACAGCAGCATTACTAGGATAACACTCCAAACAATATGAAATTTTAATAGTATGACACTTTCGACAGCCTTTTTATTGAACAGAGTTGAATGTTTTGGCAACTGTAAACATGTTCAATCAGCTTCATTTTCTGATTATAAACAAATGCAGATTTCTATAAACCACTGTTCAATGCAGTATTACGTAATGATTTTCTGATACAAAAAGGTAACTAATCAAACATCCAGAACTACATTCCTGAGAATTGGTTTAATTTTACTCAAAAATTTTAAATAATGCTGTTCATCCTTTTAAAACAAAAACTGCTGAAGAGATCTTAGAATATCTCCACCCTCCCCTAAAATCACTGTCTTGATTGCAATATGCGTGAGCGATGTGGACTGAAGTATTTGCCATATAAGGTAAACTGGTGTGCTTCCTGCGGCAATCCCATTTTATGTTCTTATTTTCCGTTTTGTTTCATATACTTTTGAAGAAGTGGACAATAAGCGAAGGAAAAAAACTGAAGCATTTTAACTGCAAAGAACATTGGGAGGGGAACTTAAAACTGCGTTACATTATTAAGTAATAAAAACCCATTCTAGAATTTTCTAAAAGCTCTTTCTTCTATTTCACATCTTCACTGGATAGACCTAATTGTTTTGTCAGAATGGCAATAAGGATTGCCTATTTCAGGGATGGACTTACCGATGATTGTCTAACATACCGATTATACTTGGTTTAATTTATTTTATTATGGCAAAGCACTCGAGAGCTATCTGCCTAAGGGAATATACGTCTTTGTGGAGGACTTCCTGAGGGAAACTGGCTCGTATACACGTTACGTATGTCGAAAACTTTTCGGCCAGTCCGTTCGCTGGGATCCATTCCCAGATCCGCTGATCGAACTACCAATGTTCAGTGACTTTACCGCTTATATCGATTATGCTAAATTTTAACATGTCAAAACGCTACTAAAATTTTACGACAAAAACTAGTTGTCAATTATCAGTTAAAATTAGTTGCATATCTTTTTATTCTTATATTTCAATTTCAGTTTCTCAAAAACTTTTTAGCAATGCTGAATATTTGATTAGCTCGTTCCTTGCCGATAAAAAGCCGCTTTTTTTAACAAAAGTTTTCATAATTAAAACCTTTATAAGATAAAATGCTTAACTCCTCCTAATTTATTATGTTCTAATTCATTTTAATTCCTTATCACTAATGTATTGTTTTCTGTTAGGTATGGGAAATTTTATGGACGACTTAAAGGTGATGACTGGATGGAAACCTGGAGCTTGGATACGAAGTCATTTGCTAGTCACTATTATGACCATTAGTCCTATAGTTCTCGGGGTAAGTCCGTGATTTTAAAAAACTTGAATAAAGCTTATGTTTAATGCATTACAAACATAATATAGTTTTGAATGAAAGAGAAACATGCCAATGTAATATTTAAAACTAGACAGAAGTCCAGCCTCACATTGGCTCAGTTTTGAGGAAGCTCGGACAAAGCGTCTTTTCCTCACGATGAAAATGTTTTTGCTACGGTGTGAAGAGCAGCAACCATATTTTGTGTAGAAATCAGTGGACGGAGGAAGGAGCAAAATGAACATAAAGCTATTTGTCGAAAAAAATCATAATACATCTTTAAAAAAAAAAAAAAAAAAAAAAAAAAAAAAAAAAAACAACTCTTGCTATGATTCAATTACAGTAAACCTTCGTTAACACGAATCTCAAGAGACCGGAAAAAAAATAGAGATCGTGTAAAAAAATTTCCTTTTTAATAGGGACTGAAATGTTATTTTTGGAATAATTTTTCTACACATTAACCATTTGCAGTATAAAATTACGTAAGAACCACAATATATTACATATGTCGTTATAAAAAAACACTGCAGTGCGACATTAATTATTGTACTTTAACATGAGAAAATGCACTCGCAGATCACCAACTTCATGGTCAACGGTATTCATGGTTTCCGTAAAACTAGTGCTCAGTTCGGATGCTGCAGAGAAGTGTCATAACTGGTTTAAGCCTAGCTTCGTTGCTAAGGTAACCAGACCTTGCTACGTCGTAAAATCTGGTTTAGGTGTTTTGGCATAAAGTTCGTCGTTTTCAACTATATGCCGAATTGGCATAAGCGTCGACCAATCAGAGCGAACGCGCGAAACTTATTGAATGGAAAAGCTTTAGATACATCCATGCAGTCGCAAATTTAGCTTCTCTCAAAGCTGTAATAGTATCTCTTGAAGCAGCATTGGCTTCTCTAAGTGGCTACGGTTTAGACCTCCTTTCGCAGCTGTGAACGGAACTCCCGTATTTTATGCCCTATGCCTCTATGACATTTATATTACCGTCTGAACGTAGCGTAACATTTCCTGGCGGGTGGGCGGAATGATAATGTCCTCCTCATTTTTTTCGGATGTCATTTGTTGCACCTCGGATCAAGCGAACGCAGTTCACTGTGATAGGCATCCGCGTTTTATTGCTATTGCGGCATAACACAGTTTAGATTTTCGAACATGCATGCACTTCGAAGATTGTTCATGAGGTCAACAACAGGGATAGGATCCAAGAACAATAAGATGGTTCTGTAGTTAAACCACGGAAATTAGTCCTTCAAAATTTACAGATATAACGCTGATTCTTGTTATTTGAGTTCTCCAATAAATATTGAGATAGAATATGATAGAATAGGCTATTTTTGGGCCGTAAGCCCTTCGACCTCCTCAGCAACCAGAAATAAAATACACTGGTGTGCAAAAATTAAGGACGAAGTCGAAAAATTAGCATATCAGCTGACAGAAGGCAGAGCAGACAGAAAGACCAATCAGGAGATTAAGTAAGGTGATGTACGGTAGCACATGCGCAGATATGCAGGTAGACGTAATGGGGGAGTTTCTGAGTAGTACAAAGCATGTTGTCGGTGTAAGATCAGTATTTCTGGCAAAGAGATTGCACGTCGTATAGCAGTTAAAATCACACCGAGTTGCTGCCTCAGCGAGAAATGGCGAATAATCAATCTGTTAGACGACATCTGGATGCTTTTACCCGAGGTCGAATCATTGGGAAGTTGGATGCTGCAGAGAAGTTGGATGCCGCAGTGTGACAAGTGTGGCTGCAGAGTTCGGAATTGCTCACAGCATCGTTTCACGACTTTGGAGACAATTTCAAACTACAGGAACAGCTATCCGGGGGTTTAGTAGTGGTCGTCCACGAGGAACCACACCCGCAGATGACCAGTATATTGCCTTACAGGCCAGAAGAAACAGGCGGCAGACAGCGGGAGAAATCGCTAGACACACGACACAGGCGACTGGACGACCGATATCGCGTTTTACCGTGGCCAGAAGACTGCACGGTGGTGGTCTGTTTGCACGACGCCCTGTACGGTGTGTACCTCTAACGCCTGCCCATCGGAGAAGGCGTTCTCTGTGGTGCCGGGAACACCGGAATTGGAGAGACAATGAATGGGGACGAGTACTCTTTACAGATGAGAGCAGATTTAGTCTGAGTTGCGATTCTAGACACATACACATCTGGACAGAGCGGGGAACACGCAATAACCCCTTCAACATCATCAAAAGGGACTGTTTTGGAGGTCGCGGAGTTCTCGTTCGAGCAGACATAATGCTTGGTAGCCGGACCGACCTTCATATCTCCCAAGGAGGTTCGTCACCTGGGACTGCTATTGTAACGAGGTTCTTCTTCCTTACATGCGTCTTTTCACAAGGGCTATGGGTCCTCAGTTCCTCTTCATGGACGACAACGCTCCACCTCATCGCACAGTTACTGTCGAAGAGCTGTTGGAGAGTGAAGATATTGAACACATGGATTGGTCGGCAAGGTCTCTGGATCTAAATCCCGTCAAGCATGTACGGAACTTACTAGGGAGACCCGTGGCAGCACGTAACTTATCGCCAGTAACGATTCCGAAACTGCGATTGGTGCTACAAGAGGAACGAGCAGCAGTGTCTCAACAGCTCATTAACAACCACATATCCAGCATGCACAAATGATGTGAAACCTGCCTAGCAGTCAGGGGAGATCATATCCCCTATTAAAGACCGGATGTTTCTTGCTGGACACCCATCACAGGGATGTTTCGGCCTTCAGTCGCATTGCGCTCCATGCTACTTTTTCAATAAAGCTTCTTTTTATCCCTCTGATTTCTCTTTTAGTAAGTGTTGCTTACATTACTCATGTCCTTACGTATTGGGGATCTTACGGTATTAAATGTGTTGATTTGGAAAGCTTTTGTACAAAGTTATATTGAAAAAACCGTCTCGGCCTTAATTTTTGCACACCAGTGTATACACCTTGTCTAACATGTTGGTACAATTATTGATTTCAGGTATTCTACCTTTGTAGATATGAATAACTTGGCCGACATTTGTAGAAATTTCACTACGGTATTTTTTACATGATTTTGGGAGTGTTTCAAATTTAGATCTTTTGTTTTTACCTCGATAGTGATATATTTTTTACCAGAAAGTACCTTATGAGAGACAATTTTGGGTTTAAGTGCTGGGCAAAGAAACTAAGCGATTGAAAAGTATTAAAAAGAGTTCTTCGTCTATATTATTATTAATTACTGGCTGAACCTCTGAAATTACACTAGCTGGGTTCATTAAAATCATTGCACACTTTTTCTTTTTTATAATTTCGGCTCTTGCTGTTCAGGATACTAGTGCATATAAAAAATAAAAAAAAGCTCATATTTTGCCACGCAGAGTATAAATGCATTCTTTTGTGGCAAATTTTACGTTACATGTGGTATTTTGATAGTTGGAACAATATCTTGTCGCTTCAACTATACGAATTTGGAGGTTGAAATAACATCTTTTCCTTCCAACTAAACGAATTTGGATAGCTGTCTTTCTTTTCGTGTCCTTCGTCCTCACACCCCCCCCAAAAAAATTCTTCATGGGGGGGGCATCCTACGGCTAATTATTACACCTGACTCTAGTTATCTGGAACGAAGTAGAAGGTTTAGTTCTTCGAATTTCTAAATATTTTATGTGCTGTGCAAATTTTTTTAGTTATTTAAAAATTAAATTAAAGCTCCAAGAAAAAAAATTTTTTAGTCCAAAGGGGCAATTTTCCCGGAAGGACTATTAATTTCGTTTTGGCATTTTGCGTTGGTTCACTTTTCAAATTGTTGCCACCAACTATTAGAGCCCTGTATTATATTTAAAGAAATTAAATAATGAAGAATCTGCATAAATGTATTTATGTTTCTCGCATTGTGATAAAACATCAAATTTTGAGTAACATACGTTTCACCCGAATATGGGCATCTGCAAGCCCAAATTTGCAATTTGTTTTATTATCCATTTCATATTTTGTAAAACTTTAACGAATTTTGATTAACAAACGTGGCGATTTCAAAATGACAATAGCAACGTTGTACAGAAAAAAACAGTTTTATCTCCAGCGCGTGAGACTGTGTATAGGAAATTCTAAAGATATGCTCAGTTTAAAATTATTTTGCGATATTGTTCTTGAATTGAATTTCATGGCTTAAGTGCGAAGAGCATGGCATTTAATAAATAAAGGTAACACACAAAATGTTTAAAAAAACGCCCCTTTGGACGTAATTTAAAATCTGAAACGGTTCAGATTTTTCTTTTTTTTAATCATGTTTCGCAAAATCGGCGAACTGAATGGAACTCTATTCTAAATGGTCTGTTTACCCATTTATTATCTGCTTTAATAATAATATGTTGTAATGTCTGATACCTCCCTCGCTCTTGTATTCGAGGTAAAAGGCTTGTACAATTCCCTCTGGCGATTGATTGCCGCGGGAGAGGAGTCAGTTAGGGTTTGGACAACGCCGGGGGTGACTGCACCGCAAGTTTGATAGAACTGCACGATAGTATGCAGGCGTGCACTTCTCCGTTTGACATCAATTAATGTTAATCATATGTAAATATCTTGTAACATAATTAATTACCTTTTATATATAAATAAAAATATGTATGAAAGAAGTTCCATTATTGGATTGCGACCACGGATGACAAAAATGTAAAGAACCAAACAAAACGACACGACATATGTCTTACTCATAATCCCGATTTAATAAATTTGGATGTACTTACGATTTAATTTTAATTCATTTGATGAGAAAGAACATGCGTTTTAATTCAAATGTATGATGATTGTCATTAATTCAAACGCGCTGCTACAATTAAATTCATACATAGCATAAGATTCGCATAAAAGACAGTATTGTACTGTCTCATTTTCTTCTGGTGCAGTTGTCCGAAAAACTTCTTCCAGAGATGTAATTAGATTTTCGTTTCTATGGCAAACAATAAAATTGCTCCCATTTTAGTACATGTTCATATTTCATCCCCGATATCACCGATTTTTAAATATTTAATTTTGCCATTATCCTTTTTTTTTTCACTTTTCATATTTATCTCTTATTTTCTATTTTCTGAAAATTTCGGTATATATTGCCAAGAAAGAAAAAGGAACCTGTCACTAAATAAGTCTTAAACTTGTATTTAAACTTTTGTTCTTATTAAAGCTATTGTTTATTACATGTTTATTACTGAATGTATAATTTATTTTTCTCATTTAAGCGATGAACTTAGTTTATACATTTTTTTTTATCTATTTATTCAGAATTAACAGTATTTAGAATTATCTAACAGTTAGATTCTTAAATTTCTAACTATTCTTAAGATTATTTAGTTACCCAGAATTTTAAACTTCAGTTGTTTTAAATAATTTCTATTTCACTAGGTCATTCTACTCTTGAGCTGGATTAATTTCAAGCCTCTTGTCATGGGAGACTATGTATTTCCAATGTGGGGTAATGCTATAGGCTGGGCAATGGCTCTTTTGCCTATATCTTGCATTCCTCTAGCAGCAATATGGCAAATCTTTACAAAACACAAAAATGTTCCATTACTTAAGGTAATTAACTTGCATTGCCTATTTTTTTTAATATTACATGCTTATTTAAAAATAACTGTGTTCCATAAAGGTAACTGTGTTTCATATACGTAAACTGCCTAAAAATATTTAAAATTTGGTTTGGTTTATTTTAATTATGACAAAGCAAACGAAGGCTATCTGCCTAAGAGAAGGAATACCTTTGTGGAGTTTTTAATGGAAACTTGCTCGTACACACGTTACACAAAGGGAAAACCACGAGACCCCCATGCAGCCAGCCCATTCACCGAGATTCTTAGAGAACTTTCTGCGTAGGAGGGATTTGTATTTATCTTGTACGCATGGTAAAATACAAAACTTTCACGCACCGAGGTTGCTCCACTGGGAATCAAACCGAAGGTGAAACAAGCAATTTTTAGACACTATCGACCATTTAAAAGCAGAAGCCTAGCTTATAAGAACCTTATTTTATCTTCCAATGCATAATTCTTCATGGGCTGCTGGAATTCGGTTATCACATTCTGCTAGACGACATAAAGGGAGGCTCTGGCATTTAAAAACTTTGAATTCTTATTCTTAGTATTATCTTTCTTTAAAAAATTTTATTATGTTAAGTAGATTTGTACAATTATTTCCTATCAAGCGATGAGCATAAACTCCGCTCTTAAAGATTTAAAAAAGAATCTCAATTTATAAACTTCGAAAATTTAAATCTTCAGCAAGGGACCTGTATCATATACATTGCTAATGTTCAATACTGAGTTAATAATACCAGTATTAAGATACTATAGCCCTTTCTCAATTCATACGAATAACTTACAAGTTATGATAAAAGGGTTGTTATAAATGATTCATCGTATTTCAGAAATCGCGTATTACAAAAAATGTTAATTATGCAGTAGTAAGTGATGCTAGAAACTCCGTAAGTTTTCCTTCACGCAGCAAACATTCTGTGTGTACTTAATTGGTTACACATACTATATCTAAGCGGTAGTTAAGTTTGGTTCCAGTGGCGGCTCGTAATAAGCACTGTGGAACTGCAGCACCCCCTGTTTCCACTTATTATTTTTAATATTTAATATAATGAGCCTTTTTTCTTTAATTCTTTCTTTATACTTCTACAATATATAATCCTTAAACTTAATGTCAGTAGCCATCCTCCAGTTTATGAAAAAGGTACGAAAGTTTTTGTATGGAACTGCGCTTCACAAGGCTGTTCTGCGCAAGCGCGCACAGAAAGCAGCACTCGAGCCAGGGAGATAAAACAGCACTGTCGCTCTTGCAGTGCCGAAATTCTGGAAACGTGATTATTTCTTACTCCGCGCGTGTGGTATTTGGCTGTTCTGCGCATGCGCTCTTAGGAAGCAGCGTACGAGGCTGAGAGGGAGAGAGCACTGTCGCTTTTGCAGTGCCGAATCTGGAGTGTCGTTGGGAGCTGGTTCTTTTTTTTTACTCCGCGTGTGCTGTGTTTAAAAATCATACACCATATTCTTGGTTAGATTATTTTTCAGCTATTCTATTTGATTCATTTTTTTCGGTTCTTTTATTTTACAGAAAACTTTAACCATGTCCTTGCATCCTCAAGTAATAAATTCTGTGACTGTAAGTGAACTTCAAGAGCTTTCGTTTTCATGCGCTTGCAATGCTTTCAATATAGAAAAATTTCCTCAGTTATCATTCAGAGATCGAGGAGAAAATTATTGATCTCTTCGCGCAAATTAAAACAAGAAGAATGGATTTCATTTTTAAATGAATAGGTAAAGCTTGAACTGTAACAATTTAAGTTAAAGTAATTAAGAAATGTTTAATTTTTCTTTTGTAAAATTTCATGGAAGTTTCAAAATAAATTTTCTTTTTATACATGTTTGTTTCCCTTTACACACGTTTAAAACAAAGGTTAAATTTTTTTGGAACAGCACCCCCACTAATTTTAGCTACGAGCCGCCACTGTTTGGTTCATACCTTTCCTGCCACTCCTTGTCAACGGTCATCATGGCAGCATTATTACGTTCCTTGAGCCCTACTATTGTTGTTGGAGGTAGAGATATATACAAAAACAAAGGTACCGACAAATAAAGAAGTCTCACAGAAGTAGATCAAATCTGTCCATCGTGATAACTAAAGGTGACTGCAACTTGGATGCGTGTCGTGTGACCACGGGGCACTGCGATAAGCAAAAGTTATACAATTCCTCGTTCTTTTCGACTATCAGTTATTACTATACGCTCTGCACAAAAACAGGGGGGGTTCTATATCTCTCGTTCTACTGGACAGATTGATGAAATCTTAACACGTTTTTTATGTCTCGAAAGCGCGACTTTGGATATATATTTGATTTATATATAACGTTGCTACATAGATATTTTGAGACAAAATCGGGCTTGGCTGAAATGCCATATCTTTTTTTTTTTTTTCCTCCCCATATTTCGATCTTAAGATTCAAATTATACCAAAGTGCCAAGCTTTTTAAATCGCGCTAGTAGGTTTTAAAACATTAGCACTCAAAATTTTACCTCCTCGATGTTAACTGAAATGGGTATATATTTATTAATATCTCACTTTACATTAAACTTACTTGATTCTTTCTTTCACAGCTCGAAACTTAAGTTCAATCCAAATAAAATTCGCAGATATTTGAGTTATTTTTTAAATTTGTATTTTGAAGTAATTTTTAAAAATTTTTCGTAAAAATTTTCAATTACAACTTATAAAATTTTTACCATAACCTTAAAGTAGATGTATTTCTAGGCATACCTGCAAAAAATTATATTTTTTTTATTAACAATTTTCCAAGATATACGTGAATTTATATAATGGCGCATTTTGAAATTCCTCATATTTGTTATAAGCGACAAATGTGATTTACGCACTTTATTAAAATTATTTGAAAGAATGAACGATGCATCCCTTCTGCACAATGAAAGGGAAAGGAAAACAGGATCTTACCATGTTTTACAAAATTTAATATTTAGGCATAATTTGAGTTGTAGAATCGAAATATGAAAAAAAAATGGGTACGTCATCATTTCCAAAAATGTTCGATTTTGTGTCAAAATATCTATGTTTGCACAACGCAACATAAAAATCTATATAATAATAATTTATATAATATATATCCTAAGTCGTGCTTTCAAGACATGTAAAAATCAAATTAAATTTCGTCAATCGGCATGAAAATAGATATTAAATATGCATTTCATTATAGTTGGATGGGAAATATAGAGATGTCCACACTTTTTGTTGTGTAGAACTTTAAAATACAGTATTTTGAAATATGGTCAATTATTTTGATAATAGTCTTAAATTTTGACACTTGATTTATTTTAAAAATTATCTTTTCTTCTTTTCCAGAGGATATGCTTATTGACAAAGCCAACAGCTGCATGGAGAGCAAATGCCATTGCAAACAGTCCCAGCCAGGCTGGCAATGGCACCTTAAATGGCTACGATAACCCTGCTATGACGACTGAACCACCGCCAGTTTATAGTTTATCTCACTTATAATAAGTACACCCACCACAAAGATGTTTATTTTTGTAGCTTTCTTGACATACCTGCTAATAGTGGGTTACTGTGTTAAAAACTAAATATTGTGAAGCTACCTCGTTGCAAGGCATTTATTGCCTGACAGCAAGCTTGAAACAAATAGCAAACGTCTTTTATCTTTTTTAAAAACATGTAAATGATGTATTTCATTTTACAGAGAAAAATCTAAGTATTTTTGGAATGGGCTTGAATTTGCTGAGAAACATTACAGATAATATTTCCTTTAAGTCTTGTTCAAAATTTTTCATGACCATCTGATCATACAAGCACAGAACTATTAAGATTGTATTTTCAAATACAAACTGTTGAATTAGTTGAGGATATTGCTACTACTTATTGTAGTGTATATGAGCTTTAAAGAGTTAAAATGCCACAGATGGTGAATGCTTCACAGAGCAATTAAACCAGGACTATAAAAGTACAGTTGCAGTAAATTTGCAGCCACGTTGATTTTGATGCATTAGTTGATAATTCTGTTACAAAACTTTTATCAAAGGGCATCTAATATGCAGTTATTATAGTTTATGGAATACACTGAAAGGCAGAGAGAGATAACTGGATACTTTTTTCATTTTACTACTTTAGAAGCATTAATGATACATTAAGAAAAATAAAAACTATCTAAGTTATGCCTCTAAACTTATAACCACTCTATACGGTTTCCCTCATAGAGGAGTTACACGAGCAATGCTCAAGATAATATTTGATTTCATCTAATACTCACTTCTAGTATGGTCTTTGTCACTGATCCAAAGCAATAATAATCAGGGCCTAATTTATGAAACTGGAGGGCCAATGCAAAACTTCTTGAGGAGGCTCCTCTTTCTCTAAATTCTGTACAGTGTAACAGATATCAATGATATGAGTTACTTACAGTTACTTAAAATATTTCATTGTTGTGTTATTTTACTTGCCAGGCAGTATCAGATCTAAGTTCATGAATTTTATTGTGATGAGGAATGCATGACTGCGAATGGCCTTGGGAATCTTAGGGATGAGAGTTTGACTTCATCCAAGTTTTAAAGGAGTATACCCGGGGGATGGGTCCAGGGATCTTCCCGCAACACCAAACCACTCGAGAGGACATTTGATTTCGCCATGTATGTTAAGTGCCAAAGTGCCTCAAAGACATTATACGCTTACAAAACATCAAATCCATCTCCCAGATTTCTGCTTGGACTGAATGATAATGCAGCCACCAACGATAATTGTTATACCAGTTAAGTGGCAAGTGTTTGGTGAAATAATCTAAAGAATCATTATTTTTTCCATTTAAAGTTATTTTTAAAAATGCATTTTAACTTTCTACAAATTTTTTTCCATAGTTTCGGTTCATTTTGTACTGTATAAGCTCAAGACTGTGATTTAAAATGTGTATATTATAAACTTATACATTTTAAATCATGGTCTTGATTTTTTAAAAAATTGGGGATAAAAAGAAAAAATAAGGAATTCTTACAGATTTTATTATAAAACTCAATGAACTAAATTACAATAATAATAATAGGCAATAAAATAGCTTATCAATTTAATACAATAAAGCATGTGACCCCAACTGCGATAATCAAAAGACGTTCTTGTGACACCATGAATTTCAAATGTGATTGTCATTCATTAGCTCAGATTGGTCTTACAAGTTAGCAATATTTTATGGATCAAGGTTTCAGTAGACAATATCAGTAACAAATAAGAATGCAAGACAACAGTCAGTGTCTAATTTTTAAAGAAAGGTATTTAAAAAAAAAATTAAAATATGGAATTTAAAATTTTACTTGTTCCTAATTTTATATTTTTAAAAAAGCAGAATTAAAAAAATTGTTTAATTCTGTATGATTCAGTATCACAGACCATTCTAGAGTGATTACAGGATGAAGTAAAATACCACCTGTGTATTTCTCAATTAATTTCACAATTTACATAAAGTACTTATAAGATTATTTGATTGATCAACTGATTAAGTAATGCAAGAAATTCTACCTGGCTATGGGAAGGTGTAATTTCAAGATGACTTTTTAGGAAGCATTCACACGATAGTCATCATTATTGTCATAATCCTAAAGAGTAAAAGTCATTAACTCCATTTACATCTGTAAAACAAGGTTTAAAGCATAACCAGTAATGGAAGGTAACATCGTGCAGATAACTCAGTGAAATCGTTAAATGAATCAGTTCATGGTTGTTTCCTTGTTATTAGTCAGTTCTTCCAACAGGTTGGCATAATGTTGAACAGTTAGAACATTTAGACAAAATCATGATACCAGTATCGGTGACATAGCAAGGTCTAGTTGCATAGTTCAGCTTATGGCACTTGTGACAGAAAAGCCCTCTCGTGAACACTCCATTAAGGAGCATTGGCTGTGTCTCATGTTACAGGAGAAAACCATGAAAAACCCGTGCAGCTATCCATACACTAAAATTCCAGCCTGGGCCGAAATAGCAGAGTTCAGCTCTTTTATCAATTCTGTCATTGGTGGGCACACTTAAAAAATAAAAGGCAAAACTTACTAGATTTTTTTTTCCTGTTTGATGTTTCACTATCAATCTGCATTTGTAAATTTCCCAAATATAAATCATTTGATATCTATGAAACATTTTTAATCACCCTGTGTATTAATGCTTTATTTTTACGAAGAACTCATTCCACCAAGAGTTATGCATTAGAAACCAGTAGTTTTCATGAGGAGTAAATATTTTTTTCTGCACTTTATTGTTCTGTAGAATCTAATATATTACATTTCTTATTTATTCAGTCACCTGTGTTAACTATTATTTTTTCTGATGAAAAAAAGAGTTCTAAAGCTATTATTATTTATTACGTTATACACTGTGGTTGTTCAATAAGTGCATTTTCCCAACTTTTACTACCTAACATAATGTTGGACACATACTGAAACTAAGCTAATTCAAACATTTTTCTGACTCTGTGATCAAACTTTTGTAAAATGTTTATGGTTGAGTAACTGTTCTTGAATTGCAGAAAAAAATCTTGCAGCATGGTTTTGAGAGGAAAAAGATTATTAAAGAATGAGTAAAGAGTCAGCAAATATAAATTTTCATTCCACTCCTTAAATGGACTGGCATGACTTTCGTGTCGATATCTGAAAGTTATACGCACATTTTAAAGTGTAAATAGTGTTATTTTATACTTATAAATGATAAAACTATTTTCAATTATTACATAAAAATAATTGAATAATTAATTAATTTTATGTAATTTCTTTAACAATCTAAAATGCAACTCTTTAATCAAATTGAAAAATATGATTTAAACATACTTATGAATATTATGAGCCACCAAACTTTCTTAAGAACAATGGAAATCTAATTTGTATATATTTATGTATATTTAAGTATTCTATATTTTATGTATATTTTTGCAGTTGAAAATAAAATTTGATATGAGTGTCAATGTCTGTTGATTCATTAAGTGGTATTAATATACCAGTGGTATTAATATATATATTCATTAAGTAGTATACCAGATAATGAGCACATGTTAACAAGTAAATTTTTGATTAGAAAAATTCATTTTAGTGTACCCCACTTTTATTTTTGAATGAACTTTCAAACACAATTTGGAGATCTTTTTTACCCTAATTCTTAAACAGAAATGCTACATAATTACATTATTTTAAAATTAATATTGTAATATAATGCTTATCAATATGAAAGAATATTTCAAACCTGTCATTTGATGAAATTTTATTGCAGGGATAAATCAGATTTTTAGTTACTAACTGTTATAATCTACAAGAAGTCTGAGAAGTATGGGTTTAAAATATACCATACTTAAATTTATTTTGTTCTTCTTCCTGATATCCAATTTTTTTCATTTATTTTCAGAAGAAAAAAAATGGAATGATAATGACGGCAATCAATTTATCAATATTTTTTTAGATAAAATAGAAAATTTAAGCACTTTTCTAAATATTTTCAAAATTATGACCCAATGCTCTATTTTTGAAAGACTTTTCAGAATCTTCTAACTGTACATACAAGTGAACTTTTAATTGTTTCATATTTATCTCCTACAAATGAGTAAGTCATTACAAAAAACTTTTTTTTCACAAAGAGTTTATGTTTTGCAATCTAATATAACCCCAGAGGATTTATTTTAAATAAATCACTTCTCATATTTTGCATACCCCTTCTTTTGATGACTTGTTTTGGTATATTTATAATTAAGAGATGATATATGTATTGGAATATGATTAATCCTGAAAGTAACTGATTATCCTGAAAGTCAAATTATTGAATTCAATTGTTTAATTAAATTTATTGAAGATGCCTGTATAAGCAATGATTTGCAACCCCCAGAGTGACTGCATTTATCCCAGTCATGAGATTTTTTTTTGTCATTTGGTGCATATTAAATTAGAATTTAAAATATTTTTCTTTTTTACTTTCATTAATAATGCAAATATCTTAATGAATAAAATTTTATGAAGACAAAAACTAAATAATTACGAAAATTTAGCTTGTAAAAGATGTTTAAATACAGGTCTTCATGAGAAAATCCAAAAGGCTATGCCACTCAGAATGTTAATAGTCTTTGAAATAGGCTTCTTGTGAAGCCACACACCGTTTCCAATGGTTTCCATTGTTGGTACAGGTACCCCTTCATGAGAAGCCACAGGGAGACAAACTCGGAAAGAAGTTGGCTGAGACAGCATTGGCATTGAATTATTGGAGAGAAAGGCCTAACTTTTTCTTGTAATATGTCACTTGCACAGAGGTTTACTAGATTCATTGCTACAATTATACATATGCTACTCATTCCCACTGCTAGGAATCAGCTACAGTTCACAACAAAGACACTCCACTGCATTCTCCCATCCATCACACCTGCACAATGCACCAGAGCCAATCCACTCACTTAAAGGGCAAATGCTGTATACAGCTTGCTGTAAGATGAATGTTTCACATAAAAGTTCACCTTTTTTATTTTATTTGTAATAAATATAGTTAGTACAACAGCAGTTCATTGTAACTTTTTATTTTATTTGTTATGAAATAGTCAGTGTAGCAGAAGTTCATTGTATATTTTTATTTTATTCGTTATGAATATAATCACTATATCAAAAGTTCATTGTATCTTTTATTTGCTATGAACATAATCAACACAACACGTCTCATTAAAAAAAAAAGAGAGAGACACATACAAGTCAATAGCTTTATTGAACCAGTTCACCTGATTGTTAGACAAGCCCCATACCATTTGTGCTGGCAACAAAGGGCATTGAAACCTAAGATGTGAGACTTGACAAATGGTAAAACCCAAAAGAAGAAAATAAAGTGTACATGTTCATGTGAAGGAGGACATATATGCACCCACTCAATTGCACACACGTATATAAGAATATATCAGAATTATCGTTTTAAAAAATACAAGTATTTCTACAAGAAGAAAGGGAATGTTAAAAAACACGCATAAGTACAATGAAGCTCACAAAAACAAAAAATTAAATTACAAATCAATGTTAAATAACATTTTCTAGTTTACAATATATAACTTAAAAAAATCACACTAAATAAAAGATACTGTTTTATTTTGATTAAAGGAATGCCTGAAATGTGACTAAACTAACAAATACAAAAACTGAAACACAGTCTTAACTGACAGTAATGCAATACATACATTTTAGAATAATTTCAATTTACATGTGGTATAATTTCGGCCATTGATGTTAATTTCTCTACTGTCTGAATAAATATTGTAGAACATACTACATTGTGTAGTAATGCTACTTGACTGCAGATTAAGATAAAACATATCCTAGTAGGAACTAGAACAGCATATAATCAGCTTGCACATTATACCATAAAAATTGTGCATCATTTTAAAAACAATGTAACGCCTATAGATTATCAGTGACACTTAACACAATATGAAGAAATACACAACCATGTTAATACTACACACAACTAACCCATTGACAAAGCCAAAAAAAATTTTTAAATTAATATTATTACTTCCATATTTTATCTATCACACATATTTTGTGCACATTAAGATGACAATAAGAATTTTTTAAGTGAAAATAACTTATAAAATAATACCGATATTTTAGGAAGTATTCCCAAAATTAAAACTATTCTGAAAATTGCAACATGAAAGTTTAGCATAAAAACAATACTATATTAATGTCAAAAGAATACTTTTGTCTTACATTAAAATCACACATGCCAAAAAATAAAAGTTAAAAACTAAACATATACACAGTGTTTCATACTTACTAAAAGTAAAAGATTTACAATTCAACAGCTGCAGTTACCTCCCCTGACTTTCAGTTGACTTGAAAGTAACAAAAATATTAAATGTTACCAAAATGAAAGAAAAAAATAACTATGGCAACAGTTTTCCTTTGATTGATTAAAATTCAAAGTAAATCATGAAAACATAATCCAATAGGTTTTATAAGTTTTAAAGCTTGAAACTTATGTATTACGTAAAAAGCTGTTATATAAAGTTCTTCCAGAAATGCAACAGAAGTTACAAAATTTACATAAGTTCTATATAACTGACCTTCAATGCCAGTTTTTTTGCCGCACAATGCCCTAGGCATTTGACTAGAAATTATTCACACTAATAGGCTACAGGGCAAATAGACAGCACTCTCTACAGAGAATCAATCATTTTTGAGCCAAATGGAAATTGTTTTGAGAACTATCTCTGGCTATATAGAAAAAGATAGGAGAATTAGTGACAAGAAAAACTAATATCTCTCTTTGAGCAAGGCAGAAATACTCAGCCAGGGGTGTGCAATAAGTTAAAATTAAATGGCATACTGTATGTCATAAATGAAAGAGCAGGGAAATGTTTGCATATCTTTTCAAAAAAAAAAAAAAAGAGAGAGAGAGAAACAAAAAGCAATTTTTATTGCAACAAAACTAACAGATTTACTAATAGATTGGAGGGAACTTCATCTGCACTTATCTGTGACAAATTAAAATACATCACATTGCAGTTTGATTTTATGAAAGGACATAAGTTTTTTAATTTAACCAACGCCCACTTTATTCCACATGTGTGTGGAAATACAATTACAAAATTACCAGCACATTCGCATAAATAATTACTTCATCAATGTTTCAGCAATGGTAGAAATTTCCCGGTAAGCATTAGAAACTTTTTAGCAAACTAGCTGCACACAGGAAACTAACTCTAATAAAATATACAGAAGACTAGACTAGATTACACTTTTAAAATGGTTTCAATTAACAATTTTAGCTGGGATAATAGTCATACTCCATTAAATTTAGAACATAATCAAATATTTAAATATATTTCAAACTTCCCTCCATGAATGAATAAAATTGGGAATATTACTAATTAATCTATTTTATACAGAAAAAAGGTTTAAAATGAATTTTTAGTTACTTTATTATTTTAATCTTTAGCTTTTGTTAATCTATTATTTTAATCTTTAAGCAATGAAACTCAGTTATAATACAGAAAGTTACAATTTCTTGCAAGACTACATACATGGAATAGAAATCTGTTTCTTGAGGTATCACAGAGTGTAACAAGTGTTGGTGCATTAAGTACACAAAATAACACAAATAGAGACTTTTTACAAAGATTCTAACAACATATGCTTCACTACAAAAAGTACAATAGGATTTTTTTAAACACCACTGCAAAACATAATAGTGTTTAGCAACAATATTCTTCACAATCATCACTTTTATTAACTTGTAAACAATAGGCCATCAATAAAATTGAACACCCCTGTGGTGAGAATTATGTGAAACAAAATCAGACTAATATGCAATCTCGCAACACCTCATAGATGGCAGAAGTTGTCAAAAATGTTGACTTTCTATGTATTTTATATATATATATTTATTTATTTATTTATTGTATATATACAGATGGAGGGCCTGCGCTGTGGACGTTCAGAGTTCTATCCATATCTGTACAACAACATAAGTACTCTACAAATGTACCTAGGGACAGTGACGGAGCTCGTGTGTAATAACTGCATCAGTCCACCTCAGAAACAAAGTGCAAAATTACATAAAAGAAACTTAACGATAATATCTAAAGCATTAAATGATAACCACCGAGAATTATCAGTCAATGATTTGCATAACTGGTTATTAGAAGTCATCCGATTATCTGCAGGTAAATACATAACAAGAGTGTTGTATCCTTGCATGGCCGGTTTCTATTTGGATAATGAACCACATTCTTCTGGTGCTGCAATGCAACCAGCAAGTGTGTGGCAGTGTCGGTAACAGTCTCTGCAGTACTTAAGGGACGAATACTGAAAAAAGTACTCAATAGAACTTAATAGCGTTGTTGAAATTCATGGTGCCATCGGTTAAAATCAATGTAAAAAACTGTTACAGAACCATTGGCCAAACCTGCCAGCAGAAATCTATAAAAAAGCAATAAAAGAAAACAGTATAATTTATATGTTGACTCTGACAACAGCTATGAAATAACTTTGAAGCAAATAAAATAATTTATGTCAAAATATAATCTTTCAAATACATGCTCTAAGAAAAAGGAAATTATATAAATTTAATAGAAAATGGAGACGTGTACTTATTCTTATTTGCTGTAGGAAAAGGATATTTTGGTTGCATGTGCTAAATTAACAAATTTTGCACTTTTCCACATTAATTTATACTCTTCACTTTTTAAATATCAAGATCTCAGCAGGTGAAAAACTTTCATTTATTTCAAATGGCAGAGTACTATTTTGCACTTGTCACCTTAATCACAAATGGCCAACTGGTAGACAATAGACTAAAAGCAGTCTTTGAGGTCCTTTTCTGAGCCTTAAAATAGACTAATAAAGCAAACTATTATTGTTTATCGACTTCTTGATATATCCACATTTGCATATTTTTTACCATTGTAGAACTGGTTTAAGAAACTTGTTAGTTATCAATAATATTACCCAAAACTGAATTTGCTGATCTTGCTGTTATGTAAAGGCATCAATAGAGCTTTAATTAACTCGCTTTCTGTTCCAAGCCTTAAAATTTAGCATCTTCAGTCCCAGCATATCAAATACAGCATGGTTCAATTTCCTTTCATAGACCCACTGAATCAAATGCAACATCAGAATTAAATATTATGGTATCGTATTTGATACCCTAAAATAGAATATTTTGTTTAAAAATTTAAAAGCAAATAATTGATGTTAGAATGATACGACATTTAACAAAGAACGCTTTGAGTTCAACATGGTATTTGTTTCACACAGCAAAAGTATTTTAAATTTTTGTATACAAGTGTAGCAACAGAATATAATGTGTATCGATTTTTGTGCTTCATTATTTCACATATGGAATCATTATTAATAATACTGCACTTTGCCTAATTATAAAAAATCAAGAATTTCTGTTTAAAAAAGAAAATTTAAGCAGCATTACATAAGAATACAAATATTTTGATAAATTACAAGTTTAATAAAAATTGTTTTTCATGTTAGGCTTAACTCCAAAAAGACTTGAGCACACAGTGACATTCATTGTTCACAGAACAAAAAAGCTACATACATAAGCATTTTGTGTGGAAATATATTAAAAATTGTACTTTAACATTTTTATATATGTAATCTTTTATCTCATCTTGGTCTTTTTTTTAACTGCAACACTATGAACAAAGATTACTTCAAATGTATATTGTTACAATCCTGTCACTATCCTTGTTTGTTATCCTACAACATAATCCTAAACATTTCCAAATCAATATATCATTTCCCCTTGGGAACGGCAGGCATATTTTGTCTTTTTTCAACATTGGCCACTCCTAAGGCCGCAAGTAGTGGCTATTTTATTGTGGAATCAAAACATCATCATACCAACATAAAATTTTTATGTAATACATTATTTATTGATTATAATTTGATTTAACTGCAAAGTAATTTATTCTCATAGAGCAGTATAAAACTTCCATGATTGCTAATGTATTTCCATACTTTTTATATAAATATACATTATGACTTATTCATGCACTTTTACATGTACGCTTCTATATAAATAAGAAGTCTCTAATATTTTTTGACATTTTTATTCTTTTAAAACAAACTTTATTTAAAAAATGTGTAAAAAAAAAAGGTATCACAGAGGAAAATTTAAACTTTTCTAACTAAATTTAAGAAATAACTGCAAAATAAAATTTATTCAAGTGATTAATGGTTTCATACCACATAAAACAAGATACATTATTGGAATTAGTTATTGGCTATATCAAAAATATTAATCTTTCGTAATGTGATAATCATTATGTGAAAAATTTGTTAATTGTTATATGTATGATACAGCATCGGATTAAGGCTGTTACAGGCCCTAAGCACTTATGGATTTTGGTGTCGGTCTATATATTTACTCCTGCAGTTCACCCATCCTTCTTCTTTCTTGGTCTTAGTTAGCTGCATCATTCCATAAAAACCGGTAATGGAAATTTTTTGTGGTGCCCTTTCCCTTGAGTTCCTAATCACCATTTTGTAAAGCCCCCTTTGCTTGAAGCCCTAAGCAAAGCTTATTTTGCTTAAAAGTTAATTCAGCTCTGTAGGAGAAGTAAGTATCTAGGAAGTAAAGACTAATTTTTGTTCCTTTGCTTTTACTAATTTTTGTTTCAATTTTTGTTCCTTTGCTGTTTGCACTAAAAAAGCCATCTTGTTAAAAGCGTAGTAAATGCACTACGAATTTGTCATGTAATTGCACTACTAATATGTCCTTAAAGCTGGCAAGAGATCTTGACTATTCAGCCACGGTTCTGTGGCTTGATTACAACATAAGCAAATGTGCACTTGAAGCTCAGAAATCAACATGTGAATCTGTGTTCTGAGCATGTTATTGGTTCATCAAGGCTGCTGCACATGCTACTGTGTGATCTCATTTTCCCAGCTGACCACTTCATATATAAAAGAGAATGGATTGCTGTTGCAGAATGCTACTAAAAATTATGGTTGGCCATATCACCACTGTTGCAGAATGCTATTAAGAATTATAGTTGGCCTATGCCTGGCCTAGTCAACAAAGGTAGATGCTCATTGTTCCTTTGCCAGTATGAAGACCAATCCCGGGTCCTTTGAGGCTATGCCATCCTCAAATCCTGAATTATGGCTTTGAGCACTGGTACTAAGATATCCATGTCTTTTGCAATGAGCAAAGTTGCTTTAAGTTTGTGGCCTGTATACTACAGTAGTTTCAAGGGCTATGCCATGATACCTCAAATCACAGGTACTAAGTTATCCATGTCTTTTGCAATGAGCAAAGTTGCTTCAAGTTTGTGGCCTGTATACTATAGTAGTTTCAAGGGATAAAAATTGACAGTTATTATTGACAGCAACTGTGTTCAACGCTGGTAAACAGTTTAAACAAATTCAGCAATAGAAGACAGAAAACTAGATTAATAACTAATAGCATTAAAATGTAAATATATATAAGCACTAGCAACTCACTTCTGATCATGAGATAAAGCCAAAGAACGAACTCCACTGTCACAAGCTGAGAATGCATAAAGAAGGGCAAGATTGAATGTTCTCCACACTTCAACAATACCTTTGTCACTTCCAGTCATCATGTATTCACCATCTCTACTCATCGTCAAACACTATAATAAATGACTCATGGTTAGAAAAATATGCGAAAAAAAGTTGTCTGAGTAATCTATACAGAATATACTTTACACCAATTCTTACCCTTTTAACAGTTTTACCATTTGATAAAACAAATTCCACATGAGGAAATTTTTGACATTTAGAGGATGCAAAATGGTGACATATTTGTAAATAAGTTTCAAAATAATAATTTTGTAAAATTGAGATACTTTAAACAGAATTGTAATAAGTATGTTTTATAAATATGAATTTTAAAAATGGACATTCTCGAGTATTCTACTGATATGAAAATACTTCTCATAGTAATTTCTACACTAAAAGGGGGTATGCTGACAAAATATTTTCATTTTTAATGAAATACTTGTTCAGATACATCACATTTATCCCATGCATGCTCTTCCAGTGTAAGTGATTAGCACATCCAACTAACAACTAGATCTGTAATTCAAATCTCAGCAAAGGTATAGTTACTTTACTACATAGCTTAGAAAATTAAGCCAAAGCTTAATATAATCAACAGATTAAAATCCTTTTTATAAACTTAAATTTTCTGAAAGCTGAAAAGATAGAAGAATTTACATTTCATTTGATAAATAAATATAATAAACAAATAAAAAAAGGACTAAGAGAGGGAGACAAAAAATATTAGTTAAAATTAACTTTTAAAACTGCACTAAATCACCAAAGAAAACGTAATCTAAATGCAGTAAATGAAACTGTGAATCCTAAAAACAACTGATAGTTTAATGCATATACAATTTATTTCATATACTTGCTACCAAAAATAAGCTTATTATATTCATTTTTATTCTTTACGGTAAACAGATTCTTGGGAAGCGGAAACATAACAATTTATAATTTTTATATTATATTTTTTAATACTTTTTTTATAAATTGTCTGAAAGTACAAGACGGAGCCCATCTTCTGCTTTTTTATGCATAAAAATAAAAGATCAGTTCCAAACATAAAAACCTAGTACAAATAATAAATCATTTCCAAATAAATCATATCCCATTTTAATTAAATATTTGTGTAATTTTACTCCATGGTATTGTTAATTTAAACACATATTACATTATATAAAAACACAAAACTATTCAGACAAGTATACTTTTATTTTATAAAATTATTAAAATAACATGTATATGGGCAAAATAATAAAATAAACCTCTTACATAAAACATATTACTAGTTCAAGAATATAAAAGAGAGAGGAAAAACCTTTCATCCACCCATTAGTATATTTTATTGTCAATGTCCGAGTGTATGCATTCACTTAAAAAACGCAAGTAAATCATATTTATTGCTTGATGCTTTCAGCCCCCCCCCCTTATTGTTTATATTAGAATGATGATATACTTTCTGTGTCAAAGAAAACCACTTGCTTCCACAGAGTCTGTAGTTAGAAAATTTTAATAACAAACACTACAATCAGTCGTTCAGCTTTTGCTTTGATTAGATCGCTGTATAGTTTTTGAAAACATTCAATGTCTTCTGTTTATATTCAAAGTGTTCACCTCATTCAATAACGGAATTGCACAGAAAAACGAATTTCTGGTTTATTAGCATATGACTGACACGAATAATAGTAGACTTTTCTAGTCATGTTATATACCTATTAATTCTGTATCCCGGTTTCAATTGCAGTGTATAGCAATATAATAATTGTTTGAAAATTAAAGAAATAAATGTTAATTTGCAATAAGTGAGCATAGACTATGATACAGTGAAACACAGTAGTCCAATATGCCCAATATTGTTTCGCCGTGACAATACCAATCATGAGCATAAATATTCATGTGCAATGCTTCGTTCCTTCTGTAACACTAATAGAGAAGCACTATTTCCATCATTGTGAAATAAAATTTAAAATACAGTATGCCATTTCTCCAAATTAGACTAAAACCACAGAAATTTTACTTTTATATCCATATGGGACAAAAAGTATATTAAAATGCTGACGTCCCTTTTTTTGCTATAATTTTTTTAGTGTTCATAGTATTTAATACATATATTTATAAATTCAACTTTACGCAATTATGTTACACAAATACTATATTAGGCATAATGTTAAATATTATCTGTAGTTCTGCACAAATCTGAAGGGTATTAGAACACGTTACTTATGGATACAGGGGCATTATGGTGCGCCCCTGTATCCATAAATAATGTGCTCTTTCTATATGTAACCATAATAACAGTAACATACCCCTGTATCCATAATAAGCATTCTTTCCATTTTTTGTGAATAAGCTACATATTTGCTGAACACACTAATCCAATTTATTTGTTCAACACATTCAATCTTCCTATTCATAAAAGTACTGTTATTTGCATTAAGGAGCCAAAAATTGAAAGATTTTTCTTACTTGAATAGGATGATGATGTGTTTCACTTCGAAGCCTCCTTCCATTAATGGTAAAACAGCAGACATTGCAGTGATCATAACAGACCACTACTAATCCTTCTCTGCATAAAGCACACAGTTCAGGAGAGCGAAAGTTTTCTGGAGCTTCAAGAGATCGCAGCAGATCTCCATTTGTTGTATGAACTAGAACAGGTCCATCTGAAATACAAATGACTCATAAATTTAAAATTTATAAAATCATTACTATCTAAATCAGCTTTTACAAAAAATAATTATTTAAAACAAGAAATAAAAATGTATAACAGCTCTCATTTACATTATAAACTCTTCATATTGTTTCTAACTATACTATGCTATTCCTAATAAACAAGTTGAATTAATCCAGCTAAATATACTTGAATACTTTTGGGTTCAGGCCAGCAAGTTCTCACATATCTTATTTTAATAATATTTGTTCTAGAAACTATAATTTATAATTGTTTGGGCTCAATTTTTATTAGGAATTACTCTGTTCACTGATAGAAAGCTTTCAATTAAACACATTACAAAAATATGTCATAAAAACTTCAAATGCAAGCAAGCAATATTACATACATCACTGATTTAATTTAGTATTATAATAAAATTTACCTTAAAAATTTTATTTAGGAATAGTTTTGTTTAGTGATGCAAAGTCCTGTTCATGCTGTGCCAAACACTAAATAGCATCGTTAAGTTTTTAGATGCATACTAAAATTGGTAAGTCAGAGAAGGCAGCAAGAATTTCTTTTGAAAAGGAAATGACTTATGTTAAGACATGAATATAAATACAAAATATTAAAACTACAGCTTTAACATTCTAAAACATTTAGAATTGTTGTTTAATTCACCATTTATATAAAAAAATGGCAAGTTGATCAAATCTTTTAAATATTCATTTTGAATACACTTTTGTTTTTTAGATTTTATAATGAATTTCATTTACTTATGATTAACTGTAATTTACACTCAAGTGATAATAACAAAAGTCAATTTTAAAATTGCAACACTGATGATATCAAGGTCACAATTTGAACACCTATACCTGCTAATGCAAATGCTTTGATCTCTGAGATATACATTCAAACTTCCTTTCTCTTATTAGAGCAGAATATGTAAAAGTGCAATTAATTAATATCCAAGGATTTTACAGTTGAACGATGAACAAAATGTATATACAGAAATTTAGATTGCCAGTTTCATATATAAGTAATCAAACATCTCTTAAAAGTGCACTTACAATTTGAGGCCAAACACAAGATATAATTTCTGTTGTAAGCAAGACCTCCTAATATGTCAAGCTTTAATTCTTTAAGTACATGGGCCAGTTAATCCTCAGCATGCTGAGAAGCATACATGTGCAGCTTAATGCTATAAAAAAAGGCATCTATGGATGATAGTACACTGCAGAGTGAAAGAAAGGGATACAGCCTCTAGAAATCATGTTCCATCCAGAACTCAAACACTCAGTGGCTTCATTATCCAGTTCTGTTTTTGTCAGCCCACTTCCTTTCTTTCTGTGACGGAAAACAAAATTAGAAGAAATTAGAAGGTGATTTCAAGGCCTCTTAAAATAAGCCCTAGGTGATTATCAGATCCTGTCTTTCTGTTGTCACAAATCAACAGAGATTTGCAACAATTGGTTGAATAAAGCACTGTGGTATGATGCTCTCTATTGAAGCAAATACTCTCAGTGATTCATTCATTGGTTACAGTCAAAACTATGAAACCGGCTGCTAACAAATTATTTCAAATACAGGATGTGTTTTTGGCTGTAAGCATTGCAGAGTCATTAGGTTATTTTAAAGCAGAAGACATGAAAATGTGCAACGCCCTCACCGGGCCTCGAACCTGGACCTCCTCAAATACATGTCGAGTATGTTTCCGTTACACTATGAAGGCAAGCAGAAAGGAGGAAGAAAAACTTTATATACTAAACTTTTATAGGGAGATTGGGGATTAGGAAACCCAATTGCCATCCTCATCCACCACCTTTTAGTTTGGGCGTCACTGTTGAGTTATTCAATTATTTTAAAGTAGGAGATGTGAAAAATGTGCAATGTCCTCTCCAGGATTCGAACCTGGACCTCTCAAATACATGCCGAGTATGCTACCATTACACCACAAAGGCATGCAAAAAGGAGGAAGAAAATACCTTGTAACATGTCACAATAATCTGAACTGGAATTCGAACACTCTGCTTTGAGTACAAGATACTTTTACTGCTGGGCTGTTTAACACTTAGAACTGGTTCATTTTCTACTTAAAAATGAAATATGAAATTTCAAATTAAAATCTTAACAATATGGTTGTAATGATGTAACTGTTTTAACTGTATCATCTGAACAAATACACTCTTCACCAGCAACAATTTTTTTTAGATAGTTAGATATTTAAAATGCATCAAAATAACAAGCAGATCAAGGAAATACTTGACACACACCTTTTGAGCCGCTAACAACCAATCCAAGCTCTGCTGAAACAACAATACATGTCACTTCGCTTTCATGACCTGTCAGAGTTGCTCGTGGTGTTGGAACATCTTGAAATAAAAATTAATTTTTTAAAAAATAAACAGATATAGAAATGAATTAAATAAAGGGGAAAAGAGGAATATATATTAAAAAACAAATAATTAAAAACACTATTTCATAATATTACATCTGCTTGAACTTATGTTTAAATTAAAAATCGCCAAATTATAATTTATGTCACTCTAAAACAAATCCAGTATTTATATGCATAATGTTTATAACTTCTTAAATACGTTAAGTCTAACCAATAACCTTGGACAATACTGATCTTACTTGAAATGCATTAGAATAGACATACGAACATACTTTATAAATTAATAAAAATTTACCTCAATATTAAGCTTAAAATTGATTTAATGACTAAAATAATCTCTTATGTCAATTCATTTAATAATTTAGATTGGTGGCACACCTTCTAATCATTCAGAAGAATACTGGGAGGGGACACACATCTGCAGTAAACTTATACAACTGTTCTACTGTTGTTTTACTTCTCGTAAATTTTCTTTTCATGGGAAGATAAATAAGCCCAATTGTTTAGACATTCTTAATCGTTATTTTTATATAAGAAAGGGATTTGGCATGGGGCTGTTAACAGTGTATGCAGCCATATGCAACAGGTTAATCATGAATTTGATTTAAAAAACATATTGATTTAGTTTTTTAAATATTTTCAGATCTTCAATTTGGAATTAATTGATTTCAGTATTTACAATATAATTTTAAAAACTTAGGAATACCACAAAACCTAGAGTTAGCTAGAATGCAACTGGACATTACTAAATTTAGGTGTTAGAACTTCTGCATTTTTTGTTTGCCAGTAGATGGCAATAATATTTATTGTACGCATTTAAAATGTGATATCATAATCTACTTCTAGAAGATTCAAATGGCTCTCTACACTTGTTAATAAATATAGTTTCCAAAATGATGTATATTCATAGCTTCCTTAATTCAGCCCGATTTCATGGATTATTGAATACATTCTTTAGGCGTAACAAGTCATTTTAATTCTAGCAATGATATGGAATTCATGGATATGCTTACATTTGAAAAAGCTGGTGCTAATAATATATTTTATAGAGATTGACATAGAATTTGCACCTGAAGTTACAACTAGTTATCATACACATACCCAAATTTAAAGCAGAAGATATTACTATAAAAATGTTCAATATTTAAATAAAAATTTATTATTTGCATTGACTAATTTATTCTTGGCCAAACCTATTCTGAATTTCTTATACATGATAAACATTCATGCATATACATGACATAAATGTTTTGATACAATGCAGGTTTTATTAAAAGAGCAAGATACTATTCAGATGACTTACAATAGAAAAAATTGAAATCAAAAATACTTCAAGAACATTATTTCTATACGCATACAAGAATCAGTACCTAAATATGCAGATAAGCAAAATTAAGTTTAAACATACCTGGACTGTTTAATAAATCCCCAGCTATACACTGTGTACGAGCATTCCAGTGCCATAGCAAAATCGTGCAATCTTCAGAACCGGATGCAATATAACAATCTGACGTGATATTGCACTCTGACCTGGCTAAGCAAGTAACGACACCAAAGTGACCGTATACTATTTGCACTATTTTCGCTGAAATAACACAGAAAAGTAATTAATGTTATGGAAAATTATATGCTACGCTTATAAAAATTTAATATTCTGCATTAAATTGGAAGAGAAACACACCAATGTAAAACTTAAAACAACACAAAAGGGCAAAATTAATTTAGTGTAGATTTTATATACTTCCTTCCCCAAAAACATTAGGAGGGGAAAAAACTTTTAAAAAAGAGAGACATGTGACTGATCATTTTCGAAATTGACAGAGTTTTATTCAAAATCAACACTGAACTAAGATGGCTTTTGTTACCGAATTCTGTACTTATTTAGAAGCATAAAAAAGAAAAATTAATTAATCAAATCAAGTAATAATGAATGTGAATTAAACATTTTATGTATTTTAAAAATTTACCAGATTCGGTTGAGAATACTCTGAAACTGTTATCCCAAAATCCACATGCTATCAGAAATCTGCTGTCGACTGTTGTTACAAAACAACAAGAACGCATTTTAACTCGCTGGCTGAAATTATCTCCGAGATGTCTTTTATAAGGAGCAACATTCATAACTAAAAAAGAAAAAAAATTAAATTATAATTCATGATGTAAGTATTAATTTAAAAACACTTGCTATTTAAAAAAATAATGAAAAACCAAATTCATAAATGCTCAAATATTATGGAAACACCTCTGGACTAAATGACTTTCAAAATATATGATCAACATCACAGCAACAGTTTCTTGCAAAATATTATATCTGGTATGAAAGTGAGGAAAGAGAAAACGTTTGTTAAAACCCAGAGAAGCTCATTCTGATTTTTGCACCTACTGATATTTTAACTCTTACCCTCCAGGCGACCCAATATAGAAATAACGATGTGTCAGCCAAAGCTAGAAAACTTATCAACAAGGTAAATTTTGAATAATTTTTTGTTCCTGTGGAAGTTTGTGCACTTTTTACATGCTCTAAGCTTTTCTGATAAAAAATTTAAATTCATAGATGCAAATGATATGTAGAGAAATTCTACAAACAAGTACTATTAAAATGGAACTTTGAACATGAAAAAATATACCTTGACAACGTCTGAAATTTGAGATTATTCTCAAAACAAGATGCAATGAATTTTCTGACATTTAGCTATACATTTTTAAAAGTCAAAATATATTAATTCATACAATGTTGGGGAAAAAATGCCATACTGTACAAAAATTCCTCCAGATACTTTATATCGTATATGAAAGGTACCACAGAAAATAGAATGTAAGATTAAAGGGTGGGCTAACTGAAGTAGGCACAGCAACAATGCTGGAGTGACAATTTCAGAAAATGAACTGGTTTTATCAATATGTTTATTAGTTATTCAAAATAAAACATATCAGTCAGCAAACTTCATTTCCTCAGGCTAAAATATTAAAGGGGATAATAAAAGCTACAATCTTTAAACAAAATAGAAACGAAAATTAGTATTATGTAAGATATTCAAAATAAAACATATCAGTCAGCAAACTTCATTTCTTCAGGCTAAAATATTAAAGGGCATAATAAAAGCTACAGTCTTTAAACAAAAAAGAAATGAAAATTAGTATTATGTAAGATATTTTGAAAACTTTGAAGCTACTTTATATGAAATAAAATATATCATAACACAAATTATGCTGCCAGTCAGAATTTACTATGAGTAAATAGAAATATATATTACAGCTAGGGGAATAATTGTGGAAAAATATTAGAAAAGTTTAAATATAAGCATTGAAAATTTTGCAGAAGGAAAATAAACACTCACTGAGCAAAGGATCCATGGCAAGAGGTAATTGTGATGGTGAAGTCTGAGAATTATCTGAATATGGAGGCTGATGCAGCGGGCCTAACAATAAAAAAACAAATTAAGTACACTTTTTTAGAACTGTAGCAAATTAAGATGCACATGAAAAACTGAAGTCTTTTCCTTTTAAATCAAGAAATCATATTTCAGGTTACAAAAATAAGGTAGTAAATATTATCCATAAAAAATGTTGCAAAGTGTAATTTGAAATTTTCTAGATTTCATATTATATGGAAGTTCAAAATAAAATTTTAAAAAATTAATATTAACGCTTTAAGATATAGTATATGCAAATACACTTCTTACAGATTATAAAGTTTGTTTACTCAAGACTTAACATATGTTCTAACAACACACCTTTAGAATACTTTCAAGAAGTCATTCTAAAATATTTGACATGATTTTATTTCTCTTATTTTTATCTATCATTTAGGTCCATTATCCTTGGGATGTTATTAAAGAAAATACTTACATGTGATACACATATGCAAAGTAATGCTTTTAACCTTTTGAAAGGCAATGAGTCTAAATATCAACACATTTTGCTTTTTAACTTAAAGAATGCTCTTCATTTAAGAACTTTTCAAATTTTATTCCATATACTTTTGTTTGCCTTGGTTATATGTGGTATTTTGATATTTAAGCTCATAAATTCAAAAATCATTATTTAAAATATCTAGTATACAGTTTTATCTTTTGATCTGCACTTTTCATTCCTACAGTTTCATATGAAGTTCATTTAAATAAAATCAAACAATGAAAATTATAAACATCTTCAAACAACGCAAAATATTTAAAATTAAAATAAGTGCCAGATTTTGCACAAAATGCTTAGTTAAATACCTAGTCATCAGTGGAGCTTAAAAATTCAAATGTTAAAAACTTAGACCATATTATTCATAAAATCAGCTATGTATCTCTGAAGTGAAATTTCTCAAATTTAGCTTCTCAGTCTCCATGCCCTTCAACACTGAAAAGGTATACACAAGTAAAATTTTAAACATTACGATAAATTTATGAATGAATTCTAAGCCTTGGAATTTAAAAGACCTAAAAAAAAGTCATTTTAGAAATCTCTGAAGCGATTCAGTTCCTTGTTGATTACACACACATAGTTAATGGGTAGCATGTTCACAAATTATTCAACAGATAACAGATCGATACAGCTTTACAATCAAGGGAAAAAAGTTTCAGTTAAGACTTTACATCACACACTGTTCATTGCATCAAACAACTTCTATACAAGTACAGTGCTGGGAATATATTTTTAGTGTCTCAACCTCAAATCACAATTCTTGCATGAAAGCACATGTTTGATGAGTTTTTATCAAGGAAAGGTTGCAGTTACCTTGACATGGTTGAGTTGTGTATTTACTGCATAATGCAATTGTGTATTTACTATAACCAACAGAGCCAAATATCATTTTTCAGCTGGATAAAGTGTAAAAGAATGTAAGAAATAAATGGATTTGATAGAATAGATGTGAATAGTACAGGAGGCATGGTTCACAATGGATATACTTTACAATATGTGAAGCAAAGTTATCAATAAACTTGAAAATATAAAAACTAGCCATGTGTTTATGAATATATTTATACAGGTAAAAAAAGGGCACAGTGTGAAAATTGTTTCAGCCAATAAATGTAATAATAAAATTCTTTTGCCCCAACATATTTTGTAATAAAGACATTTAACCCATTATCAGCTGAAAAATATTTGGACATTCTATATGTGTAATATTCATTGAAATTAGTATTCAAACATTAAATGAATACTGCTATACATTACATATTCTTTATTTTCCATATATTACAATGAAAACAATACACAAAATCATATATGAAAATAATTTAATACTTAATATATTTTGATTGCCTGTATACGAAATAAAGATAATTCATAAAGAAAAGAGTAAAAAAAAAAGTATTTCAAGGTTTTATTTTCTCTCACTGTATGTTTGACCTCAAAATAATTTTTTTATTGTTTTTAAAAGCTATATAAAACTGAATCAAAATTTTAATTTAAAAACAAAGATCACATTATATATCAAAAACAAGTTATTCAAATACCTGAAAAGCACGGGTTCCACCTATTAACAGCAAAGTTCTGGTTGCAGGAAATGGTAACAACAGATGGTAAAGGAAGCTGTGGATAGGTGTTAGCCGAAATATGACACACTGGGGAATTGGATAAAAATTTCATTATCATGCACACTTCTTCTGTGATAGGGGAGAACATCATTGGACTCTGAAAACAAAATACAGAAGATCTTGAAGTCAGTTGTAATTTAATATGAACTTTTATTTAAATTAAGAAAAATTACTTATATCCTGCAACAAAACATATGAAATTTTTAAGATAGAAAGAAATAATCAAAGAATAAAATTTATTTTAAAGTTTTTCTTCCTTGCTATTAAAACATTTTAATACAGATTTTGAATTTGCTTTGTCCCTAATAGTCTCTGATACCAAAAGTCTCTGATACCTTTAAAAAGTCAGTTGTCCCCCTTAAAAAAGGAGAGGTGCATATAATTCACACTAATTAAATATTCACACTAATTAAAAGCAATTTTTTAAAGCAAACTTTGATGTTTGGGTGATAAAAAGATGAATTAGGCAGAGTAAGTAAGCATACATAATTAAAAAAAAAAAAAAAAAAAAAAAAAAGTGCCCCCGCCCAATTACATATTTACTAAACTTTGATATGTGAACTTTTGATTTAAAAAAATGAGCTGAATGGGATAATGCAATTTTTTCACCATATCAGGCATTTCAATTTCTTCTTTTCATTTTGTTTTTTAACTACAGTAATACCTCTGATCCGTAGTTCTGAGCAGCATGGGGGCGGGAGCAGGAACACTGTTAAGTTTTGGATAACACCATGGATAACACCCTACAACACAGCTGAAACAGAGAAATTTAAACAAGCCCAATAAGTCTTCACACACATCTGCATGACCGTTTATGGCCAATGTAATTAGATATTGAAATATTTAAAGTGGAACTTTATGCATATTCTCAGGTTACAGGAAAAACCTCAAACTTAGAATTTGTATCTCAGTTTAATAAATACATTGAGAGAGAATTTTGATTGCAAATGGACAGACAGTATTTGTGTTAATCTTACATTTTATACCTATATTTTTTTAAAATCTTTTCACAGTTGTTTTCAAGCATTCACCCTATTCTCATTAATAACACATTCTAGCAGCTTTCTCATTTTTTAAAGTTTTATTTACCATAAAAACAGCCTCCAAATGTTAATGATACAATAAATTCTGGAAATCACTATGTTCTTAGTGTTAAGAAAAATTCTTTTTTCCTACCTTAAAACAGAATGTAATGCTTTACTATATAATTAAACAGTACTTCATATACTTTACTACATATACCATACTTCATTTCTTGCTTGTCCTTTTCCAGACTAAGTTAAAATGTCAAAATTCCTTACTATTGATATAAGAGCTGTCTTAACCCTTTGAAGCGTGGTATATAAAATAATTTAAACTGTGGTAAAATTTTGCATGAATTGTAACTTATGGACCCTAAGAACACATTGAGACTTCAAAAAAAAATCTAGAGTCAAATCCTGAATTTTGAGAGCCGGTATATATTTTATACTGGTGCCCCTATAACAAATAGCTGCCAATTCTTAATTTTTATTTTTTAATCTATTTTACAATATGCAACTTACAATATGCATTGCAGAACTCCTTGGAGGATGTGGCTCCATCAGCAGTTGAGATGGTGTTTGGCCAAAACTTCTAATTTGATTTTCTATAGCCTAAATTAAAAACAGTGAAAATTTACTTACAAGAAGCAAATTTAAAATAGCAAATGACCAACTCTATGTAAGTGCAATAATTCAGATTATATTAAAATTTTAGTACCTCAGATCATACTGAATTAGTTACTTGTAATATTAACTTACTTACTAAATAATTTTTAAAAGAAATTAAGTACTTCAAATATACTCCAAAAATAACAAGTTTTAATCTATTTCATTATACACAGCATATGTGCTTGTAAAATAGAATATGGAGTAGTTATATTATTTTGTAAAATATAACTGATCATTAACAATGCAGTAAAACTTAGTATAATCTATAACAAAATTACAAAGTACAAATGAAGAAAATAACATATTAAATGTTTAAAAAAAAAAACTTACACTAGCACAGATTTTAAATGAAACTCTAACAATTCCCAAGCAGCAAGTATAAGTCCTTATTTTAATTATGCTTTTTAAATCAATCCAATTTTAAATATAGCTATGGCAACACATGCTAACTATATACTGGCATGTTTATCTTTAATACAAATATGCTAAATAGCAAATACTGCTTTCAATAGAAATGAAAATAAGTTAACCAATTTTTGGGAAATTATAGACAATATATACTGACACGCATTGGCAGTTTATCTCTTGCATAAGTATACAGAACAAAGATATATTATAACAAAAAAATATATTCGTTGCACTTTCTTATAAAGACAGATAATTTAAAATAGATCATTTAATAATTTAGTATACCTCTTTCATAACCTGATCTTTCATGTTTTCAAGATCAACACTTCCTTCATAAGTCAGGTAATAAAAAACATTTGTTGCTCGAACAGCTTCTGGGCCTAAAAATGAAAACTTTATTAATAACCAATTTAATCATCATACTATTTTAAAACTACATTCTAAAATAAACCAGAGACACAATGCAGAATTAGATTTATGTTAATACTTTCCTTTTATTATTGCTGCTTTCTAAAACATTTCATTTTTCAACATTGTAAAAATAAAGAAAAGAAATCAGAAAATAATTAGAAAATGTTATTTTCATATTTATTCTATGCAGTAAAATTAAAATTAATTTATTATTTAATCAAAATATAATTAAAATGTGGTTAATCATATAATTAACAAACAGAAGAAAACAGAAATTCTACTTTTGATTGCAGTTAAAGAAGAAGATATAAATCTAAATTTATAGTTCATTCAGACATTTTGGTTGATGTGACAGATGGTGAAGTTTGATTTCATTTAAATGCATTTAAAATTTTGAGAATATTTCATCAATTATAACTAATTTCCAAAGCAATTTGACTTAAAAAAGGTACACCTTTTAAATTGCTCACCATATAACACCAATTTTTTTTCATTTAGGGGTTAGGTTAGGTTATTCAATTATAGCAAAGCACACGAGGGCTATCTGCCTAAGGGGAGGGATGTCTTCTTGGAGGACTTTCTAAGGGAAACTGGCTCGTATACACGTTATACATGGGGAAAACCATGAAAACGAGCATGCAGCCAGCCCGTTTGCGGGATTTGAACCTCGGACCGAACTACCAGTGCTCAGCGTCTTTACCGCTCGGCCGCTGGTGGGCCTTTTCATTTAGGGGATACTTAAGTTCAATGAAATTTGGTAAACTACATAAGTAACAACAACATTTACAAAGTAATAAAATTAGCAATACAATAACAGAGTGTCTTGAAAATAATTTATTATATTATGTCTAAAATTTGGGGACGATGGTCATACTACAGATAACAGCATATTTTTTTAAATATATTTTTGTTTCTTCTAATACGATTTTTTTCTTACAGATGCAATTTTTTTCACACTAAATGCTTTAATCAAGTTAAAGATTAAATTCGAGGACTTTTGACTGCATATTCAGTTAACCTACTAATTACATTACAGTTATTAATTAAATTATGTTAGTAGCATTTAAAAGAAAATGATAAATTAAGTATGCATTACAGTCAGGTGAGAATTTATTAACTTAAACATTTAACTATAAACAAAAATTAGAGTGTAGTAATAAATCATATTTTTCACAGTGCTGTAATTTACCATACTTCAAAAAAAGCTTTTTCAAACACATAACTAAAGCACAGTTCATTAGCAAATTGAAATTTGCTGTACATTTAGTCATATGATAATACACTATTATTTATCACTTTAGCGGATTTTTTGTAATCAAGGAAGTGTCTAAATAGCATGCACAAATATTTCTTGTATAATATAGAGAAAATCTTTGATTAAGGAAATCACATTCAAAATTAAAGAATTTTAATGTAAAATAAACAAACAAACCTCTTTGCTTGTAACCAAATATCAAATCAATCCACTGATGAAGTTGACATGACACAAACTCAGATTCTAAAGCCTAAAACAAACAAATATCAATTTAAATTAAGAAACATTATTTTTTATATGCAAGATGCTAAATGCAAATATTCAGTATATGCACAACGAAATGCATTTTGAATAGTTTCTAATAGTTTCTATAAGTTGACTTAGTAAAATTACTAGGACTTTCAGCTAATACTTTATACTAATAATAAAAAAATACTATGTCTTTAATAGGAAAGACAGAATTAGAAGTTAATTCTAAATAACCCAACAAATAATGAAGTATATCGTAGAATAAGAATGAAAAAATGTAAGCAGTAAAACCAGCTAAAATTATTATTAAGCATAGACAAGGATCTTGAACTTCCTAACTATTAATAATAGTATTCTTTTCATCTATCAAAAGAGAAATAGATACATTATTAAAAGTCAGCCTATTTAGTTATATTTCTGAGATTAAATTGAAAAGAAATTTTTACATAAGATAGACTGCTATTAATTCAGCATTTAACAAAATATTTTTTTAACTATTATAAATAAAGAAATAGTAATCTATTATTATCCTAATAAGAACTGAAAAAACAAAGACATTATATTTTTTTACAAAAAGTATCAATTAATTTAAAATTTTCTCAGTCTAAGCAGAATTAAAGAAAACTTAATAATTATATTTAAAATTTTAAAAAGGTAAATTGTTATAGGCAACAACATTATCTTAACTATTACTTCCAAACATGAATGTCTACATACAATCCTCTTAAAACTAAAGTAGAGAGGTTGATAAAAAGATATTTGATAGCAAATTCAGCAAATTTTTTATCCTTGCAAAGAAAAAAATTTAATTAGTAAAATATTCATTATTCTTTGACAAACTTCATAAATTTACAATAAAATTTTAGGAGATAACTGAGGACAAGTTTATTGACTTCAATCCTTTTTCCATGGCTATTACTGATATAAATCAAGCCTCCTGACAGAAATTTAGGGAAATTTTCAGTTTGGTGAGTAATGGTTATATACTAAGTAAAACAGCATTTGTTATTTAATTTATAACTGGTGCTATGAAAGTATTTACTACATACAAGTATCTAGCTTTGTTTGAAGAAGTATAGAGCTTTTACATTTTTAACTGACTGAGGTATAATGAGTGTTTTATTATCTGCAGTTTTTGGTATTATGAAGGCTGCCTAAAATGTTGAATTTTATTTTTAAAAGTGCACATCTTGAAAGTTGTTTTCATAAGATTCTCTACCTTATTTTAAGGAAATTTGTAACTGGCTAGCTTAGTCTCTACATCAATTTATTACTAGAGCAATAAATATGAAATCCATCTGCTTGCTACTTTTTAAATCTTTAAACTCAAAAATTTTCTTTAAATAAAAGAATGTGCTAACTTATAACACAGAATTTTATTTTCTTCCTATAACGAAAAAATGCCTGCTAACAAGTTTCATAAATACAATTAATTTATTTTGCCCTTATTAAGAATATTATTACTAATTAATATAAATAACACAACTCTTACGTTCATGAACACAATTATTAATATAGTTAACAGTACACTCTTAATTATATTAGTATTACAATAGTGTTCATGAAAATAAGAGATTATTTCCGTTTGTATATATGCACACAAATGTTTGAAGAGCATATTTTATATCTTACCATTCTGTTGATACGGACAAATTCCTCAGGCGTGGAAGCCCAAGGAGGCAGTACCACATCTGAAACAGGTGCACCATCTTCTTGGCAGCCTAGCTGATAACCATTCTTATTCATAAACATTTCAGCCAAGTAGAAGAACTCAGGAATTAATTCCTATATGAAGTAAAAGAAGTAATCAAACATTAAGGGATGTATGCCTCAAAAAATCCCCCCCCACACACAACAAAAAGAGAGACAGAGGGAGAGAGTAACTTTATGCAATAAAAAGATTATTTATTCTACCGTTTATTAACATATTCAAGATTATACTTCTGCAATAAAAATGTTCTCTAATTCTAATAGACTATACAATTTATAAATCAGCTTGAAAATTTGCATTTAGCTACTCTTTTAATGAATAGCTTCTCATAACAATAAATAAAATGCCATTCAAATAAAGCCAAAAATGTTAAATAAGTAATGTGAGATGTTAAAACTTGTTTAAATCTTTTAATTGAAGTACTTTCAGAATCGGGGTACTTGACATTGTGATGCACACTATTATTCTTAATGTAATATTTCTTTAATGTTAAAGCAATATTTATAGTTTGGACTTTAAAAAAGAACAGCATGCAACAATGGCCTCTTAACAGCAAGTAATATATTCCAAGACTTACAATAATTACATGAAAACTAAGATAATACTGAAAGCTATAAATAAAAGGCATTCATGTAACATTCTCAAATATGCTAAAGCTTTATTAATGTGTCATGCATAACATTATTAATGTTCTCCTTGCCACATCCTATCACAGTAAATTCAGTGATATTGTTTTGATGTTACTGTCAGAAAAATGAGGTAAGAAATTCTGTGATATTCTTTTGATGTTGCTGTCAGACAACTGAGATAAGCCAAAACAATAACAAATAAAATTTTAATAAAATGAAATAAAAGCTGCATTCCACATATGCAATACGTTTTCCCTCATTCTATCTTTTACATATGCACACAAATAAGGCATTCTAATTCTAATAAGGTGTCTTAATTCTAATACTTATTAATGAGCAATGATAATATGGTCAAAAATTGAATAATATCATGTACAGGTTTAGGAAATGCAACAGCAATAACAAATCTTGTTTTCCATCAAAGTATTGCAAAGGCAGCTAAATCTCTGCCTGAACTGCATGCATGTATTTGTGACTGAGATTAGAATTACTATAGGAACTGCAGTAAGAACACTTTGGCTGTTGTACTTGATCATGATATAACCTTCTAAGGTTTTGAAGCCTCTTATGAACTCTAGACTTTTAAGTTTTAAAAAAGTGTTTAGGCCTATGACTAACTGTTTACAGAACAGTAGTAACCACGGTAAACAGCGGATGCCGCACACTGGGTACGGGCAAGACTGAAGACATATATACGTACTAAGTACAAACAAAACACCAAGAACATTCTAAATTGTAAAATTGTGATTTTTTAACAAATATTTGGGGGGGGGGGAATCACAGCATTTGAAGCTTGTCATTAAAAGCGTCAGAAACTTTTATATATTTCACACATCTCCATATAGTGTTGTGTGACAACATAATTTAATGACATGTACTGCACATGAATATCTGACAAAAGTTTATTGCATTATAACAGACATTTAATTATGTTTAAGATTTCATTAAGATCATATGAAATACAATCAAGCACATATAGTTTTAAAGTATGCTCATGATCATAGATATAAAATGTTACAACATTTTCAGATATTCAGATTATTTTAGTTCTTTCTATCTAAAAAGAGTTCACAATCATTGGAGAAACTTTACTAAAATACATGACATTATGCCACAGATAAAACTAACGAAAATGAAAAGAAAAATCTGCAATTACTTTGACATCTGATGTATCACGTTGGCAATTTTTCCATGCCTGGGCTACAGATGAGAACATTCTGTTGGCATGATCAAATTTACCTCCTTGCAAAGACAAGAACATGGTTGTAAATGGCTCCTGTAATGTAAGGAATAATAAATGCATAAAACTGAGTAAATGATTTTAAAAAATCATACAGGTTACTTTGCTGACAAATGTTATTTTCAAAAACTCTAAATACTTCTAGGTCACTGAAAAATTTCATATTAATCTAACATAGTGATTTTAGATACAGATTGTACATCTGAGAGCAAACACATTACTATGTATTATCTAAGGAGGTTTTGATGACTATAAATAAAATAAAATAAAAGGAATTGTTTTTAAAATGCTTTAAGTTGCACTGTGGTTTATGGTAAATATATACTGATATTTAGTGTGTATCATATTGACATTCTGTGAATTGTTAACTAAAATAGTGGCAAAACATCAATAGTTCTGAAAAATATGAACATTTAACATTCCCTCAATGTATTTCACCTTCCATGTTTACCATCTTGTGCTAAGTTACTGGAAAGCATCTTAACACTATCAGCATAACTACTTTTGTTGATGGTCCACAGTGACTATTCTACCTCACAGCTACCTCCTCTCTTTTGTAATAATGTATCTCTGTCAGTGGTTCTTTCATTTTGAAAAGGAAGTCATTGTTACACAGACTTATATCAGGAGAACATGGTAAGTTTTTTCAGTAACTCCCACTGTCAACTAGTGCAAGAAATTTACAATAGCATTCACAGTATGACCTTAAACATTGCCATGAAGGATAATGATATTTGACAGAGACATCATCTGCATCCATCACTCAGGGAAAAGAGGTAATTATTGTTGGTGACTAATCCAATCATCTTGCGTGACAATGTGCACTCCCTAGGGTTTAATTTATGTGATTATGACAAAGACTTGAGGGCTATCTGCCTAAGGGAAGGAATGCCCTCATGGAAGACTTTCTATGGGAAAACACCCATGCAGCCAGCCCAGTCGTGGGATTCGAACCTCAGACTGAAATACCAGTGTTTATCGACTTTACCATCTGGACGCTGGTAAGCCTAGGATTTCCTGGGGCAACAGCAATGGGAGGTACTGGAATACTTGCTATACATACCTGATATAAAGTCATGCGACTATGATCTCTTTGCCACATTAAAGAACTATGCTGAGAGATACATTAAAAGAGCAGAGCAGAGATTATCTATGCTACAGGATGATCAACAGAAGTGAGCATGCTTATAGTGTATGGAAACTTCTAGTAATTTGGCAGAAGGTGAAAGACATGGCAGACAATTACACAAAGTGGTTGCCAGTATCTGTACCTACAGGAATAAAGATTTTTCAGAACTGTCAACATGTTACGATTATTTTTTTTTATCCAACTCTCAAAATTACAGATGGGCATGCACTGTAAAGAAACACGCATTTTCCCATATGGGAAACAAGCTTGTATTTTATGACAACTATAAAAAACATGCTGCAGACTATTTTGCCTAGAACCCAACTAAAGACACAATTTGCAATGTTATCTGCTTTGCAAATTGCTTGTGCATTATCAAAATAAATAAACAAATAAAATGCTAAATTTTATAACTAGTATCCAATCCTCCTTTTCTTGCTCCGTAACTAAAAACTAAGTTGTCAATATGGAATTTATCCTGAGAGTAAATACATGTTAGAAGAGAATCTTTTAATATTTCCATAGTTATTTCAAAATATGACTCAAGGATAAAACATAATTTTTTCAATGAACCTGGAATGAAGCTCAAAACTTAACTTTAATTCATAGTTTGGAAGGAAACTAATCCTTGATATAATAAACAAAGATGATTCTATTGATAAAAAGCATCAGCCCTTATTAAGTCTTATAATTCTTTTATTTAAAGCTTTCAAAATAGTGAAAATAAAGAAAAAGAATGTCTGGAGAAAAACAAAGAATGACGAATGCCAGATGTTCTGGATGTGGTGGCTCAAGCACAATCAACATATATATATATATATTTGTTTTTCTGTTGTTATATATATATATATATGTTGATTGTGCTTGATAGCATATAATTCAAATAATATATATATACATACGCTCACACATTTATGTATATATGTAATGTATGTAAATATGCACAAACTCATACTCCCTAAAACATAACCCATTGTTCTCCTAAAAAAATCTCATCAGATTTCATCTTTTATAGTATAATAGGCATATTAGAATTATTTATGTTTAGTTAATTACCCATGAGTTCTGGTGCATTAGTTATCATAAATGATTAGGAACTCATAAAATTGTATTACATATAATACAAATGAAAAACTTAATTTTTGATTGCTATAACATTAAAAATAATTTTAATAAGAGATTATATTAAAATGCTTTTATTCTATTTGCAAATCATAAATTTATTTCTTTATAACTTCAACATTATACATAATAATCCCTTCTAACCTAAAAATAATAACATGCTTATGACAAATTGAAGTTTCTTATTATTTTTAAATTAATCTCAGTGATGTGATTCTTATATAATGCCCGTGATGCATATACTTATATTAAGCAAATGAAAAAACTTTCAGCCAATAGTAATATAAAAATTTGCTAATAAAAACTGTAACTAACGAATTAGAATAAATAAAACCATAACTGTATTATTCTTAACCTACCCTTCATACCAGAATCTGCCCATTTCTCTCTCTCTCTTTTGTGTTAATATTTAACATATTCATAGCAGTAATGGCATGCCTTTGTCCTACTCTTTTTAAATTTTACGAAAATAAAATAATATGGACTGGGATGCATTGAAAAGTTAATAAATTAATAAAAAACCTTGCCAGTTACACTGCTGCTAGAGCTCAATGAATATGCTTAGAAGACAAGATAGCTCATCCGTAGCGATGAAAAGCATCAATCCACCATCTATCTATCTTATGTATCCTCCCCTTGCAATTGATGGAGTGTGTTTTAACAGCAGTGAAAGAAAGAGAAGAAGTACACTAATTTCAATACAAAGTTGGGTTAAGAATTATACAGCTATGGTGTTATTTATTTTAGTATAGAAGGAGAAAATAACCAAATTAAATAGGAGACCTAAGAGTTAAAACAAATTAATGTTGAGATTTTATTTTACATATTGTTATATGTAAAAACATAAAATTATGCATCCAAAAGTCCATTTATTCACAATGAAAGCATATAAAATATAGTACATTAGCACTTAAATGCTATGCTGTGAATTAATAGAAAGGATGTTTACAAACTTGAAAATTTGTAACTATGAAAACTTTATGAATTTTTATTAAATAAGTGCAATAAATAATGATTAATTTCATCCAAACAAGTAATGGTAATTAAAAATTTTCTTACCACTCTGACTAGCCAATTCAATGTGAAAGCAGAAGTTGAATAATGAGTTCCAAAATGGAAAGGAGGGATTGTTTCATGTTCCCATGTTTCATAGCGCTCTTCAAAGAATGCTTTCCTGCTTGGATTCAGAGCTCCTACAGGCTATAAAGACAAAAAATTAAATCATAAATACACTTTAGATGTATCAACTATAAATAAATAACATGTATAACTATCTCTCTACTTATATCCCATTCAGAACCAGCACCGAGTATACATGATGCAACAATTCCACTCTTACCAGCCTAGTGTCGTGTATATGTGAAGAGCTCCGATCCATCTCTTCGGCCCAGCATTGCGGATACGTAACTTGAAAACGGAACGATATTTTGAATTTTTAAATGCCAGTAGATGGTGCTAAATGGTAATGGTTTTCACATCAGTTAAGTCATGTGGCTTTTGATATTCATGTATAGCATCAGTTTCTGTTTTGTGGTTCTGGTTTTGATAGGTTTATTAGTGTAAACAAACTGGGAATCACAGCTCTTTAAGTTAAAGGGACACTGGCGTGTTTGTTTATTTCGTTAGGAATTTTGTTTTTTCATTGTCTTCATTTTTATTCTTTGCGTTTTTTGTTATTAGAATGTTAGAAAATGCATCCAGCTCAATTTTTCTTTGTGCTAGGAGAATGTGAAAAAACTCTTCTAGCTGACTATAGCAGGTGTAACGTCGACGAACTTCCGTGTTGGAGAAATTCAGACCAGTTGACCTTTTCTATATTTATTTTAAAACGTAGCACAGACTTTCTTGGGTAAATGAAAAGTAACACTACAGCATTATTAAAGAAGGGGAAAGATATCAGCTTTCCCGATGTGTGATGCATCTTACTTGCTAGGTGAAAAAAGCTGTCATCGCCCTGTGTGTCGATTCTTGTTTTGAATTATTCCACACAGCAGAATAATTAAATTGGAATTTAATTACCTACAGATAATTACTGCTTAATTTTCTTTTGTATTTCGTATTTTTATTTTTATGTATATAAACATCTGTTTTCATGCTTAGAGTTATAATTTTAGTATTTTGCAAGTTTCATTTATTTCTATTAATGTAATATTCTTTATATTAATACATATATATTAAGTACATAACTTCAAAAATTGTGGTCATTATATTAAAATGCTGATTTTATCTGATTTTTTTTTTAAGTAGGCTTAACTGCTGAAAATGCATGGGCCAGTAGCGACATTCCATTTCCAGGGCTTCAGTCCTGTGGCTCCACGCGCTGGTTCTCAAGGGAATATATAAACAGAAAGTTTCTAAAATTATTTAATTTACCTTCCTTCAAAGGAAATAGTAGACTTGAAATTTAGAGTTTCAAACAATCAAAAATTTCAAACTGCAAAAATGTATTCTCAAATAAATATGCCAGTTTATAATAAATACAGCATAACAACAGTTAATTACTGCAGAAAATTGCCCTCTTAGAAATAAAGCTTATAAAAAGCCTTAATTCAACTACAGAATTATACTAAAAAAGATCCGAAAAATATAATAACTTTGGGGAAAATAGCAATAATTTAGAGAAATGTGCAGAAATAAAAATTTTAAATACTAAATTATTTTAAAATGAATTAAATGATTAAATTAAATTAAATGACTTAGCTTTGTTATCAAAATGTAATATTTTTTAATTTTTAAACCTCTGAGGCTTATGAATGTAAACTTCCATTTTAAAAAGTGGTTTTCTCATTTATTATACATGAAAATTTCTGCGAGATCCTGATAACTCCGATTTTGGGATGGATGTATATTGAAAGAAAGCACTCCATGTACAAAGTAAAAGGGTCATTTTGGAATTATAATCATAAAAATACTGCTTATTCATTATATTTTGGAGAACTTTGAAATTTCAGGGCCAAACCCATACCACTCAGATAATAGTTGTG
>KK114112.1:472239-510322 GCA_000611955.2 Stegodyphus mimosarum | reverse complement strand
ATGTGAGGATATTTAGGAGTACACTTTTCCCTAAATTCTAACTTATAAATGATAATATTCATCTTCATAAGATAACTATCATATGGATTAGTGAGCTTAATCATTAGATTAGAATTGCAGAACATAATACTACATTATAAAACACAGAGCTAGTAATAATACTACTTTATGAAACACAGAACAGTGTTAGTTCAAGAATGAAATTCTTTTCTTTAAGGAATCACTAGGCCATCCTAATTGGTATAATGGTTAGCATTGCTGACTGCTATACAGCAGTCACCTTGCACCCAAGTTTGAATTCTGGAGAAGGTTTACATGTTAGTAAGTGTAATGGGCAAGGGACACTTAAAAGTCCTCTCACATGTATTTATAGTACAGAAAAAGGATGTAAAATCCTTAAACGAATTCCCCAAAGAATTCTCTTTCAAAGTTGGGATGGAACTGGGCACAGTCATACTGTTATCTATAAGGCACCTATGTCAATGACAGATGCAATCCTCTGCTCCTTGCATAATAAAATTTATGGACTTAACCTACATTACCTATGTTACTATCAGACAAGTGAGTCTGATATTACAAATCACAACAAACAACAGGAATCACTGGATAACATTACCATCAGCATGACATTTGCATAACTATGCATTGTATTAAATCTTTCTATAATTACCAGGATGGTAGTCATGATGCAATCAATATTATGCTAGACAGTTCATCTCTGGTTTATTTTTTCCATAAACCACTTCCACAGGTAAACTTTTGTTTTCATTTCATTTTATTTTTATTTTGTGCATGCTATGTTTTTCCTGTAGATTAATTTTTACCACAGCATGATAAGACAAATATATCCTAGATCATATACTTCTTAACTTTATAGCCATGAGAACATAAATTGAAAATAAATTCTTTAGAAGAAAATAAAAGTTTTGTAAACCGCAAAATCGCAGCTTAAATACAAACAAAAGAATTTAACATACAGCATTTAAAATTTAAATTTTGAAAACAAATATATTACACATGGAAAGCAAATTAAGTGAAAATTACGACAATCTCAGAATTAATTTTTGGCTTCTGATTAATTAAATACAGTACAACTCTAATTATCCGAACTCCGACTATCCAAATCGCCTTCAGAATTTAAGAAAAAAAATTAAGACGGAAACATACTGCGATTTGCAAAATAATGATTCTGTTTACACATTATTGTCCTTCCTTCTGCGAAGCTACTGTAGGTGCAGCACAAACATTATTGAAATGATGAGACACCGTTTCATAGTGCATTCAGTTTCTCTATATTTTCTTGTCTATGAAACTGAATCAACAGAAGTAAGATGTTTAAATGGCCCCCACATTTTTCCACAATTCCGATGTGCCGTAGTCCCCACTGTTTCTTGCATCCCTTTGTTTTTCTTTCTTTATAATTTATGACTTGAAAACAAATGATCAGCATTCAATGGAGTGTCAGCACAAGTGTGACCACATGCAACTTCTCATTGTCAAGAGGATGCACAACTTGGTTGTCCGAAAACGGATGTAGACAGTCAAACAGTTTACTTTGACTGAGATGTTCAGCAAGCAATGACTTTCAGCACTTGTAAGTACTGTACAGTAGGCTATATAACATGTACGTAAAAGTGTTGCCTTAATTCAATTATCTGAATGGGGTCCAGTCCAATTGATTTGGATAATTGAAGTTCTACTGTTGAAGTTCACTATAGCTCTAAAATTTTTAAAAGATGAAAAAATCCTGCAGTCATTGATTACCTTTGAAAGATCTCTGTAGTTACTAGGTAGGCTGAGGTCCAATTCAGGGGCTTCATAATTAGTAAGCACCCATGGGAACACTGGGTACTGATTCAGATCATTATAGGTCCGACCTGCAAAATATTATTTTTTATTACTATTCAAGAAATGTACTGAATTTCAGAAGTTAAATATATTTATGAAATATAATTAAAACACTTTGAAGCAGAGTAAAAGAAGCAATAAACAGAGCATATTTTTCAAAAGAAATATAGTTTTCAGTAATTTTGATTTTTGAGTACTGTAATAATTACTGACAGTTCAGTATTTCCACAGCACCCTGCAGCAATACTTTCTTAATTTCCCTTAAGAGGCCTTTTTAATTCTCAACATGATAACACCCATTTAAGGAAAAAGAGGTCTATAAAGGAACTTCTACTTAACCTCTTCAAATACATCTGAAATGATTTGAAACACTGACTAATAGCCAAGTCAAACAGAGATTCAATCATAAGAGAATGGAATGCAATTCCGTGATACAGAGGCAAAAGAATGTTAGCTATTACAGAAGCAAAGTGTGGTAGAGTTTCATATCAATGTATTTTATGACAAAATTTCTTTACGGAAAAGAAAGTCCCGTTCCTCTCATTTCCTAGCAGCCTTCTAAATCAAGGCATGGTTTAGATTAGACCCTCATTACTTATTTGTGCTTGCATAATCTACTGCTCCCAGTTGATATGTTCTTTGCTTATACCACTTGCTTTGCACTGGTTTGAACCCAAATCATATTATTAAGTAAAAAACAAACCTGTCTCATAGAGCAGATCCACCAAAAAGAATATTAATTCAACACTAAGGTTACGAACCCTTTATTAAATAAGAGCTGAAATAAAATATTATTCTCATGGAAAAAAAGCATGCGACATGACTTAAAAAGTAAATAATACTCACCAGCTATGGTATTAAGAAACATAAGGTATTCAAAGTTTGTAATTTCTCTTCGTTGCCATTTCTGAGTCATATTAGACTGCTGAAATATCTGACGAGGAGACATCAGGGAAGCTCGCCTTAAAATTAAAAGAGTTAATTTATTAATTAAAGAAGTTCAGGAGCCATAAGATTAGATATTTAATTCACAGCACAGATAAAAATAGCGTAGAATAACAAAAAAATAAAAAGATAAGCATACTTAAAAGGATTCACCTTAATCAACTGAAAATTGGACAGCAAAAGAGAATTGCTCTTTACAATGGTTGCCATTTGCACAAATTTTTATACACATTTTGTTATTTTGCCATAATTCAAGCTTAAAAAAGATGCAAGCTATACTAATCAATGCAAGAAATTTTTCTTTCAGCTCTGACAATGTTAATGGGAATAGAAAGTTGTTCTTGATGCCTCTAAAAATTAATTATGAAAAAGTACAAATAATAGAAACACAAAATTTATATAAATTTCTCTAGTAATTAAAAAGCTTTTTATTGGCAAACCTTGAGACAGCCATTAAGTTTTATTAACAATCAGTGTTTGAGTTAAGCCTCATCCTGATGTTTTTGGCTTATGTCATATATTTCACCCATACTAGAAAGTTAAGCAAATTTAAAAGCATACAGCACAGATTAGAGTAATTGTAATATATTGGAGCATTAACAGCGTATCCCTTGAAGAACTAATATAGAAAAGTGCCTGTATTGTTAGTGATTTATAAGTTTAATGGTGGTGCAGACTGATTAGGTGCATTGCTTTACTTTAATTAAATCTTTCTTTTCTAAATATTTGAAAATGAACTATAGGCAGAGCAGCTTCATCTTTGTAATATTGACAACACAACAAGTTATTGTTTGCAGTTTGTGTCATAATTTCAGTCGTAAACCACTAGGATGGCTTAAATTTTATTTGTATGCTTACACCTAAATAAACATTAAAGGTGATATTTATTGCCAACAAATTAACATAAATCTATATGTCAGACATTATGCACTTTATTTCACACCACAAATTTAAAACCTCTGCCCCCCCTTTTTTATGAAATATGTCAACATTCAAGTTTAGTAATTTGCATTACAATAAAATTTGTCAATAACATGAGACAATATTCCTTAAAATACCTCATGCTGTGTGAGACTACAAGAACAGGAAATTTCCAAATGGATGGATTTCACAGAATGGTCCAATTTCAAGGCCACCAAAATTTTAGACAAGACATTCTTGATGATTTCTAGTTACACTCAAGTAAATTCATCACAGGTGGCATTGTAAAATTCAAAACATAAATACATCAGGCAACTAAAATTGTCTAGCGATGGATTTTTATGTGCACTTGGACTGAAATCAGCACTGGTCATGTACACTTCAAATTAAAAAAGAAGTGTTTTTATACTGAGGTCTGCTAATGATATTACCAAAAATCTTTTAAACTTAGTAATAATATTTGTAAACTTGATATTTCCACTAAAAATTTTTGCAATTAATTTTTAAATGTGTCAAGTATTTTCAAACCATCTTGTATAACACAAAATTATTCTGATTCTCACATGCTTCTGAATGAAAAATAAACTTCCCAAATTTTAAGATTTAGCAGTAAAAAATTATTTTCATTAATATCATTGGTTAGTATACATAAAATATGGAATATTTTGGCAAAGATTGCAATAGTAACTAAAACAAATTTTCACTCACACTCTGAAATCAACCAAATACTACTGTGTCCAAATAGGTTGTAGTTAAATGAGAAGACTATGTCCAAGCGAGAAAAGAAATGTGAATTGGCAATTATGAAATTTTCGGATGCTAAATTGTTTATCGTCAGTTTTAGTTAAATGCTTTACCTTCATTATTTTCGCGTTTCATGGAAGTGGTTTAGCTTAGTTCACAATGAATTTTCATTTTTATAACATGAAGATAAAAAGTTAGGAAACAAATTTATGTTCTTAAGACAAATTTGATTTAGGGCTCTGCCTTACCTCTTTTAAATTTCCTTATCAAACTGAATGGAAAGTTTCTTTTACCCCAACAAAAGTATTAGGTTGACCAGTAAATGATTTTTGATCAGTGCGAGACTTTAAAATAACGTACACAAAATTAGTTCTCTGACTGAAAACTTCCCAATTTGTTATAAATCTCTATGCCATGTCCTTTCGTTTCGAATTCCACTAAATTAACATTGCATTAATTTTATCCATAAGAATATGATATTATGAAATTTAAAGATTCCTAGATTATTATAAGTTTGACACCAAACTCTTCCTTTCCTAAAACCTACAAAAGTAACATGGCTTTAATTTTAATCAAAGGCATATATACTTATTTTCCATACCGTGCCAAATTTTGCTACTATGGAAATCCAATATACTAATGAATTTTGCCTTCGTGAAAGGTTATGAAATGACTTTTTGGTACAATTCTTTATAGAACCCATAAAAAATTGCAAACTATTGTTGATGCCAAAAATAATTATGGTAGCCCAATGCAAGAAAGGAAGCATAATAAATTACTATCTAAGATTATTATTTTAATTTAGATTAAAGGTTAATTTCATATAATACAATTTTTTATTATTATAATTTATAAAAAAAGGCTAAATATAACTAAATGGAAGCATAATAGAAAAAAACTACCTCAGATTATTATTTTAATTTAGATGAAAGAATGATACACTTTTTACTACTATAATTTATAAACAAATGGCTGAACACAACAGAAAGAACACATGATAGTAATTAACTGTCTAAGATTATTAATTTAATTTGATGAAAGTTTATTTAACATATTTTTCATTATTTTAATTTATAAAAAAATGGCTAAAGATAAGTGAAATTAAATGGGAGTATCTAACATTGCAGAGAAAATTAAAATTTTTTGTGACACGTCTGTACATAAACTTGAACAGATAAAAATCAAAATATTGTTGAGCAGTGCCCTGATGGTGTTTATTACGCCATTAGCACTAACTCACAGCCACTCTATTTTTGATTACGACACCCCTTTTTATTGTCCACAAAATTGTAGTTGTGGTAAAATGTTCAAAGCTGGCATCTCGCAGTTCATCTGACTTATATGATTTCCAGCAAACGGCATAAATAATGCTTCCTTCTGTGATATTTTCCTTTATGACATTCAATAAGGTTTTCACCAATCGATCTGGAATAGTGACTATAAAACATTCATTCGATTCTCTGCACAATCTGTCAAAAACCCTGTGTGGCGAAAGAACACGTCCAATGTTATTCTTTCTTCAACTGGCTTTTGAAAAGGCTTCCATCTACTTCAATAATTTTGCGACAGCTGCTGATTTTTAACTTATGCCGAGCAATTACAGCTGCAGCACACACCTCATACATATAACTCTTCCAGTCTACAGTAGAACTGTAGACTGGAATCATCAACAATCTAGTTCATCAACACTTGCAGTTCACAAAATTCAACAGATGTCATCTCCTGACACCAAAAATAGATGAACCTAATGGTTAAGGAAGGGGATTTTCAGTCCTTCATATCAATTTTGACTTCTTATTTCTTTGAAAAAATTGTATTGCAGACTTTTCATCATTCAGCAATTCCCAAACTGTTAGACCCATAGCATCATCAAAAAGAGAATTCAAAAATTAAACCAATATTTCAGTGTCGATTTACAGATGTAGAACTACCTAAAATTTATGTGCTGTGAAATTGCTAGATTTCGCATGTGGTTAAATGGACATGTCTGCTAGATTTGGCCCTTTTTGCACATATATTTTCGCTGCAGTTTTATATGGTCCCTATAAGAGAACTGTAGTGATTTTGTTTTTTTCAGTATAACCAGATTATCAATAAAAAATTCCAAAAGTGGTTTAAAAAATCCTGAGGATGAAATTTTAATCTTGATGGTGAGACAAGAGAGGGCTACTAAGAAAGTTCAAAGAGGTGTATTGAAGATGCTGATAAGAGAAAAATCCAGATATCGCCAGTAACAAAAATAACACAAAAGCTTCACTATGCAAACAAGAGATCTCTTAAAACAAGCAGCAAAGTTTTCTGGTGCAAAAATTTGGTTTCTACATGAATTTACTGAAGAAAAACATCAGCAATGAATATTGACTTGCATTTACCTCTTCACAAGATATGATGCAAAGCCTTTCTTATCGTGTACTGTGACTTAACTGGCTGACTGGCTAGTTACTTGATAAAGCACAACAGGGTTTTTTTCCTAAGGAAAAGGATGCATTTGCAGAGGGAAACTGCCTTGTATTCTTATTACACATGGGAAAACCATAAAAAACAAACATGCACCCAGCTTATCCATCTGCGATTAAACATAACTCAAACTCCCAGCATTCAGCAGTCGTAATGACTTAAAACTGGTGGTGCCTATTGTGACATGAGATGAGAAATATTCTTTATGATGTTACTCAGAAAAGACAACTGTTGAGATGAAAAGAGAAACCAACTCTCAAACTGCAACCAAAGAATATTGTGCTCTACATATGGTTAGATATGGAATATGTAGTTTATTTCAAACCAAACCATTAATGAAAACATCCCCTGCCATCAATTAGATATTTTAAAATGAGCTGTAACAACTACAAGCCATCTACATTGATTAACAGATCTGATGCAACTCTTCAGCAAGATAATGCTAAATTGCATATTGCAAAAGTAATTTATTCACATATCTTTATTCATACATCCTAGAGGCCACATATTATTTTCTTCATTTATTATCCACTTAGAATACTGCATCATTTTCCTGTGCACAACAACTTCTACCATAAACAGGAGTTCACAAATATAACATAATAAATATTTTGTAGCAAAAAAATTCTTTATAAAGAGGATATAAAAGCTGACTTTTATGAGCAGAAGTCATAAAGAAATAATATGTTAATAATTAAATTTATGCAATATTTTTTATCTAGTGACTGTCTTAAGACTGCATTACTTTTCATCAATCTGAAACTTGGCAGTTAATTCATTCTTAAAAATATTAATTTTTATATCTCATAACTCTCTCATACCTTCTAAAAGTTTTAAAATTACACACACCAAAAAAAGGGGGAAGAGAGAGAGACACTTGAAACATTATTACAAGTAGAGGTACATAGAACATAGAGTTGAAATGGTCATTATATTTCACAATGTCTTGACAATGAAAAAATTCATTAAATTTTGAATAGAACAAGATTAAAAAGAGATAGAATATAATTTAATATTAAGAAAACTTTCAGGATTTACACATGAAAATAAAGGAAATAAAAAGATGTGCCATTCAAAAAAACTATGGAACAAATTTTTAGTTCTAATTTTTTGATAACCCACTCAAATTGGACTTTATTCTACAACACCTGAGCAGCTCATCTATGGTTTTGGGAGAAGATGAATGATGGTAAGTAAGGGTTATAGAAGGTCAAGTAAGTCCTTTGTCAAAGTGATATTTGGGAAGCTTCCTGAAATGACAATCATTAGAGTGAATTCTGAGCACATATGTCCAGGACATTGCATGTTAAGTATTGAAAATCTCCACGCTGTTCAAACCTGTGTCTTGGATCCAGTGTTTGTAGTATACATCAGGAATGAACCTCCCCCCCCCCAAGAACTAGTGCAACATTTAAACACACTAGACCATTTTGTGAGATTTCAGCAGGTCTCTGATAACAAAGATAGACAGTTTTGAATTAAAAAACATGGTCTTTGAATGAATAACAGTCTGTCCCCCCCCTAAAAAACCTTGTCTGAATAAACATCATACTCTTTAAATAAGTTTCCTTTGGGCTCTTGCACAAATGTGCAAAATTTGGCAATATCAGCTCTGCCAACTGACAAGTTGTTTAAATAACAGATTAGCAAAACCCACTAAAACAATCTGGACTTTCATATCACACAGCATTAAACTGCAAGAGTATTCTTTGGGTCTATATAAGCATTTGAAGCTGAAAATACAAAATCAGTGGGTTGAATGTCAGACATAAGTGTCTGGCAAAAAGCTACCACAGCCATCAGAAAAGTGTCATAGTTTATTATCAAGGTGCATACTAATATCTTAAATTCTATTTTTCTCAGATTTTGTTCTAATGATGTTTAATACGCAGACATATTTAAAATTTGGTTTATTTAATTATGCAAAACACACAAGAGCTATCTGCCTGAGGGCAGGGATGACTTTCTAAGGGAAACTGGCTCGTATACATGTTACACATGGGGACATCAATGAAAATGCCCATGCAGCCAGCCTGTATGCTGTGATTAAAATGCAGACTCAACTACCAGTGTTCATTGACTTTATTGCTCGGCCACTGGTGGCCGTACGACATATTTGAAGTTCTGTATGCTTTTTTAATTATATTTCTGAACAAAATTATATGTCATTGAAATACAGAAATTGAAGAACATGGCAATTCCAAGGTAGCTAAAATCCACTGTCATCTTAAAATAAAATTCTAAAACAGGTAACCAGATATTCCTACAAATATCATTGAAATGTGAAAATTAGGCAAAACCACAACCCTATGTTTGGTGAAGATTTTAATCAAAACTATCGATTTCAAGGACAGTCATGCACAGGTCTCTCTTCATCAGGAGCAAAATCATTCTGCAAAGCAGGAAGTACCAACGACAGCATTTATATCAAAAACAAAGGATGCAGCAAAGCAAATAGGAGCATAGCTTTATCTGTGCAGGGAAATGATAATGAAATGTGAAAAATTAAGATATTAGAATTTTAAAAGTGTTAGGAAAGACTGGATTGGAATTAACATAAAAAAGCTTCAGGATTTCTTTGAAGCTGTTTTCACATTTGCAAAAATTTATCTAGTTATTTAATGACATTAAGGATTTTCTTCAAGCTTTTCACATTCCCAAGCATTTATCTTGCTTAGTTAATAACAAAGCATTTATTTCCTTAAAGTACTTCACATTCAAAAAAATTTATCTTACTTAATTAATGACTTTAAGAATTCTCTTGAAACTTTTCCTATTCACAAAAATTTATTTTCCTCAGTTAATGACATTAATTCCAATCCAGTTCTTCCTAAGCCTTTTAAAATTCTAAGACCTTAATTTTTCCTATTTCATTACTGTTTTTCCAGATAGATAGCGCTTTGCTCTGCCCTTGGTTTTGTGGCATAATACTGTCTTCTCTCTTCTTCGCAGAATTTTTTTTACTCCTGACACAGAGGGACCTGTGCCTGATCACCACCGTAATTGATAGAATTTTGATCGACATCTATGGCAAGGTCGATTCTATCTTTAACAATGGTGTGTTTTTATTCTCTCTTGATCTTTGAAATGGTTAAACTATTCACAACAACTACAATAGCATTTAGTACATTTCATAAAATGAAAATTCAGGATAGGGAAAAATTTACCTTGTTTGAGGAATACCATATTTTATTCCCACTCCGACACATGGAAGGGCTTTTACAACTTTTTTCACAGTCATGTGGTCCATGAAGGCCAACATTATGGAGGCTAAAAGTAAGAAAAACATTCAAATGATTATTCTTGTCAAATTTAAACTTTATGCACACAATTACTACAAAAAATATAATACATATAATTTATAAAAGCATCATGCAACACTGATTATACCAATGATAAGAAATTTTATCCATATTTTTGAGGGAATGTTTTCTGGCTTCAGAAACACTCAGTGGCGTAGCTAGGGTGGGGCAAGGGGGAACATCTGTCCCTGGGAGCAGCATTCAGAGGGCGCCAAATTGATGTTACAAAATTTTAGAATGAAATGTTTTCAATCCTTGGCACAGAAAAAGGGGCACAAAATCTTCAGTTGTCCTTGGCCAGTGAAAACATTCAACTGCAAGTGAACAGCTTTCAGTCTACCAACCACTTATTATAACTGGCCTTTATCTACATAATGCCTTGGAGACATGTTTAACAATATCTACAAGTTTATTAATTTATAAAATTCTTCAGAGCCAGAATTTACAACAAAAATTTCGCCACAGCTGTGCGACAGTGTTCCTGGCTTTTCAGTGCCTGGGGACTACTAAAGATTTCACAACCCTCTCATTTGCCAGCAATGGAAAACATATAATTCTAAAATTTTGTAACATCTATTTGGCACCCCTAGATGCTCCGTCACGAGACAGATCTCCCACAAGCTATGCCACTAGATGTCATGTGATATTCATACATTTGAAAAAATTTTAACTCTGAAAATAAGCTAGAGATAGATTCTAAAACCTCAAAATGAAAATTCCATTGAGAAAACTATTCTCTGTGGTAGATATTTTCATTGAAATATGAACAAGACTGCTAAATGTTTAAATTGATGATAATCAGTGTCTCAAATGTGGAAAGTAACAAAAGAAAAACATACTTCTTGATGCCAAAAATATTTCCAAGGCAACATTCTGGAGTAGATACCTCCTGGAGAAAACAGCTCGAATTTCACTGAAATGCCACTTTCCATGCACATGATCACAGTACTTTATGACCTATGGAAAAAGTAAATAATATAAGAAAATTACGCTTTAAAACCTGCATTATATTTAAGAATATTTCATTCCATCAAAAAGATTAACATCCTGGCTACAGCGAACACATCCCTTCTCAGTCAAAAAAATATTTTATAAACAATTGTAAACAGTAACCACATTATAATCATAATACACAAATAATAAATCAATATGTAATCACTATATAAACAAGAACATTCAAAAAATATTACAATTATCATACATTATATAAGGTACTTCAACAAATGCATGAACATTATATTCAATATTTGAAATCTCCCCTCACTCTTTTTGCAACTTTTTTAAGCTACTAATTTCATGCCATTAAAAGCCAAATATGATACTTATTTTCTATTACCACTCACCAAATTTAACTGTTTGATTCAAAATCTCTTTAATTTTTATTGGATATGTACGTAATGACGATAACCAAAGGACTAAAGAAAATCAAAAAATTAAAACTCGTATTTGACAGGAAATTTACCCATAGTTTGAGCAAGTTATGTGTAAATTTCCTGGACTTTCATTTTAAAAATTTATTTGTGTCCTTCCTGATCTACATGAGATAGAACTGCAAACTAAACATTTTCCTCAAACTCATAAAATGTGCCCGGTAAATGCCCGCAATTGCTTCCTGTTCAAACTAATTCTGGAAGAAACATGTTTCTCCAAGAAATTTCTTACAGTGTCTCGAAGAGCTACATATGCTAATTCCGTTAAGACTTAATCTGAAGTATTTTTCTCATTAGCCACAGTATTTACCTCTACAGGCATTTTCTTGAAGGTAAAATGATTAGCTCTTGCACATTTATTATATTCAAGGAATGGAGAGAGTATAAAGGCATGTCTGCAATCCTATCACCATTATAATATAACATAAATTATAGGAATAAAAGAGAATTAATTTTCAGTAGAAAGTAAAATTGCCTTAAAACTTATTTTGGATCAGATAATGAAAAACTTGCCAGTGATAAAACCCCTTAAGCTTAATGATTAATTTTGGACCATGACAACAGTAATATTTTTGCTTAATACATATTAAAACTTCGATTTCATTATTTGATAAACGGCACTGTATTTTAGGGTGCTTGTAACGCTAATTACGAATCTAGATTCTGAGCTGGCTTCGAGGTAAAATATTTTACTCTCGCAAAAACATTTTGTGCTTAAAAGCACCATATTTTCTTTAACAGGAATATTTTTTTTTTCTAAAAAAATTTTGGGGATAAGACTATTTTTAAGGCCAGATTCAAAATAAAGCAAGTTCAAACCATCAGTTTCATGCAAATTGAACTGCATTATCAAAAATACTGCTGGGGAATGCTGAACCCATTGACTGCCTCATCATGTAAATGTTGGTTCAGGGCATGTGAGGCAGGGGTCCTCATATTTTTTTGTTTTTTAAATTATAAAACACGTTATAAAAATAAATAAATGTATATATGCATTTTTCAAAATTTGGAAAGGAAGGGAAATGATCTTCTAGCAACGGTGAAAGGGATGCATGGGGGAAAAAGGTTGAGAACAACCGTTCTGAGGACTATATAAATATTGAACACGTACAGGAAAAGAGAAACAAATAAACAACGACGCGCCCTACCACAGCCCTACACTATGAGACAGGATGCTTTCATAGCTGTTTCCCAAGTTAGCTGTGCTGTTGTGCCCACTTCTTTACATGAAATTATCAACCTTCATAAATGTGTAAGCACCACCACATAAGCTGCTGATTCATAAATCAAATTTTGTTGCTTTGATTCATTAAGCAGACGAACTAGCGATGCCAAAATATATAGAAGCTGTTTAAATAACGGTACCGTCGTGTAAGAGCGCAGATACTTTTATGAGGCTGTTGTTTTAAAATTAAAAACTAACCTTTATAAAGCTGCTAGTCACATGCAGAGGCACCGTTCTGCCTGAAAGAATACTGGCTGAATCTACAAAAGAATGCCGCTACCTATATAACAGGTACAGCTTAAATTGCGCCGGAGCTCAGCGAAGCCCGGCTCCGGCACTTCTTAGTTTGGGGGATAAACTCTAATTCTAGCCGAAGCCACCAGAACTCTAAATAAGAAGACTCAGGCACTTCTTTTATTCACTCAGGCACTTATTTCAATAGAAATTTGATCTCGGAATTTTTATTTTTAGCAGTAAAATTATATTAAAAATCGCTTATTAAATTTTAATTTATCTCTTTTCATTTTATTTAATGTTAATTATTTAATTACTTTAATGTTCAATTATTTTAATAAATAATAAATTAAATATGAATTACTTAAATAATTAATTTGATACTCGTTAACTATTTAATTTTTAAATTATTAACGATTTTAATAGTCATTTCATTTATTTATTTACTCTTGTTCCTCTTTCCTGACGGTCTTCCATAGGGCTCTGGCATTTCTAGTTTTAGAAATTAAGCTCTGATAACAGGGCACCGTTACATACTGACAACTACTAGAGATTTAATATTAAAAAAAATCTTCATATATAAATTTAAATGAGTTTTTAACGTAAAAAAGTTATTAAATTTCCTAGAAAAATTAAATGTAATTTGAAGATTTCAATTAATCACAACAATTATTACGTAACTATCATAACTAAGTCGATATTTTATCATTTTGCAGATGAAAGACAGAAGATTGGACAGATGAAAATCTCTTCAAAAATCTATACTTCCTCACACATAAATGTGATCATGCAGTTATGTAACTAAAGCGGAGGGACATTCAGGTCCCGTTTAAAACAATATGGGGGGGGGAGGCTAAGGCATAACCTGCTTTTTAAGTGACTCTAGCATATATTATATCTGTTTTTATTTCGAAGTATCAGGAATGCAAGGAGCTATAGGATGATTTGAGAGCCCTTAAAACATGGAACAAGGTACTTAGTTTTAGAGAACATTTGTAGACTGTCATTCGTTTCTCAGGCTGTAACAAACTAGTTGGGTTACAATGGTTCTTTCTCATGCTTAATGTAAATAAAAGCCAGATTTTCTTAGAATATACTCAGAAAGAGACAATTGAAATGCTACACACTAATGCTACACACTCAGCCAAAAGATATAAAGTACAAAGTAAACATAATTTTATCACATTTTTAATGTAAATACACAGGTCTAATAAAATAATGATTTCCTATGCTTAGACGGTCAATTCTTTCTTTTAGTAAATAAAAGGATTTAAAAAAAAACATTTAAACAAAAGCATAACTTCAATATTTTATTCGCAGATGAAATCCAATCTTTCATCATTACTAACAGAGACAATCGCTATTATTTTTATGAAAGCTGAGTAAATTTTAAAAATTGATAAGATTCAAAAATATAAAAGAATAATTGATGTAAAATCCAATTAAGACAACTGGAAAAGTAGACTGAAAAATCAAACATGAATTAGAATGTGAAGATTCGCTGACGAGTGAGTATCTTCACGTATGATGTGTACGGTAATATACTGCTGTGAAAGGCGAATGTCAAAAGAATATAAAATAGGCTGCATGGCTAAATAGGGTATAATAATTTTTTTTTTTAAAATGTGAAATGAAAAGCATACAGCCTTAGTATCATACACAACCAGTGGCGTAAGTACAGCTCGTGGTCCCCTATAGGGGAGAAAATAATTCTGGACCTTCACTCCCCATGATTTACAGGGGAAAAAAAAAACGGGAGGGGTATTAAATGTTTTTCACTGATGATGATTTTGGTCGTGGCTAAGTTGATTATTAAGCTTGCATATAGTTGAAAGACCAAATTTTTATAAAATTACCTTTTCATAGGGATATGTAACAAGGACACATTAAGCAAAGGGTACAGAAAAGAAGAATCCCATCTGAAATACAAAATTAATAGCAAACATACAAAATACAGAGTTAAAAAAAGAAGTTCTAGATTAGCAGATTTTACATAAAATTTTATTTTGAAGAAGAGAAGTTTAAGGAGCCCGCCCTATCGCAAGGAATCAGAATAATTATATGCAACTTTTTTTTCTATTCGGATTTGCTTTCAATTGACATTGTGCAGTTCTTGACTTTGCCTACCTGGAACTACGCAAAAACGAAAATTGAAGAAGGGCTGAACCTAAAGAAGCTTTAGGGCTCCTTAATCTCATATCTATAACTATATAAAACTCTGCTTTTTTCTTCCACAAATAAAAAATATAGGTCTATTTCTATACCTATACGGCTGCATTTCTTCCATACCTCTATTTAAAACAACCACTTTTATATTGCTGTCGTATGTGTTAGCCGCTAAAAATCGATTTCAAAATAAACGTTTCTGTTGAACTAAAAATCATATTATAAATTAAGTACTATTTTTACATTTTTAATTTGAAGTTTTTGCTTGTCTCTGTCCCTTTTAGTTAATTTTCGTGAATTCCATTTTTCTATTAGAGTACCTATAAATAAAGCCCGATTAAATTAGACTGCGGTTTTAGAGAAATAACATTATTTTGGGCGTTCTTAATACCTCCATTTTTCCTTGTTTAATGAGCCAAAATAGGGTAATGAAAAACCATCGGAAAGATTGTAGCAAAGAACTTAAGGATTTATGTAGTCATTAGGCTCTAGATTACACGCATGCTTAATCGATTGCGCTTGGTTACTTTCCTATAAATAAATGTAGTTCCCACTGAGCTACGAACTCGCTTCCAATTAACACTATCGAATTCTCCCCCATCAAAGCCGCTACCGAAATGCAGGTTAGGCAGATAGCCCTTGTAAATACTACCTTAATTAGTTAATACCAATAATTCCATCAGATCCAAACCGACTTCGTTTGGAAATTACGGTGGATAAGAACATGTCTACTATTCCCATATATATATATATAAATGCATATGCTACAGTGTTTACATATATATTATAGAATTCTTTCATCATAATTATCAAGTACTTAGCATAATCAATAATCTTTCTGCATTTACTTTAAAAAAACTGACGGGTAAAATAAATTTAACAAACTTAATCAAATATGAAAAAAACTTTCCATAATACCATAACATAATGACCTTTAATTCCAAAAGCACTGCATATTTCACAATACGGAAATTGCGTTCTTAATTAAAAATCATAGTTTGAGCTATGAATGAATTTATTAAAATATTCTTGAAAGCAAATTAACCTGAAATAAAATAAATATGCTTATGGTAGGGAAATCTGCAACATGTTTTAAACAGCCACTCAAGATGTTTTCATTTCCAGTTGCACAAAAAGTAGTTAAAAATAAAACTAAGAGAAACGCTAATCAACAACGTGCACATGTTTTTAACTCTTCAGTCACGCATATTATTTGTCCAACCAGTTAAAGTCGGGATGGACCAACCCAAAAGCAACATTTTGTTTTTAAACATCATTCGAGCAAAACCAACTAACGAGCTGTTAAAAATAAAAAGAGAAACGCTGCAATTCTGGAAACGAACTGTCTGAGACAAAATTTACGGCCTTGAAGGGACAAGTCTTATCGCAGCGTCCCCCCACCACGAAAATTCTTGGGCTGATGTTCCTTATCAGTTTAAAGGACCGAAAGTAGAAAACAAAACATTAAAAAGGTAACTAGAGATAAATCAAACTTATTTGCACAACTTTCAAATGTTTTGGCTACGTAAACTTCACGGGTCCAGGTCAAGAAAGTTTTAAACACACTAATATAACTTTTTTAAGGCGGTTTCAGGGAGTTTTTAACTCATTTGGTAACAACTGGCAAAAAATATCACAAACTTAACTATGACCTATGCGCTTTTATTTTCGCAACTGCTGATCACAGAAATCAACTCCAATTACGAAATTGCTTTAAATAAGGTAAATGCTTCATGAACATGCAAAAAAAATTTTTAATTTAAAAATAACAAATCTTGTAAAAATTGCAAAATCTAAACTTATATTTATTTAGTTATTTACTTTAGAATGAGAGAAAATTTTGCTAAATATAATTACATGGACCAAGATACTGCCCCCTCCCCCCCAAAAGAAAGTCAAGATTTCGTAATTTTTAAGCAATTATTTATTTTTTTCAACGGTAGCAAAAATAAAACTTGCGTAAATAACTTTCATAGACACAGTGTATACATATAATTAATTAAAATAATATACGAAGTTCAAATAAATATTAAGCCAATTAAAAGCAAATCTAAATATTTCAATTCCAAGATTTAGCTTCCGGTTTATATAAAATACTGCGACAGCTAAATATTAGACACCTTTTATTTTCTAAAACCGTGTATCTTCAAAGATTAATTTCATTAAATAATCCAAACTCATTATTACTTAAAATCGCCAAGCTGCTAACAATGACGCATTAAAACTTTGACATAAAAATCCGTCATATAACCAATCACATAGAAGGGGGGGGACGATTTTTTTAAAACCACTATTTTTTTATTATTATTATTATTTTTTTTTTAAATTACGCTATAGATTTCGAGAGCACGTCATGTGGAATACTGCTTTTCGATAAGGTGCAGCGATCGAATTCTGTAATATGTTTGATCGTTAATCAAGGATATTTGAAAATTGAAAACTAAATTAGATAATGATAATAAAAAATATATCACGTAATGTAAAGTCTTTGCGAAATATTTTGTCGCAGCAAATACGCATGTACGTAAAATTTCAGAAATCAGTCGAACAGAGTTGAAAAACAGTCGAATAAGATTAAAAAATGAATCTCACTATTTGACCCCAGCGAAAAAAAGGAACACAGAAAAAACCAGGTCAATAAAAACCAGAACAGAGTAACAGTAAACACATAAAAGTAGCTGCAGTTAAAAAATAAATCAGATAATTGCCAATTACATTAATATTTTATCTACTACTCCACAGGTCGAGCAAAACTTGCGCAGCATAACCGCATCCTTTTTGTTTATCAATTATGGCAAAGCACGCGAGGGCTATCTGCCTGAAGAGAGGGATGCCTTCGTGCAGGAGTTTCGAAGGTGGAACTGGCTCGTATACACGTTACACCATGGGACAAACTGCGAAAATTCCTATGCAACCAGTCCTTTCGTCTGGAATCGATATCAATTTTGTCGCCAAATGTCGACAAGTGGGCGACTTCTCGCCAAATATGGCAACTCTGCCGTGCCTTCCCATTTTCTGGGCAACCCTACACCTGCTTTTCGGGGAAGCTATCTTACCGCGCCTGGACATTTCGTAACACTGCTCCCTCCCAAGGATTGCACGTCCCGGGCAGTACAATCCTTGACCAGAAACGTTATTCAATACAAACAAAAGGTAATAAAACAAACAAATAACATAACTAAAGAAACGCTATGTACAAGTTATATACACAAATCAAAACATAGCAAATTTTAAATTATACTAATTAAAGTTCATAATGGATTTCAGTCTCAGGCTTTTCATTAAATTATGCCCTAGTCAAATACTTTTCCACTGTTCTCAGATGTACTTCTATTTTTCATATGACAATCTGAAGATTCAGTCCTTTCACACTTTTCATCCACAAGACGATCTGAAACAATTTGTTCACCACTGTGAAGTTTGTTCGCATCATGTGTACAGTTCACCTCGGGAGACTGCATAAAAAGGAAGCTTTCGTTATTTATCGAAAATTAAGTTTTTTTTTTTTTTTTTTAAATCTGACACTGCTAAAACATGAACATTTTCGCCTTTTAAAAACACATCTGTATGTGGAAGTACACAGTCCAGTCACATTAATGTGACCATCTGTCAAAAGCCAGAATAACCACCTTTCGCAGAGCGGACTGCTGCGAGACGTGCAGGAAGAGAGTCACATAGGTCCCTGAAGATGTTCTCTGGGATGTTGAGCCATGCCGACTCTAATGCCGTGGCCAGCTGCGCTAGATTACGCGGTTGAGGATCCATGGCGCGAACAACTCGATCGAGATGGTCCCACAGATGCTCGATTGGGTTTAAGTCAGGTGAGTTTGCTGGCCAGGGGAGGACGGTAAACTCATCCTGGTGCTCTTCGAACCACGCACGTACACTGGCAGCTGTATGGCACCTCGCATTGTCCTGCTGGAAGATGCCATCATCCTGAGGAAAAACAATGCGCATGTAGGGGTGAACATGGTCCGCAAGGACAGATGCGTACTTGTATTGATCCATTGTGCCTTCCACAATGATCAGTGAACCTAGAGAATGCCAGGAAAACATTCCCCAGACCATAATGCTCCCGCCTCCAGCTTGGACCGTTCCGGCAATGGTTGCAGGGTGGTTCCTTTCAGAGGTTTCACGCCTTATACGCCAACGTCCATCTGTCCGATGGAGCATAAAACGCGATTCATCCGAAAACGCAACCTGTCGCCACTCAGTGGACGTCCAGCTGCTGTACTGGCGTGCAAATTCTAGCCTTCGCCGTCGATGAACAGCAGTCAGCATAGGTGCACGAACCAGGCGTCTGCTTCGGAGGCCCAGACGCAGCAATGTTCGCTGAATAGTACTTTGGGAGACACTTTTGGTAGCCCCTTGGTTCATTTTGGTGGTCAGTTGCTCAACGGTAGCCCGTCTATCTGCCCGAACGCATCTCCGCAACCGTCGTTCGCCTCTGTCATCTATGGCCCGTGGTGCACCACATTTGCCACGTCGCTGATTTTGGACAGTCCCATTTTGCCATGCACGGTACACTTTTACCACGGCGGCACGCGAACAGTTCACAAACTCAGCCGTTTCGGAAATGCTTCCACCCTTGGCCCGAAAGCCAATGATCATGCCCTTTTGGAAGTCGGATAAATCGCTTCGTTTCTGCATTACGCCAACGATTGAAATCTTTTCCGAAGCCCTCACACACCCTTTATATACGCTCAACTGCACTGTGCTGCCACCTGTCTTCTGTGATTGGTTATTTAACTCTGACATGGAAAGTACGTGGTGGTCACATTAATGTGACTGGACTGTGTATATGATTCGAGCAACGATTGCGAGTCGCGTAGTACAGACACTATTCGCCCATTCTTCAGACAATTTTGCTTTGCTATTAAAAAAACTCGTCTGCTTGGAAAATGTTTTTTAACTGCAAATTATATTTTTGAAAGAATTAATTATCACCTTCTACTTGACAGTTTTGCTTTCATGCAAAACGGCGGTTTTAAAGACGCAATGGATGCTATGCCTGTGTTCTTTCCGAAGTTTATTCGTATCTAGTTATTACAAAACACCATGAAAGTCACTGTTTATCAATATTTAAAGTTAACGATAGGTAATAATGTCAACAGGAAAAAATCAATTCCACGTATTATCATGAACGTATCTGATGTCTAATTTTCGAATACGAAATAACTTTTCTTTAGCCACAGTGCCATCGATCAGCATCAAGACGAAGCAAGCAGCCCCACGTCAAAAACTTTGTTAATTTATTGAAAAAAAAAATGAAACAACAAACGGGTATCAAAACCCCTACCCTTAACTCATATCCCTACTAAATATTCTGATGCACTCGTGGACTTTTGCGCTTTTGGACTTCTAAAACGCGGGTTGTCCAAACGTCGACCTAATACAACCCTCCTTGGACTTTGTAATCTCGGAAAACTTCTTTCAACACTATAAAAGGTCCTAAATTACGATGTAGAAAGAGAGAAGAATAAGGGTTATCAAACATAACATTTAAAACACAAAAATTTTAGGTAAAATATTTCTGTAAATATAAGACTAGTCGAACTTCCTGTACCGCCATTAGAAGCTTAACAGGGCTTAGTGGAGTTATTTAATTAAAGAAACATTGAGATCTAAAACAAGACCTAAATCACGCCTATTAAGCAGTAGAACTACCACCATACTACCACAAATAACTTTAAATAGAATAAACAACTAAAATATGAACTTAAAGTCTAGGAGCTGGTAAGATTTATCAACCACACCAACAAAAGCACATTATTACATACTTTGTAAGCTATAACACATGTTACTTACATGCATAAAAATATGTTACTTCATATACAAATAAATAAAATAACAAAATATCATAAACACCCTAGTTTTTCTTAAAACAGACAGCGAAATATTAAACACAATCAATATATATATTCATTTCATTTACAGATACATATTTTATGAAACTTGACAATTTCAATTTAGTCACTGTATTTTTACTTAGATCTTTTAGCGTATTAAGTTTAGCAATATCTGGAATAAACCTTAGAACAATATTTTTCATGAAGAGCATCTAAACAATACGTGCTCAATATCGACATTACTCATGCCATATGGACAGGCATAATTTTTAATCGAAAACCTATTATAATAAAAGGGAAAGTGTCCATGATTAGAGCTTGGTTTAGATACTTATCACTTAGACATCTTCTCTCACTTACAGTTGAGATTAAATTATATGTGAATCTTCTTTTAGAATCTGGGTCGTCCCACTTTGCTTGCCATAGAGTCAAACCTTTTCTTTTCAACAAGGATTTCAAACTGTCAAAGAAAGTCTTTACTTCAAAATCAATAATTTGATTTTCAGTGGCAGCCTTTGCCAATCTATCTGCTAACTCGTTACCAGGGGTATCAATGTGACTCTTTGTCCAAAAGAGTTTAATATCTCTGAAAGCGCTAAGAAAAATAAGCATATCTTTTATCTGTTTAATTAGATCGTTACTTGGACAAACATCCGTAATTGAAACAGTTGCGCTTTCGCAGTCACTATAGATTTCCGAAAGACAGCCCTCGCATGACCATTTAATTTAGATCAATCTGTAAAAACCATGTAACCTGTCATTTTGGGGAGGACTTTAAACCAACTGTTTCAATAAAGCTGGATGAATGTCTAAACCTTTCTCAAAGTCAAAATCTCTAGCTGAGAAGATCTCACTGAAACAATCGACAGTTTTATTACCGGCTTTTAATTTAAAGACAGCATATTCTTTTTCCGCTAAAATATCGATCGGAGGACATCCAGCCAAAATCTGAAGAGCTACTGCAGAAACAGTTCTAAAATACTTAGTAATCCCCAATAAAGCGATTTTTTGAATTCGCAAAATCGTGTACGCATTCGGATCGTTCCAGTCCACCATGCGCCACATGCATGCAAGATCTTTCTCTCAATAGCTCTTTTATATAAACTCTTAAGAACTTTACCTTGGAGATTCATTTTACTAAGTCTGTTAAGAATATGGGACATTTGATCTTTATTTGATCTAGGTGAGGTATAAAAGTGAGCTTTTCATCGCAATGTCCAAATATTTTATTGTCTCAGAAACTGTAATTGATTGTCCATACAGTTTGCACCTAGGATATTGATCTAGTATTAGTTTTGGCAATACCCAAAACAAAGCTCTTCTTTGGATCAAATTTGAGTTTAACATGGAAAGACCACTTCTCCAATTCTTGAGTGGCGAAATTTAAAGCTTTATCAATAGTATGACGACCACTTCCCGTGGCCAATAAAACAAAATCGTCAGTATACTAACATTTTGTGGTAAGGTTACGTTTAAAGCTATATTAGCAATAATATTCCACAGAAGTGGACCAGATATTGAGCCTTGGGGACAAACCCTTTGATAGTTTCTGTGATGCCACTTATTAGCATCATACAAGGAAACTTTTCTTTCATTCAGAAAATCAGATATTAATAAGAAGATATTTCTTGGACATTTCATATTTTTTTAATTCCTTTAACAAAATTGGCCACCACAGATTGTTGAAAGCGCTCTTTGCATCTAAGGATAAAATTGCAGTTTACCATTCCTTCTATTTTCCGAGGATGTCAAAAATTAAATTATCTATGGCCTGGGTAGTACTTTTCGCGGCATAAAATCAAAATGATTTTTATTTAAAAGATTATTTGATAATAAATAATATTGTAACCGTTGTGTCATGAGTTTATCCAGCACCTTGCCCCAGGAAGGCAGTAAACAAATGGAGCGAAAAGAGGAAGGATCTTCTTTATCCTTTCTTTTTTTGTTAAACAAAACCAAATCAGCCTTTTTCCAACATTCTGGAAAAATTCCCCTCCGAAGACATTCATTCAGAATAGCTACAAAGAACTTTGTATTACATTCAAAGATTTCTAAAATAATATTCGTTGTCAGGCCATCTTTACCAGGAGCTTTACCTTTATTTAACTTTTTATGAGTAAATTCCACTTCATCCAAAGTAAAATCATAATCATTTACGGTCTCTGGAGGTATCCTACAATCTGATCTAACTTGATAATGACATGATAGATCACCATAAGTAGTATCACAAGGAAAATGATATTGTAGGAGGTGATTTATTGTCTCGTATATATTCTTAGTATAAGATCCATCTTGATATTTCAAAGAGGCAATTTGTAAAGCTGGTTTATACTTATTAACAGCAATATAGTAAGGAATGCCAAAAAGTTGATGAATATTCAAAGTGTCACATAGTTGTACCCAAGCACAATTTTTACTAATGTTGATTTCTCGTTTATATTCAGCTAATTTCTTCTTATATTGAATCTTTAACAAATTTTTCTCTATAAGATTGTAACATCTCTGAAATTTTCTTCGATACAGTCGAGCTTGACTTATTAAAACAGCCAGTTTTTCGGACCACCAATGCACCTGTTTACCCAGAGCGTTTCTCTATTTAAATGTGTTCATCTTCTTATTTTTCTTACAGATATCCAATACTGAGTTAGTAAGATTTTTAATATAAATATTTAAATCAGAAATATTTTCTAAATTTTCTTCGGAAACTTGATTTATAAAGTTATACAGTTCTACACAAAAATTTAACCAATTCAAATCCCAAATATAGAAACGTTCGAATTTCTTCTCTCTAAGTTGTTCAAAAGTCCAATCTCAATGTAGCAATCATCGCTACATGATATATCCATAGAAACAGACCAATTCAGAAAAAAGAAGATCTTACAATGGTAAGGTCTATCCAGCTTTCGCCTCTGGCACCGGAAAACGTATCCGGGCTATCAGAACTATTAAGAACATTCAAATTGTTTGTCGAGCAGAATTCAATTATAGCATCACCTTTTGGATCTATTGAGTGATCATTAAAACCCCATAGGGGACTCTTACCATTGAAATCTCCGCAAATAATTATTTCCGAGTCTCCATGCGAAACAATAATACTGTTAATACAGTATAAAATAGTCACTCAAGGCGTCATTAGGGGGGCAATACACTGAAACAAAAACTATGTTTCTATTATTAATGATAATTTTAATTGCTACTATATTCGAGGAAGCATACAAAAGCATTGCTGGAGAGCTGTCAAACAGAACAATTGCCGCTCGTGGATAATTTTTGTCACAAAAAGTTTGAAATTTCATGGGAATTCCCCGAACTTTATTATCCACTACATAAGGTTCTTAAATCAAGGCTATTTTATAGCTTCTTTCAATAGCTTTAATATATAATTGATTTACAGCAGCTTTGGAGTGATGTAAATTTATATGAACCATTTTAAAGTCTTCGTCACTTCTACTAGCCATAATTAGTACGACTGATTAAAAGATCCATTTGTCGTTTGTGACAATGACAATTTTTATCTAAGCTAGAATGATCAACGCTAAGCTTCAATTTATACTTTCCATTTGCCTCTTTGCAATTAATACATTTCGGAGTAGCTTTACACTCCCAATGTTTATATCCAACTTCACCACACTTAGCACATATTTGCGGTTCTAGGCATTTTGTTTGAAAGTGTCCATATTTTGAACATCTAAAACATTGAGTTACTTTCAAAAATTCTTTAAGACGAGACCATCTTATGTTAAGTTTCCCTGCTTTTAAAAGTTCTCCATATTTCTTAGCATCTACACTAGCCACCCAGTGTACTTTGGTATTTCTTCCTTTTATCAGAAATTTTAAGTCAAAACCACCATTTTCAAAGACCATATTTTAGTCTCTAATCATAACCTTAAGATCACCTCGAGAAAGATCAAAATCTACATCATAAATAATAATTTTTGGATCTTTCTTAACAGGACGTTGAATTACCATATCGTTTCTTAGCAAATCGTTTGTTTTAACCTCTGTTTCCAAGGCTTCAAGTAGTAGTTCCTTTGTTTGGGGGATAAAGTAGAACTGTGAATTCTTCGGACCTATTTCTACTTGTAGATCTATCTCGTATTTTCTGTGTTATTTTCTGAGGAAAACGTTTTGGATCTGCCACTGCTGCAAATGAAAATGGCTGAAGATTCGAAAACATTTTTGTTTGCTCTTCAAGCCTTCCCTTAAGGATGGCAATATCAAAAGTTTGTGTAACCAATAAAACATAAATTTTATATGCCATAGAAATAATTTTTCCTTTTGAAATATTCGTGACTCTACTTGAGTCTAATACAGTTTCTAAAGAACTTAAACTTGTTCGTCCCTCTGCTAATAAAGCAATAGACTCAACTGGCTCTGTCTGAATTTCTTGACAAATTTGTAAAGCCATTATCCAACCAGTACCTTTTTTAAAATAGTAGAATAATGTAGAAATCAAACGTACTTACAGTTTGATGATCATTTCGGACCTCTTATATTGTAGAAATAGTAATCCAAAACCGAAGCCGAAGCACGACGAGCCACGCAGACACACAAAAATGCAAACACCCATAAGTTCGTCCAATAATCTCAAAAACATAAAAGTGTGATATAATATCACAACCGGAACACAATTAGCTTCAAAATATCACAAAATAGAACACTATAAAACAGTATTTACCGAAAAAATAGCAAATTTTCTGGAGCCGAAGAAAGCACAAAGCAATATGCCCGAGCATACGCACTATCTGTAAATATACGGAAAATCGCGCGAACAGCCTCTGTAATGTACGTTCGGTACTTCCGATTGCATTAAAAAGGGAATTGCATAACTAAATGTTATAGCAGTCCCAAATACTATATTTTAGCGTTCTGCGACTAATCGTTTTTGAGTTACGCGAGACATATACACACATAGGTACCTACAGACGTCACGCAAAAAACTTTTGAATCCTTTATAAATCCATTTTACACTCGGTTTTTTTTTTGGGGGGGAGTTCCTTATTTCGCGCATACGTACAGACGTCACGCAAAACATTCGTCCAAATGGATTCGGGAACGGTCAAAATGATGTATTTCTGTTAAAATATGACACCCGAAATTTTTCGGAATTACAATACAGGATGTATTCGTACAAGGATGTTAAAAGCAAAATAATAAAGATAACAAAATTTTTTTGCATACGTCCCTTCCGTCTTATGAATACAACACTTAGAAGTAAAACATTTCATTCCGAATACAGTCCATTCTTTCATCTTACGAATAGTAATATGGTCAGTAATCGAAAAAAACCTCCCGAAGAGAATCGAAGCGAGGGCACGAGATTTCCATTCATCAATTCATCAAACAATTACGACTCAACGAAAACACTTAACTGTCAGCAATGGGTAAAATTTTACACTCGTTGAACATCCGATACTTTGACAACACTCCTAAAACCATTACACAATAAAAAGGAAGCGAACAAGTCCGAAAGTTTGCCTGTGCTTAGAGAACAGGGATGGGGACCGAGAGCAAATAATCAAGTTACGCAAACGATGGGACCAGCGATAGTTGCGAGATCCATGACTTTCAGGGCTTAATCCGATTTGCGAGACTAAGCACGATACAAATTGTGTTACAACTAGATTAAGGCGGTCGTTGGGAGAAAGGGCGGTTGCCTGCAGGAGGACTGCGTGTGGTGTTTGCGTCCAGTTTTATTCCGATGCTTTACTGAGTCAGCATCGGAAAACGAGAGGAAATGGTGCTTTTGCAATTGCGATAATGGATCGGAAGTATTCTGGTTTGTTTCGCACTTGAATGAGAAAGGGGAAAGCTGGCATTCCCCTGAAGGCAAACACTTCAGCAGCAACATGCAAAGTACAAATGCGAATTTAGTAAATCATTTCGAACAGACATCGCAATCAGCATCTTCTACTCTGTGACAATGAAGGCGTAAGATTAAAAATGAAAAAAATATGAAACAAAATTAACGAAAGCAAAAGAAATCATATTTAAGAACTTCATCCACCTCCCCCCCCCCGGTGGAAAACGTACACAGAAAACTAGGAACACTAAATACAGTTCTTCAGTTTATCTCAGATTTAAAAAAAAAACATGAAACTTCTAGTGTTCAAATATTCACCCACTTTGGATTGGTTAATTCACGAAATTTCCGTCATTTAAGAAATGGATAATAGTTCCATAATGCCTAAAACAATTAGATAGTATTCAGGTTACACACGGGAAAAAAACACGAAAACTCCCATGTAGCAAATCCGTTCGCCTAGATTAGAACTTAAATCGAACTACCAGTGCTCAATGGTCTTATCCCCTCAGCTGCTAATGCGCTTACGTAAAAAAATGACTGCAAGACAGTAAGATAAAATCTAGCAATATAACTTAGCCGTTCTTTTTATCCAGTCAACGGGTAGAGTCATTGTTTTTTTTTTTTTTTTTTTTTTTTTAAAGCAGGAGTGATGAAAAATGAGCAATGCCCTCGCCGGGACTCGAACCACGGACCTCTCGAGTACGCGCCAAACGTGCTGACCACTACGCCACGAAGGTATGCGAAGAAGGCGGGAGAAATACCTTCCATACTCCCCCTTTTAAAGGGCGATTAGGGGCCAAATCATGGTGGTGGAGAATCATCATCCACCACCTTTTAGTTCGGGAGCCACTGTAGAGACATTACGTATTTTTTTAAAGCAGAAGAGATGAAAAATGAGAAATGCCTTCGCCGGGATTTGAACCACGGACTTTTCGAATACGCGCCGAGCGTGCTGACCACTACACCACGAAAGCATGCGAAGAAGGCGGGAGAAATTCCTTATAAACGGAAAAATAATTCTTCATAAAGGACATATAAATCAAGTGTGTTTTATGGAAAACAATTGCTGCTTTTCTACATTTGATAAAAAAATCATTCTTCCTTTATATATTTTATACAGCGTAACTGCTTTTTTAGAGTTAGCTTTTAGAGTTTTAGAGCTTTTAAAGTTAGTAATCTAACTTTCCAGTGACTTTTAACGCAAAAATTATCTGGATATATGTTAACTAGTTTGCATGGCTCGTGTTTCCTTGCTTATGATGCAGGTAATTTGATAGTGGCAGTTAAAATATAAGACAGTTTCCCAATTCAATCAAAAACTTGCCCAGACAACCGAAAGGGATTAGCACGACGCTTATGGGTATCTCGGTCACTGGTTGCAACGACTTCTTGAAGTACAAAGCAAGCCGAATTCTGTGGACACAATGACAACCAAGTGCTCAGACATCCCCCCTTCCTACTCTAAGGATCAAGAGAACTGTCGTCTTAAGGAAACGGGGGGAAAGTAAAAGAAGCGAGGGGAAAAAAAGTATTTTTCGAAATACTAACTCGCCAAGAGCCGGCCTTCCGAAGTAAGCGCAAAGTGAAAACAAGAATATACTATAACTAAAAGAAGGAACAGAAAAAAAGGGGGCTTATTTTAGGGGAAAATGGGCGCTTGGGGCTATTTGTCTCGCTTTTGTATAATCTTTTGGTAGGCAGGTATTTCTATCCGCAGTTTTACCGCGTGATTGGAGACAGACCTTTGGGAGATAAGTAAATGAAAGGTGAGTTCCTCATGAGAATGGTGAAATACATCTTCGACATTATCCACAAGAACATTCCAAGAGCAACAAAAACAATCTCAAGAGAGATCACGAAACGGCCCTAAAAGACACACACAAAAAAAAAAGTAAGAAAAGCAATGAAACGTGTCAACGCTGGCCGACGGCTGAGAAGAATAATGCTCCGAAGACATGTTACATAAGATAACCAAATGGCAGGACAATAACCATGAGAAACGACTTTTCAAGAAGTCAGATGTGACTGCTCTTTTGGCACACATTTCCAGATTAACTAAAAATTCAGATATATATAATTAGGTATGAAAAATATAACCTTTTTATAAACCGAAAGAAAGAAAAATAAAATAACATCCTAGCAACTTCGATAATGATATCAATGCTTTAAAAATATTTTACTTCACAGATAAACTTTTATATTTATTTAAAAGTCCGAAGGGAAAACACCATGTTCCAGAATACCTAAATTTATAACCAGTTCAGAAACACTATGCTGTATGAATCTGAATACTGCGTAGAACAGTTAAGTCCTAGACCTAGGGTCCCAGAATTTAACGGGTTTCGAAATCAACTTATTAAAGTAATACAGTATTTTTTAACAGAACTCTTGATTATGTTCTTCGACAAATTTCGTTTAGCGTACATTAACATTTAGAAACCAAATATTAGCTCTGATCAAATTTTAGACATTTTACTTCTTTGTACGAAGTAAAGGAAGTATTTTAATCACGAACGGAAATATCCATTTGACGAATCCATTTAAACTAAGTTTTTGCGTGACATCTCTATCTACGAACAGAATAAAGGTCTCTTTTTTCCAAAACAGATTGTAAAATGGATTTAAAATGGATTCAGAAGAGATTTTTTTCGTGACGTCTGTATATACACGTACGCACGTATGTATCTCGCATAACTCAAAAACGAGGAGCCACAGAAAGTTGAAATTTTATATACTGGACTGTTTTAACATCTAGCTGTGCACGGCGAGCTCAGTTTTTTTATTCTTATATGTTGGTAAATTGTGCATTTTTTACTTTAAAAGCGATGGAATTATGTTACTCTTATGTTATGATTAAAGTTTTTACGCCTTTAGTTAATCTTCATGCAATAGTTGTAGAATTACCAACAATCTAAAAGTTTAAGGAGAGTTAGGCCTAACGAGGCCGCCATTTGTTCACATTTGAAACTTAGTAGAATAGCGAATTAAGTCAGTTGGTGCAACAACTTCAGTGTCTTTCTACTCAGTATGGCCAAAAGTTAACATTCAGTGTTTGTCTTCCTTGCCCGCTGGCCGAATTGCTTGTTTTTGCGTAGCAACTCTAATTTTAATTGAAATTTTTTTTAACTGTTTTAAAATGCATTTGGGGTTTTAGGTGTTTCTGAATTTTACAATTTTCAATGAAGAGTTTTTATGTACTTTTGCCTTGCTGCGAAGTCAGAACTGAATTGATTGAATGAGAAATATACCTATATATACCGGTTTACAGAATTTCACAGAGATTGCAGTTCTCATCAGGGTAATGAACACACAAGAAGGCCGTTGTCTGCAATAATCCCGGATATGTCTGTCAAATCGAAAATGTTAATTGATAATAAACGCTGTACCTGCGAAATGATACAGAAGGAACTTAACACTGGATCCATCGCCATACATAAAATTATTCATGAAGAACTGCATATGAAAAAACTAGTTTGCCGTTTGGTTCCCCATAATTTAACTGAGCACCAAAAAGAGAAGCGTGCCAGAATCAGTAAAGAAACCCTTAAATTACTTAAAGACGGTGGCCACTGCATTATCTAAAATCGTAATTGGTGATGAAACGTACATACCGTTTTTTTTTTTAACATTCCAACACGTCAAGAAAGTAAAGTATGGGTCACTGAAGATGATCCCACGCCCACAATGTGAAAAGACAACGTGCCATGTATCTTCTCGTTCCACAAGATTAACAGTTGAGTTTCTTGAACAAAAACAAAGTGATAGAACATCCACCCTATTCATCCGATCTAGCTATGTGTGACTTTTGGTTAATTTTTAATCTAAAAAAGAACTTACATGGACGTTGATTTCATTCCCAAGATGAGATTGATGAGGCTATAAATGTATTTTTTTCATTGATTCCAAGAAATGAATGACTTGAGGCATTTAATCTTTGGAAAATTCGCCTACAGAAGTGCACTGATGCCGGAGAAAGCTATTTTCAACACTCCTAAAATTTCTGAAGTGCAACTTTAAAAACCTATGTTTATCTTAATAATTTCAGAGTGACCCTCTTAATACGCATCTATCGTTCCGCAATAAGCAAACTTACCTTCCCCCCCCCAACATGGTCCGATTAGTCCGCAGCACACTTCTACAGCAATACTTTTCTTTAACTGAGACTAAAAGCTCTAAATAGCGTAAAGCCATTCTGCAAACTGATAATCGTCATCAACGACAGTTATTTTCGCCAAGACGCTCACTTATATAGAAGATGAAAATCACATGGAAACGAGGATGGTCGTCCTGGAGAGGGTTCGTTATACATATTTTAATTAAATGCAAATTTACTTTTAACCACTTTTGAAGGTCACTTTTGAAAAATAAGCGTGACATTTAGCACCTGTTTACTTAATTCTCATAATACTTTTTCACAAAAATTAACAGAAAAAAAAACAGGAAACTAATATTTTAGACTGTTTTCTTATATTTTATTTTCTTAAGGAAATCATACCAAATCGAATGTTTGGATAACCAATTTACACTTTGAAGGGAAGTGGGGGGGGGGAAAGGGGCACTTAGAGCCACGAAATTTTGAACATGCATAGTTCTCTGCCTGAACATATGCACCTCGCAGGACGCATTTTGAATTTCGGGAAATAATAATAATAATAATTTTTATTTATTTCATATTTAGAGCAAATTTAATGAACGCCTGATTAAAAAACTCACCGATTTAAAAGAAATATGTCGCCAATGGCCGAAATAATTTTTTTTGTCCTCCATATAGTAGTGTGTTGTCATTCGACAACATGTAAAATAATTAATTTCTCTTTCAAAATTAATCTGCTATTGATTAACAAACTAAGCGATTTAGAAGCAATAAACGCAGTTCCTCATATTATCTATATACACCCTCATATAATCTATCACTATTAATTACTAGCTGTGAAATTACATTAGCTGGACGTTGAACTGATTTAAAATCATTGTATATATATATTTTAATAACTAATTTAGGCGGCTGCGTGCGCAAGTAGCAAGTATAAAGAATAATACGCGGAAAGTTGACATTTTGGTGAGGGAGGAGTACTTGAAAAACAAATTTGGTTTTATTTTTCATACTGAATAATTGAGAAACACGGCTACCCCGCTGCAGTTCTTGCTGCACCAACTACCTGATGAGATGTTACGAGAAAAAGCACTTCATAACTTTAAAATGTATTGAGCAAGATCAAAATCTTAAAATGTAATATCATTTGTGGTAATAAATGCAAAGAATAAGCGGTTGAATAATAAAGCCACAAGAAAAAAATGCAGAGATGCGTTATCAAATGAATACATAAACTGAGTTCCAGGCAAAATAATGACAATAAATTTTATAGCTTAGAAAATTAATTCGAATTTCAGATAAAATTTCAAATAAAAAAAATCATCGTAATTAAATAAACTATATTTTCATCGCAGTAGTATGAATAATTCCTTCGATTTCTTTTGCAAATTTTTTAGAAATAAATTTGAAATCTTTAGAAAATTTCTCATCCCATACCCGAAAAATAATAAAAATAGACATATTAGTAGATTTTACAGATACTTAATTTTACATCGATTTATATAAGGTGTTTACAAAGAGCTCACTCTGAGATCAAGCGCTCCATGTGAAGTTCCTAAGTTCGATTATATGCCAAAAAACGTGCTAATTTTTTTTTCCCATATTGGAAGCGAGTTACGCAAAATAAGAGCAAATAGCTTAACGCATCCAAAATATAATCGGAACAGCATGCGGGAATGCAACAACAACAACAGCCCCTTCACCACTTAAATTATGCGATGCGTTTCACGTACGGGCGATCAAAGCGCGCGCTGTAAATCGCACGGTTTTCTTATATCCATGCTTAATTAGCGATGGCAGCTCAGCTCCTTAAAATAAAACAGCGACGCAACACACCTGTCCGCCAGAAATCTCCAGCATATAAAAACTGTTGATGGAGGACTTGCCGTCGCGATATGCGGTTTTTCCCGGCGCGTTTTTGCGTTAATCGCAGCTGGCGTCGGACGCGTTATTTCCGGCGACTGCTCCCGAATGGCGGAATTGCTTGTCGGAAGGTGAAGTAAGCAGATACCCTCGCTGTCCAGATACCGCACATAAAGCGGAAAGCTTTAATAAGGGGGCTTTCGGGGCCAGAGCCTGGAAATTTGAGCTCGGGAGGGTGGTGCTGAGGTGGGTGCGGCACGGTCACAGTTTAACAGACACCAGATTCTGACAAGCGTCCATTTTACACATCATCAAAAGCACACCGGCGGAACGAAGAAAACAGAAAAAGCGAGGGAAAAAAATTCTATCCATAAGAAGACGTTTTTGTTGGCAGATGAATCCTATAATTTCCTTCGCTTCCATTATCTAAGTACCTTGGGTTGATTCTGAATTCCAGCCTTCATAATGAACGTCAACAGCGCATGTTTTTCATCAAGGTTGAATTGATAAGAAACTAGTTGTGTAACCAACGCTTCTCGTTCTTTTGACGGGATTAGTTGCACTTCTGCACACTATTTTTAAAGAGTTAGAGAACAAGCAATTCACTAAATTAAATAACAAGATAAGACTATACATCAGCCTGAAAGGAAAATACACATACCAGATTAAATTAAGAAGCTCGTAGGAATCTGGTAAGGGCTTATTACCGCCAAGACCCCCACACCTACACTTTTTTTGTACCTACTTAATATTACTTGTAAAACTCACATACTCTCACCATCCACAGGATTCATTCACTTTGAACATTAAAAATATTTCCTGCACGTTCTAAAAATTCGTATATACATCAATGCTTTATAATAAATATCAAATAACGATCGTTAAAAATTTATTTCCATGTATCTCCGGTAGTCTTTCTCGAACAAAAATTTAATACTTCTTAAACAATTATGAAAAAAACAAGTATTTAGTTATGCAACTCATTCAAAAAATTCATACTACGCCAGTGCTATAGGAAAGAAAGTATTTATATATTTTCCATAACAGCAAACAGTGCCAGCGCCTGTCACTCGGTAGGATCTCTGCAGGTTCTAAATTCTGCCACGCCCGCTGCACTGGCTCTAGTGCCGCCCCTGCCCACGAATAACGTTTTAAAGCTATGAATAAGTATCAATCATATCTGGAAGCATGATTTTGGTAGCGCCACTTAAGATCAAGTTGCAGAAACAAAATCAGAATTCTTTATAGCATTTGTAACTCCCATCCAATGCTCACTTAAGTCTGCAATTTTTGTGATTCCCTAGCTATCAACAACTGAAATCTTTTAAGCATTCTTTCTGGTTTCTATCTGTCACCAGATTTCTTTCAAATCTTCAAAACAGAAATCACGATTCAATCATGCATAGTTTTAAAGTGTACCTTTTATATTTTGTTAGCTAAATAACGCTGCTATTACATCCCATTTTCATTCCTTGTGTTCATATTAGTATCGCCCCGAAAGCGAAAATAATTATCATAGTTAAAATTCGTTGGCTTTTCTTATAGCATCGCTTGTACTTTGGTTTTAGGAGTGGTTGGATACCACTTCAAACGCCCCCCCCCAAGTACTTTCTCTACGGTATCGAAAAGCATTTAAGACAAATTTGATGAGGATACGTTGAATGGTATGTTCCGCATACAAATTTTAACTTTTATACGAAGATGTGATGCAAATAATAACGGTTCTTTACCAAGCCGCAGCCCCATTCAGAATAAGAACTTAATTTTAGCAGTATACGAAAAGGTAAAAATAAATTAAATAGGGAAGGGATATGGAGCTTAAACAAAAAAAAAAATCCAAACTTTGCATTCAATACTTATCTAACATGATGGGTGAGCTTGATATAATGTTGCACAATATATCGGTGCTTGGTTTGGCAACTAATACATGAGTTTCATTTCTAAAAACTAAGTAGATGAAAAATACTAGTTAAATTTGACATAAAAAGAATTAAATTTTGGGAAAATCATCCCTCTGTAAATATTTTAACACCATCCATGGCATAAGCAATTTTTACTTCTTTGTACAAAGTAAAGGCAGTATTGTAATCGCGAAAAATTTCGGGTACCATATTTCAACAGAAGTATCCATTTTGACAGTTCCCGAATCCATTTACACTTTTTTTATTATGATTTCCGATTATGACCACCCTGTACATACCCACACCCATAACTGGTCTTCTATTTCGCCATCGTTGGCCGTAGTCTTATACTTCCAATTACAGTAATGTTTCAAATGACGAAAATTTTCAGGTTTTGGCTATATGAAATTAAAATAAAGAGAATGGGAAAAGGGAAAAGGGAGGAATCTGAAAAATTCAGATTTTAAATTACGTCCAAAGAGGCTTTTTTTTTTTTTAACATTTTGCGTGTTACCTTTATTTATTAAATACCATGTTCTTCGCACTGAAACCATAAAATTCAGTTCAAGAGCAATATCGCAGAATAATTTTAAAAGAAGCATATCTTTAAAATTTCCGATACACAGTCTCACGTGCTTTCTGTACAACGTTGCCACTGCTCGCTTTGAAATCCTTCAGTTTGTTAATAAAAAATTCGTTAAAGTTTTACAAATTATGAAATCGATAATAAAATAAATTTCAAATTTGGGCTTCCAGATGCCCATATTCGGGTGGAAACGTTCAATATTCAAACTTTGATGGATTTAGGTACCTTTGTTTTATCACAATGCGAGAAACATGCATATATTTATGCAGATTCTTCATTATTTAATTTCTTTAAATATAATACAGGGCGATAATATTTGGTGACAACAATCTGTAGAGTGAAACAACGCTTGTAGTGAATCAACGCAAAATGCCAAAATGAAATTAATAGTCCTTCTGGGCATATTGCCCCTTTGGACTAAAAATAATAATAATAATTTTTAAAAAAATCGAGAAAAAACGAAATAGAACTTTTAATACGGTTTCTACTTTCATATTAGCGTAAGTTTTACATTATTCATGAAAAAATAAAATTATAACAAGTTTGATTCCCGTCAGATTAAAGTTCACCGGTATATTTAATTTCAAGATTTGCAATTTTTGATGTCATTTTCAACTTACCTTGAGGGATCGATTCTGCAAGTTAGAATAATTCGAGGACATAAAGTTAAACGAAGTGCAGCAAAAAATGTGTATAATTTAACAGGCCGTACAAGGAAGTCACGTGGTGTCCAATTCAGATTTTTTTTTAAATTTTCATATCTTATATTAATATCATGATATTAACATCCAATTTTAATTAATAAAATGCCCGTTTGTTGTTGTTCGTGCTCACAACTCCCTGTGGGCTACGGTTCATCGCTTTTAAGAAGTTCTAATATATAAGCATATGTTAATATACATTCGTACGAATATGATTTCATACATCTTTTTTGAAAAAAATAATACTTTTTGCTCACCAACATTAAACTCCTCAACAATTATTTACGATTGATTTTTATACATCAGTTTATGAAATCTTATATACGCTGAACGCAGTGAAGTAAATTTTCAGATTTAAAAGTAGACTTTGAAAGCGGCATAATACGATAGATATCCGCTTATTTTGTCTTAAACAGAGACGCTTTCGAGAAGCTTGTTTTTTTGCAAATGATATTTCTTTAGCTAATTTTAGTAAAAATCATATGCACTGTATTCTGAAAGTAAAGTAAATGTTAAATAAAGCGTACTAATCACAGTTTGGAAAGCACTTGAGAAAATGCTTCAGTTAGTGATTGTTACCTTGATCGCTAGTGTCTCGAGCGTAGTTTTCTTTGTGCACACAATTTTTTCATTAGTCTTTAATTTTTTAATTTCTGCGAATTTGAAATTATTAATTGACGTAATTGGAAACGGAACATGTTAACAACAGAAATGAAACTAAAACCGTTAGGATATATTGCTAATGAAGAAGTGGTAAATCGAATACGTAATAAATCAATGTCGCGATATTGCTTCAAAATAAAGATTGAAATATATGCAGATGTAAAGGGAATGTCACAATACGGGATGATAGAACACGACAAAAGTTACAATTTTCGTAATACAACGCAGAGTGAAATGTGAACACGGAACACGTATCAGTAAGTGCAAAGAACTCCAAGGAAAACAAAAAGTCGGTTTAATAACGGATATTTAAAAGAAAAATGCGTCAATATTTATAATATTATTTATAGAAAAGAACAGCCATCAGCTGCGACATATGCATCACAATGATGAGACAGTGATTATCATACACTTTGGAAGACATCAGCCATGCCGCGCACTTCTGCAGCAGCAACGGGAATTCTGGCGAATCTGAAAATCAACTGCAATCTCTCTTCTACAAAATTCCTTACTTTTCTGTGTCCAGAACTAGCCGATGAACCTTTTTTATGTATTTTAATTACAATAGTTCATCCGAAAATTCTGGCCCATTCTCAAAGCAAGGAAAAAAACAAAGTAAATTCTAATTAGAATCATGAAACTTAAATAAAGAGAAATATATATATATATAAATAAATTTTTTTAACATATTGGAAGAAACTTCTCTTAAATTTCTCCTCGTCAACACACTCAACACTTCGCAGAGCAGTTAACTGAAGTCTGTAATTGTCGTCAAGCATAATGTCAACACTAAAGGTTACCATGCCTTTTAGTATTCAATTAGTAGTAGTAGTAGTAGTAAAAAAAAAAAAAAAAAAGAGGCGAGTGAAAGTTTTAGACATCAAAGCGTGAATCATTTCTCAAGTTGGCATGAGGTGATACTCATGAGGTTATGAAAGCAAAAAATAATAAAAAATGATTCATCAGGGCGTCAGTGTTATAAGTTATTCAGTAGGTGTAAAATAGCGATGAACTTAGGTAGAATGTTTCGGTTTGCGATACATGCAAATCAAAACGGCGGCAACGGAGCAAAATTATTGATCACACATATTTACGCTAGTAAATGATTGTTTCTTCAACATGGTTTTTTAGTCCAAAGGGATTTAGTCCCGATGGACTATTACTTCCGTTTGGGCGTTTTGCGTTGTTTCACAAAAAACGGCGTATCACTTTTCAATTTAGTCCTTATGTTTCTTTGTTGGTTATTTATTTATTTTTTTTATTTTTTATTTTTTTTAGTCCAAAGGGATTTAGTCCCGAAGGACTATTACTTTCGTTTTGCGATTTTGCGTTGATTCACTGAATGCCCG
>KK114112.1:457935-467967 GCA_000611955.2 Stegodyphus mimosarum | reverse complement strand
ATTACAAGTAGTCTTAAAAAGTTTCGAGTACGTCAAAAAATACTTAACCCCTTAATTTCTCGAAACTCCGTTCTATCTATAGATAATAAGTTACTTATTTATAAATCCTTGTTGCGTTCTATTATTTGTTATGCTTGCCCTGTGTGGGCGTACTCTTGTAAGTCTATTCGCAAAAAACTACAAACAGCGCAGAACAGTGTTCTACGCCAAATAGTATGTGCCCCATGGTACATTAGAAATCAGCGCTTGCATGACGAACTTAAAATTGAATATATTAAAAGTTATTGTTGCCGTCTGGCACGTAAGTTTTTTGAAGGTCTGGGGGATCTTAACAATCCCACCATGACCATTTATGACTATGATGTCAATGATATTGTCAATGTTAGACGCCCTCGGGCTATCTTAAATGTTAATCTTGATTAATGCCTATTATTTTGTTGTAATGACTTGTACGACAATTCTGTTGCATTATTGTATTTTGTATTTATCAAGTGTTATTTGCATTGTATTCCTCTCCTGTTCTATATTTTTATACATTTAATCGGATTGAGTGCACCTCTGTATTCGCATGTTACCTAACATCATGATTTTTTTTTCTTTACGCATATAATTAGTGTGTCACCAGCTCAGCGGCCTTCTCTTTCTAAACAGGCATTTTCGGTTTTTTCGTGGGATTTTGAATGGCTTTATTTACTTTTAAATTTTACTTTTCATAGGGCAAGTTATTGATAATAGACCCGCCTTCCTTTTGTTTTTACTTACTTTAATTAGTACCTTTCATATATATAATTATATATTTTAAAAAAAATCTATTATTACTTATTTTTAAGTTATTTTGTACTTGCCAATTTATTAGAATCATACTTATGCATTCGATGAGGGGTAGGGTCCTTTGACCCATGCACCCTGGTTTTCGAACCACTCTCCTCGCCAAATTCGTAACAATATTCTCTAAAACTTTAACGAATTTTTCATTAACAAACTCAAAGATTTCATAGCCAGCAATACCAACGTTGTACAGAAAAACATTTTTATCTCCAGCGCGTGAGAGCGTGTACCGAAATTTCTAAAGATATGCTCAATTTAAAATTATTTTGCGATATTGCTGTTGAACTGAATTTTATGGTTAGTGCGAAGAACATGGTATTTAACAAATAAAGGTAACACACAAAATGTTAAATAAACGCCCCTTTGGACGTAATTAAAATCTGAAACCTTTCAGTTTTTTTTTTTTTTTTTTTACTTAGTGTCCGAAATGAAATTAATAGATCCTCCACATACTTTATTATGAAATAAATTTCCACTGTCCGTCCGTGAAGCATTAAGAACATGTTAAAGAGAGATACAAAGCTCGGAATTTAATACTTTCTCGCTTTTTGCAAAAAATTCATAAAAAGAAAATGCTGGTGGTCTGGATTTTAAATCATTCCAGACCTTCGACGAACTTTAATATAAGAGATAAAGATCTTATTTACCAAAACTTAAAACAACAGTAATATTAGTATTAATAATTCAAATACTTAAATATAACAAATACATATACTTTTAAAGTCTGAATTACAGTCTCTAAACGCTACTTCGTGTGCTTTTTCGGATTAATCAGCCGTTCCTATATCCAGCATCTGGCTCGGGAGAAGACGATTAATGAGGAGGCTACTGCATATTGAAAACTAGATATGATCGTAGCAAGTTCGAATTATTTACAAGCGTTAAGTTTAGAGCAGAATTAGTTTTAAATCCCCTTTAACCCAACTATCCGATTATATCACTCACTGGACTCACATAAAGCGGTATGACTAACGGGACCACGATTGAGGTATTACGGTGAAATCTTCCTCGACATTGTGCAAACAAAAGATGAAGAGTCTAAAGCTGTTTTCAGATGGGATTATCGTTCAATGGGATGGAAGGAGAAGCTTATTTATCGGGTGGCTTCCGTATTATTTATTACGTATCATCGAGTTACGATACTGGTATTTCTATAATCCAGCGACTATCGCTGTAGACACAGCTTACAACAGGCCAAGTTATGAAATATATCGCTCCTCTCAGTTCATCAGATATTTTTAAGCACACTCAGTAAAAATAAAATATCTGACGTGGATCCCATATGACTTCCTTGTGCAGCCTATTCAATTACACACGTTTTTGCAGCACTTCATTTAAACTTATTTCCTCGAATTTCATTCCAAATATATTTCTCTTTAAAACAATTCAGCTCTCACTTCCCGACAAAGGCAAAAAATGCATAAAAATTCAATACATCTTCATTAAAATTGTAAAATACAGAAAAACCTAAAACACCAAATGCAGTTAAAAACAGTTTTTATAATTAAAATTATAATTTCTAAGCAAAACCAGGCAATTCGGCCAGCGGGCAGAAAGACGAAGTTTTCGATGCACAAAAATGAAGATTAACTTTTGGTCACACTGGACAAAAAGATACTGAAGTTGGTGCACCAACTAACTCTTCTACTAAGAGTTTCAAATATAAACAAATGGCGGCCTAGTTAGGGCTAGCGCCACTTAAAAATTTTTAATTGTTGATAATTCTGCATTTACTGCCTACAGATTAACTAAAGACATAGAAACCTTAATTGAAACACAAGAATAACATGATTCAACCACTTTTAAAGCAAAAAACGCACAATTTACAAACATACAGCAAAACAAAAAACTGAGCTCACAGAGGCTCACACATACCTATATATGTGCCGTGCCTATACCTATATGCACATGCCTATATGTATTTCATCTGCCTATATGTATTCATGCCTATATGTATTCATACCTATACGTGCATGTACATATAGGTATGTGCACATGCCTATATGTATTCATACCTATACGTGCATGTACATATAGGTATGTGCACATGCCTATATGTATTCATACCTATACGTGCATGTACATATAGGTATGTGCACATGCCTATATGTATTTCAACATACGTACGTATGTTGAAATACGTACGTATATAAATATTGTATGTACGTACACAATACGTAACATACGTACGTATACGTACGTCTGTACGTCGTCACAAAAAAAATCTCCTAAACCCTATTTAAATCCATTTCACAATCCGTTTCATAAAAAAAAAAAAAAAAAAAAAAAAAAAGAGTCCTTTATTCCGAATTTAAACATCGTTTAAATAGATTCAAGAACAGTCAAAGTGGATATTTTCATTGAAATATGATAACCAAAATTTCTTCGGGATACAATACTTCCTTTACTTCGTACAAGGAAGTAAAAACAAAAAATACATAAATAAATATCTGAAAGTTTTCAAATTTTATATTACGCCCAAAGGGATTCTTTTTAACGTTTTGTGTGCTACCTTTATTTATTAAATATCACGTTCTTCGCACTTAAACCATAAAATTCAATTCAACAGCAATATCACAAAATATTTAAAAGAGCATATCTTTAGAATTTCCGATACACAGTCTCACGCGTTGTAGATAAAAATGTTTTGGGGGGGGGCTTACAGTGTTGCCGTTGCTCGCTTTGAAATCGTTGAGTTTATTAATCAAAAATTCGTTAAAGTTTTACAAAATATAAAATAGATAATAAAACAAATTCCAAATTTGGGCTTCCAGATGCCCATATTTGGGTAAGGATTAGGTTATTCAAAATTTGATGGCTCTTGGTACCGTTGTTTTATCACAGTGCGAAAAAACATACATACATTTATGCAGATTCTTCATTATTTAATTTCTTTAAATATAATACAGGGCGATAATATTTGGTGGCAACAATTTAAAAAGTGATACGCCGTTTACAGTGATTCAACGCAAAATGCCAAAACGAAATTAATAGCCCTTCTGGACCAATAAATAAATAGAACATTAAGTATCACATAGAAGTACATTTTCTTTTACTCCATTTCATGGAACTTATGTTTTTTCGATGTTAGAAAATGTCTGTAGCGGAATCTTTCAAAAAATCTGAAATCTTGGACCATTTCGATATGTTACACTAATATGCGCTTATCATACACGCAGCCTCAGGATAGCCAATTTCTAAAATGTTGCCATTCGAAATGATATATATTTCTAATTTATGCTTCAAATTACAACTTCTTACAACCAGAGCGATTTAAAAATCAATAAATGCACTTCTTGGTAGTTCATTTTTTTTAAAATTTATTTTGATTTTACTTGTCTTATAAAATATATTTAATTGTTAGAAAGCAATATTTGCAGTATTACTGTGATTAATAAAACAGTTTTCAAACAACACATATCAGTGGTCGCAGAATTCTGTAGATCCATGTGTTTGTTCCCTGTGGAATCCTGCGAATCAATAAAATGCTACACGAAGTGCGAATGTCAAAATCTAAATTCGACATAACTGTAGAATACCATGTGAACAGAAAGTAAAATAACTAAAATAATTAACGGAACAACATAATAATTAACTGAACAACATAAAAAAAAAACATACACCCACAAATTAAAGACTGAAGGTTAGGTTTTTATGCTTTTGCTTGCATTTTTAACGTAGCTTAACACCTAAGCTCTTCTCTTTAATATCCTGGCCAAGCCAATGACTACTTTGAAAAACCGATTTTGAAACTTGCATATTTGATATGAATAAGAACCCAATTTTAAATTTATGCAGACCATTTTCAATCTCTCACTATCTCAAAAGCTAATAAATTAATACAAATACAATAAAGTAGCATTTAGTAACAACATATATAATGGATAACCATTACCATTGACAAATTGAAATTTAAGATTTTGATTGAGAGTTATCATTTGACAGAACTATGTTCAATACAATTACTTTGAATTTCTGCTGAACTTTGCGTTGAACGCATAAAATGTTGTACCTTCATATATTACTCTACTTTTTTTTGAAAATTTTATAATAAGCAATCGACACAATTATCTTCAATAGAATTACTTTGAATTTCAGCTGAAGTTTGCGTCTAGAAACACGCATAAAATGCTGCGCCTTCATATATTACCCACCCTTTCTGAAAAGTTTTATAGTAAGCAATTGCTATTTTTTCGCATCGATAAGCTGATCAAAATCATTAAATATGTAGTCAGCCTGTATATTTTCTGTTACTTTAGAATTCAATTTATTATATTTCTTTAACACTTCTTCTTCTCTCTCTCTCTTTTTTTTTTAAACCCGAGGAACCTTACTTTTAACTTTAGATAATGGTCACATAAAACAATGTTTAGTGATTTTAGCCATTTAATATTACTTAGAATGTTAATGCTAATTCTATTATTTCACTATGTAACCATGTAACTAATTAACAATGTATGAAAGCTGAGGAAACATATGGCTTTAAAGACTCAGTGGTCAGACAAATTAACACATACTACATAATATCAGATTGATCCTCGGAGCAACAAGGAATCGAGGAAGGGCTAAATGGAAGATCCTGAACTCAGGCCATTGATGTAAACAATGAGTGAAAAACGGGCAGGCTAGAAATCTCACTCTTTAGTCCAACGACGAAAATACACTGGCCTTTTCGGGATTCCCTTTACTCGCGAGATAGAAATGGGAAATCCATATTCCATCGCAAATGGGAAGCTGACGAAGGAAAGTGTTTCAGATGGCAGCTCATCGTACCGAGACTTAGGGTCTCTAATGTTCTGTTAGAGCTTCATAGCAGCCCTGCTGGAGGTCACCCTCCATAAAGTTCGTTAATGTTTCTTCTGATACACATGTGGACTTCGATCCACAGCTTATTTGTAATCGAAATGTTTGCATACGCAATATTTAAAGTAGACGATCGTTTAAGAAACCGAATTGCTCCCAAATGATTCTTTTCTGACATTTAAAAAATTTGCCTTCACCCCCTCCCCATTTTTTAACGTCGAAATCATTTTTAAAATGTGTGAAGAGCCTCTGTATCCATCGCTCCGGAAAATCAGAACACTATTTTAAGCGTTTCTAACGCAATATTTATAAAACAAAGTTTATTTTATTTTAACATTACAATCTGAGATAAACAGAATAAATTAAGTGCTTTTAACATCAACAGCGATAAATTAATTCTCACCATCCAGCTCGCAAACACTGGAGGAAAGCCTTAAGCATTCTTATACCAAGAATTCCCGTACTATGCCGAGGCGGTGATTATTTACGCCCGTAATACTCAGAACCGACGCTCGTAAAAGAAAAAGCAGAAATTATGGGCAAAAATATCAGATTTTCTTTCCGACGCTCTCTCACCTAGAAGGCGACTCGAGGAAAAGCTGCACAAAAGCAAAAGAAGAAGAATGAAACGTTACACCTCTTATCAGCATGACCTGGGCGGTTACGACGCAACATCGTGACATGAATCTGCGGTGAACCTGAATGTCCTCGATGAAGTCCGCGTGTCCGTCCATCAACAGGGAGAGTGGACTGATCGCAAGCAATGATAGGTCGCGCCATCCTGGAGACACTATTCGTCATTCCTTTCGGTATGGGATTGTTGGGGGAGGGGAAGAAGTCGTCATAACAATCAAAGTTGGAACTGCAACTGAATTTCGACTTTCATGACCATCATGCGTGATAAAAATGGAATTTTGATAATCCTCTATACATTACGTAAATCCAAAATTTCACAACTCGTTATGGGACTCGGGATTTTTGGATGACTAACTAATTTTTTACAAATCAGAATATACAAAATGCCCAAGAGCTTCATTAATTCCTATTTTTATTATTTCATGTAATTTCTTTACATTTATTTATTTATTCTTCAAAATTCATTTCCTCGTATAATTTTAGCATATTTTTTCCATCGGTTACATCTCAGATGATAAAAGGCATGATTCATATTTTCTGTCTAAAAGAAACACTTTTTGTGAAGGATTTTCTCAGAGACACATTCTTGTTATTGCAACAGTGCACGCTGCAAGAAAATCAAAAAATAACTACGTCTCCGCCGTTTTAATGAACACATGAAGAAATAAGTATTATTATTATTCAGTAGATTTATTCACTATATCCAAAACAGTTCCATCGTCTTGGTAATCAACACATTGATTGGAACATAAGAATGCGTCACATTTAACTGCAAAGATACTCAACTGGTGAGGTTATGCATGTTTAGAGTCGAAATGTTTACTAGAATTTAATTTTACTTTAAAAGATTTAGAGCATTATTTGTCTCTATGGATATGTGCAAGTGACAATTCATAGGTTTGCGATTTCTTATGTCTTCTAACGGGAAGCAAAGAAAACATGCGGCCGCCCGACGGTGTACTGGTTAGTGACGAATTACCGACCGAGATGACCCCTGACCTGAGGTTTTATATCCAGCACGGTAGTGTCATCTCGATGGTAGAAAACCACTATTTGCCAGCTACAGCCAGAGGCCGGACCAGCCCAACTGGCGCGCATTTATTTCTCATAAACAAAAAATTTTTTTTTATTCTTAGTATTTGACAATGCAAAGTATACATCTTTGCACACTTGTGTTACGTTTAGATTAGATTATTTAACATACATAGAAGATTTTGAATGCTGTTGTTCTTATTTTCTGCAATAATATGCATTTATAGTCCTTAATTTTGGTGAATAAATTCCAAATAAGTATATCTGAACAAGTATTTGTGTACAGTGCAGCATTTACAATCCATTTATAGCCAGTAAAAATCAAACTGTAAATTTTGACAGTAACCGTAAGACGGTAAATAGATCAAATTTACTGTCCATTTACAGCCATTCATTTACTATCCATAATATCAGAACAAGTACTTATCATCCATTTACAGTCCCCATTTACAACTGACAGGCTATGATAATAATAAGAGATCATTTCTGCATAGGCACGATCTATATTTTCGTCTGTTTGATACGTATCCAAATTAGTGTTTAATTGATTAATGTATGATTTCAGGTATTCTAAAGTTTACAGGTGCTGTCATGGATTGCAGTGAATCTTCTTTTTATGGATGTTGTTTTAATGAAATTAAACTCAAGGTAATGGCATTACAGGAAAAGATGCAATTCATAGTAAGTCATCACTGTCGAAGGTTAGTTTCTTAAAATTTGCTTTTCCTGCTACCACAAAAATACTTTTAAGACATTGATAGCTTTTATTCCAGCTTATCTGTGCATTTCACATTACGGTAACGTTATATACAAAACCTGAAACAGCCTACAAGGGACGTTAATAGGATATTTGTCTCGAAACGACATTTTGTGCCGAAACACTTAAATGCGTTGTATCACTTTTCATATTGTTGCCACCAAATATTATCGTCCTGTATTATAGTTAAAGAAAATAAATAATGAAGAATTTGCATGAATGCATGTATGTTTCTCGTACTGTGAAAAAACAACGGTACCTAGAGCCATCCAAGTTTGAATAACGTACTCCTCCACCCGAGCATGGCCACCTGGAAGCCCGAATTTGGAATTTATTTTATTATCTAGTTCATATTTTGTAAAAACTGAACGATTTCAAAACGAGCAGTGGTAACATTATACAGAATAAAATAATTTTTATCTCCAGCGTGAGACATTGTCTATCGAAAATTCTAAAAATATGATGTTTAAATATCTGTTGACTTTGCTTTCGAATAGAATTTTATGAGGCGTAAGTGTGAAAATAGTGATATTTAATAAATAAAGTTAACACACAAAACGTTAATAATAAAAATATAAATATTTTTGCTAGCCGTCTTATTAAGAAAACTGAACACTGATATTATAAACAGAGAAAAGAGTGAAAAAAATATAGAAAAATGTATGCCAACACACAACGCTGCATCCGAATTTATAAAGGTATTTTGCTATGCTGCTTTTAAAATGTTTGGAATTCTGCTCTTGCGTTGTATATGGCATAAGTGCGAAGAAAATGATGCTTAAGTAGGAGTGAGTATAACAGCATATTGTTAGACTGCGGCCTTAGTGAAAGCGTAAAAAACATTACCAAACCCTTTCGGGTAATCGTTAAAATTTGAAACTTTTCAGATTTTATTTACTTAGTGATACTGTTGGCCTTTTCTTTCATTTATTTCTTTTTTTAAAGCAGAACAGTGAAAAGTACTTTAAAAATACAGTGCTCTTCATGCACACTGATGCATTCAAAGCTGAATCCTGTTTGCTCATCCTTACAAATACTCCATCTGGGGAGAGAGGGGACCTTGAGCACACAGAAATATTCCATGCTGATTTCTTCACAGTTAAATTTACTTTTAAATTTCACCATCTGAAGCTAAAGGGGATAAAGCAAAAACTGCAATCTTTTTCTAGATGTTCCTCACCAATCGCTTATGGTAAATGATGCATTGAAAGAAAAGTGCTAGACAAAAGCCACAGCAGAATGTGTTTAAACATAAGAAGAGAAGATTTATTCTCCTCAAATCACTAAAAATAAATTAAAACGAAATGAAAGACAAAATATTCTGAAATCAAAACCTAAGTCTGATCTCTGCAAGAATCAGCGACATTTCATTATTTAAAATACATAAAAAAAGTATCCAGTAAATTCTTCCAAAGCATTTGGAAGGAAAGCAATAAAAAAGAGTAATGATCCTTGATAAAAGACCCCTCCAGAAAGGAAGATACGCGTCGCTTAACAGGAGAACTGATTTATTTATTTGAGTTAGTTTCACACATTAAACAAATAAGGAGAATTACTCCTCCGTTTCCACATCCTCTAAAAAAACAAGACTTTACAAAAGTGGGACCTGTAGTAATACAATACTGCTTTCTTACCCTCTCCACTAACTTCTCCAGTGTACTGTTTTAGTAGTACCGTTGATTACATATTTTTTCTGCGCAATAATTTAAATCAGCAGCAGAAATGTATGCATTATATAATTTTTTTTTAAGTTTAAAAAGGTTTTATTTTAGTTTATTTATTTATGCATTTTTGTTGTTGTTATTATCAATTTTATTTTTGCACTCGCACACAACAAGTAAGCACATTTCTTTTGAAAATTTTCAGGAAAATGTCGTTTATTGAAAAATATATGCAAAACTTAAGAAAATCTGAAATTTAAAAAGTGATTAGAACATAATTTGTAATTTTTAATTAAGGAATGTTTGAGAAAACGG
>KK114112.1:441819-457895 GCA_000611955.2 Stegodyphus mimosarum | reverse complement strand
ATAGAGAGAAAACTAAGAAAAATAATTAAATAATTTGCCATTTAATTATTTAATTTTAGAGTTCACATGTAAACTATAGAAAACAGTATTCCATGAACAGAAACATATATACTATAGATGCAACCATACAAAAAACGTGATTTTTACTCGATTGCAAGGAGGGCGCACGTTCCGTTTGCCTTCTTTTGCGACCATGCAATATGATGCAATAAAAATTACTTCAGTGGCCGATTAAACATCTAATTATTTCTGTTTTAGTTTTTCAATTTACAAATACTTCCGCTACTTTGTGTTTGATTTCATAATGCTGTACATACATTTATTTTATTCATTTGGGACTTTTGAATACAATTACAAAGACAAATTGCCAAAAATTCTTTACAACGGTGAACGTTAATAATACTGAAAAAATGCATTATTGATATAATTTTTGGTCGATAAATTAGAATTGCATCGGATTATTATTTTATCACAATGGTTCAAATCTCTTCGTCCTCGTGACCTACATGTATATAACTCCAATACATTACAAATAAATAAATAAATTAAAAAAAATGTTTAAAAACTAAAGGGAGCTTTTTTTAACGTTTTATGTGTTACTTTTAGTTATTAAATATCAGGTTTTTCGCACTTAAACCATAAAGTTCAATGCAACAGCAATATCGCAAAATATTTAAAAGAGCATATCTTTAGAATTTCCGATACACAGATCTCGCGCGCTGGAGATTAAAAAAAAAATAAAAAAAAAAAACAATACAGGTATTGCCATTGCTTCGAAATCGTCGAGTTTCTTAATCAAATAAATGCTTTACAAAATATGAAATAGATAATAAAATAAATTCCAAATTCGGGCTTCCATATTCGGGTGAAGACGTACGTTACTCAAAATCGAATGGCTCTATACCATTGTTTTATCACAATGCGAGAAACATACATACATACATTTATGCAGATTCTTCGTTATCTAATTTCTTTAAATTTAATACAGGGCGATAATATTTGGTGGCAACAATTTCAAAAGTTATAGCCCTTCTAAGTTAACGCACCTTTGGGCTAATAATGGTGTTTTGTAGAAAGAAAAGAATGCAATAGTGAAATGTTAATAAACAAATGCGCGTACGCATATATTATATAATTAAAAAAGCCCAGTGAGTAATTACTATTTAATTCATAATTATTGGGTATGTTATTCTGATATAGCAAAGCCCACAAAGACTGTCTGCCTAAAGGGAGAGATGCCATTGTGGATGACTTTATAAGGAAAATTGATTTGTAGACTTATATTCATCTTACACATGAAGAAAACCTTAAAAATCAACCATGTAAACTGCCCATTCGCCTGGCATTGAACCCAGGTCGGACTCTGAATATTCAGAGGTCTTAGCTCACGTGTATTTGCGTCGTTCTCCTAATACATAAATGAAGATGAAAATATAAGCCAATTTCTTTTAAGATGTCTATCAAGAAAGTGTCATGCTTTAGCCCTTTGCCAATTATTACTACCATTACATTCTTTTCTTTCAAGAAATTAATTTCAAGAAATGTTTTGTTTCCCTCACAGCAACTACTATATACATGTAGACCACAAGGGTGAAGAGATCTGAAATACTGCGATATAGTAATTCGATCAATCCCAGTTTATCAATGAAAATGTGTATCTATAATGTATTTTTCCGTATTATTATTATTAAAAACTGTCGTTAATTATTTAAAGTACAATTTTAAATCTGCTTTTATCATCCATTAAGTCCTATCTAAAGGTAGCTATTGTAGATTTTGTAGATGTTGCATTCAGTAAAGAAATGAAATTATTAATATGACTTCAATTAATGTATAAAATCCTGTTGATCATTGTGCCTAAAAATTTTTTATCAGATGGTAGATGCTTGCTTTGAAAGGAAATTACGTAAGCATTTTGATTTCTACTTCTGTAATGGATAATTCTCATGACTGCATTACTATTTTAAATTTTATCTCAATGTTTGAATATTAATAATAAACGGTTGAACGAAAAAATCAAATTTGAGGTTAAACATTTCGATTAACTAAGAAGTTATATCCCCATGATATCCAACGAGACCTGAATATAACTTTGCTTTAAAAATATTCTTCACATGGAAAATCTCTCTTTTAAAAAAAGGAAACTAAAATGACTGTTCTAGAGTCCCCCTTTTTTGTTTCCCTTTCGAAATTTACGGCTTGAACTTAAGTGGGAAAAGAAGCCTGCGAGCTACCAGTTAACTGCAGCTTACCCAGTCAGCAGAGGATATAAAACAACTAAAAAATTATCAACTGCCATAAAAGATATATAACTCTAAAACAGATCAATGCCCATAGAAACATAAAATACTAGCTGTTGAAGAAAACAATCGTCTTAATTTGGCTTAATACATCCTACAACTAATTTTTAACACTTCGGATGAAACATTTTCCAGACATATATTGTTTTCAATTCGCAAGTTTCTTGCCCCGGCAATATAGAAAATGCTTCCACTTCAAGAAAATATTAATTGAGAGCTCGATCCATTGAAATACTTGCAAAAGGCAAAGTTATGTTAGGAATAATTACGATTTTCTTTATTAAGTTGTAGAATCATTAGGTTATTTCGATGCAGAAACATGAAAAATGTACAGTGCACTCTCTGGGATTCGAAATCCGGACCTTCGGAATATGCGCCGAGCGTGCACCACGAAGGCGAACGGAACGAAGGGAGAAAATACCTTATATACTCTCTCTTTTAAAGTGCGATTAGGGGCGAGGAGACCCAATTGCCACATCCTGGTGATGACGAATTATCGTCCACCACCTTTTTTCTTAGTTCGGTCGCCCTTTGTGCAGGCTTTTAGAAATTTAGGGAACTGGATAAGTCCTCGCCAGGATTCGAACTCCAAACCTCCCGAATACGTATCGAGAGTGCTTCCAGTTGCACCACGAAAGCATGCAGAAAGGGGGGAGATAAAGTAAGTGAACAAGTCTTCCATATGGCAATAATTTACCATGAAATATTATCAAAGCAAATCCTTTTTCTACCACTTGGCTTTGCCATTTAGAACAGTTCGTTTTATATAAGATTTGAAATATTTTTAATTTCTATATAACTAATTCTTAGAATAATTTAGAGTGTCTATTGTAACCGTTTAAAATTGTTTTCAGGTATTAGCCTACTGAGATCATACTGCAATTTTTTTTAAATCTTCGAATTTTTATATTTTCATATTTTTTCCAACTTTCTGAAGCTTTAAATATTACTTTCATAAAAGATGTTAGACTGTAATCTGAAAGTATGTATAGTACTCATGCGCGCAAAAAGACAAAAATTCATAAGCCTTCTTTTATCGTGCCGAAATGGATATAAGCATTTTCTCAAGTATATTACTTCTATATGCAGTTAAGATCGAGAACGTGTCTTAACGACATTAATTTGAAAAATGAAAATTATAATTGTTAATTTCTTACTGTGGAAAGAAATTTCGAAAACATTTTATGTTATAAACAGTCCAGCTTATTTATTCTTGAAAGTATGAAGTTTTAAAATAATATATACGATGTTGTCTAATATTAATTTTTTGAACTAAGACAGTGAAACTAATTTATGCTTATTATAATGAGCTACAAACACTAAATTTGTCTAGAAAACAGGACATTTCCGGCATTAGTAATTCTCTACTGGTCTTTCTTTAATTTGAACTGTAGCTTATACTTCTCTTGATCAAGCTTTCCAAAGTCCACCAACTGAATTTGCAAAGCCTGCAGTTTATTGTAGCAGACTTAACGTACAAAGACTCACTGGAATGGCATCTGGAATCTAAACAACTTAAAGGTAAAATAATATGTCTTTTGATTAATTTTTTGAGTAACATTTGCGATTGAAGATGCATAGTTTGAGATTTTTTTGTCTTGTTACTTTCCTATTTTATTTTCGCCGTCATTGCCAGCATAAAGCGTTTCATTTACATTCATCTGACGGAGTAGCTGCATATATCACTAAACGAATTAAATGAATCGGCACTCTAGTCTGTCTCATTCTTTGACAAGGCTGGTTATAAACATATAAGGTATGACATAAATATCTCTTTCTGAGCTGTTTTTTGGCTTGTAATGAAACAACAGAATGAAATTTTTAATAAAAAAATGCGGGTGTTTAAAATTTTGAATTTTTTATAGAAGATTTAAAACAAACCACTGTGACAGATTCCATTGCATTGATACAAAAGAATATGCTTTAAAATGTTTAGTTTCGATTCGTTAATTCTAAGGTTAAAAAAAAAAAGTGTTTTTTGCTGAAGAATTTTTAAGAAATGCAGTTTTGATAAAACCCAAATGCGAAGGAAGAGAAACAAAAGAACATTATAAAGCTGTTGATTTAAAAGGTTAAAAAAATGAAATTAAAATAACAAAATCAATTAAAGCGGGGTGGCAAACTTGTTTATTACTGTAAATACAAATCAGTAGCAAACACATATATTCGCAAAATTTAACGCATTGAAACAAACTCCTGAACAGGGCCGGCGCTAGGTATTTTGCCGCCGGATGCAATCTATGCGGGTCTCAAATTTTGCTGCCCGATGCCTCCCTAATTCTAAAAATTTTTCGGTTCCCAAATTCTGCTGGCCGTTGCCTCCCCTAATAAAAGAATAATAATTGTCATCCCTATATTTTTCTATTTGGTACTTTTCTAAATTCTATAAATTTTGCCGCCCTTAAATTCTGCCGTCCGGTGCTGTCACGAAGGCTGCACCGGCACTGGCGCCAGCCCTGCCCGTGAACTAACTAAGGTGGAGTAAAAGTAAAGATAAAACATTATTGAATCTTTAACAATTTTAAATTTGTGTATTGTAGTGACATGATGAGAAAGATAGCCTATATAAATACTATCTGCCGCTCTGCTGGCCATACTTAAACTAGAATTAGTTGGCGTATACAGCTCGGGTCAAGCTCGAGAAGCCCTTCCTGCGCTAAAAATTCACTCATAAAAATGACTCGTAAAACATGTGAGAATATCAAAGACTGATTTGTTAACTAATCGATTACAAAAAAGACGCGCGGCTTTCTGTTTTAGGAGGGATGCTTTTATGGAGAACATTCTCAGAGCAGTATCTCAAGTTAAACGCGGAAAAAGCCCGAAAATTATAGGCAACCAGCCTATTCACTATGAATAAGCTATAATGCTACCTATTCAGCCACTTGTGAACGTGAACATTAAAAGGCAAATCCAGTAGCATAGAACTTTTTATTTAATAGTTGCTAAGAAGAATTTTCACAGTCAGAAATGTCTTTTAAAATGAAAGCATCAAGTTTTACCCAACATACTTAAAGGGATTTTTTGTTGATCTAAGTCACAGGTGAAAAAAAAAGGGGGGAGGGAAGTATCAAATTCAATGCGCTTAACAAAATTCGATCATTTTAAGAAAGTCAAACGAATATATATATATATTATATAAAGGTTTGCCTCAATTATTACGATTCATACGTCAGTCGAATTTTTGTAGGTTCGTGTAAATTAAAAGTTGTTATGGATTGAGGCGTTAATAAATTAATTGCGGGGATAAATTATTGCCGCTTCACATACTTAAACCGTAACTTATATACAAGACTGCCCAACAGGGGAGGAGTTCTAAAGTTACTGAACGCTTGTAGTTCGCCGGCATTCGAATCCCGGCAAACGACATGGCTGCATGAGCGTTTTCGTGGTTTTTCGAATGTGTTACGTCTATACGAGCCAGTTTCCTAGAGAAACTCTTCCATGATGGCATCCCTCTTCTGGAGCGGGTAGCCACAATTTCTTAAGAAGTTATAAATGTGACAGCTTTGTTCATTAGCCACCTTTAAATTAAACGTATTATTCTTATTTTGACAGAAGTGTTCTTGCTTTCGAAGTATTGTCATTAAAGATTTTTTTTTAAAAGCATATCATTCTGTTTCGTTTTTTGCGCATTGAGACAATTAATCTAAGAGATATATTTCTTATGTCTAGTAAACATTTACTAAGATTGAAAGAAGACAGCAAAAGCTCGATTTGAAATTTTTTGTAGAATCAGAGATTCTTCTGTGATATTTGGCTGCACGCTAGATGCTTCGCTTTATGAACAATTGTGCCAAATTATTAGATTACTTGCACATAAAAAACGAATTCGTAACTACTGAAGAAAGCTTTACCGACTTAAAACAGAAATAAAACAGACCGAAATAAAACAGAAAATTGGATTAGCAAAAGCAATTTTCGATATGTTAGAAAAAGATGGCTTACACATTCAGAATGTTCGATGGCCGAGTTTATGATAATGGGGCTGGACTGTAGAATGGTGTGACCGGGCTGTAAAAAGGTGTGGGATCCATTATTTGACACAGAAATGATTAAATAAATACAGTCTTTGCTCGGTCCATAGTTTAAATCTAACCTGAAAAAATGCCGATTCTGCAAATTAAAGCATGTTAATATTTTTTGGAACTTTATAGAGGATACATAAATATTTTAGCTTTGACGATAAGACGGAATGTACTTAAGTCCGTTTTAGAAACAGCATTAGAGTCACACGGATAACAATATGGGAATATGGGCATCAACAGCTGTTGAACTGTAACTACAAATTACTGAAGTATATCAATTATTAAAAGATACGACATTAACTGATAAATCATTTCAGCAATATGAAAATAATAGCCTTTTGAAGTAAATCAGATTTATAGTTTTATTTCCGTTATTTGTGTGAAATTTAATAATGATGCAAGAAATTGAAAAGTGAAATAAAGCTTTGTGATAAAAAAATATTTGCTACATAAACCTTCAAAATTCATAGAAGAATTGTGCAGCTTTTTATAACAGATAAAGGAAATTATTACTGGAAGTATTCTTGACAAAAGTAAAAACTTAACTCGAGAGATAATTATTTCAACAAAATTCGAAAAGACTTCAAAAACACGTATTATTAATAAATTAGACTCTTAACTGATAGCTAATATAATTAATTCTTTACAAATGTACTTTTCCATAGTTGAAATTCATAGATTTCTCACAGCTGAAATAGAGATACGAAAAATTAAATGAAATTTCTTCCAATTTTCAGTTCCTAATTGGTCTAAAGTCAATTTTTAATTGCTTTACAATAAGAAAATGTGGTTTGTTTTATGATGAGTAAAAAATCAATTTTCATAACATTACATGAATATGTAACAGAAATTTTTATTAAAGATTTTCAAGACAAGGAGTGTAAAATTTACATAATGATATTCAAGCAAACATTTTCAAAATCTGGAAACGTTTTCAATTGTTTCATGAAAAAATTAGGACTGCAAATTCAGGACAATTTTTATAATACATAAAGAAAACATTTCAAGACGTTTAAAAATTTACATTTTTAAATAACACGAAGTTACAGGCTTTTATACTTCGACTATAAATTTAGTTTAGATATTATATAGCATTTTGTTGTAACATTTGCAAATTAAACTTTTATGTATCGTTTTGTACGTTAAGATATGAGCAAGTTCTTGAACAAAATAACGGGGCATAACGAACGTATGTCCGCCTAATGTCCTTCAAGAAATTCATGTATTGAAAAGTCCCTACTTATAATAAAGTAAAAATAAGTACGAGGATTAATACAATCTGCCATCTGCAATAATCGCTAAAAGCATACGATCGACATCGGTATTGAACTGACCCACAGTAAGATCGACACCAGCGACCAATCGAAATCGACGTTGACATAATACAGATAATGCTTATCGCATAATCAAGAAGTTAAAATCTGCCATCTGCAATAATCGCTAAAAGCATACGATCGACATCGGTATTGAACTGACCCACAGTAAGATCGACACCAGCGACCAATCGAAATCGACGTTGACATAATACAGATAATGCTTATCGCATAATCAAGAAGTTAAAAATTAAATTATTTTTAGGGATACCTGCGAAGAGTCGCAAAGCATTAGATCGAAACTGGCACAGAATCAAAACCGATTTCTTAGCTGATAGGCTTATAAAGTCTGTCCGTTTGATCCCACGCTGTATTTCCGATTTTTCACCAAATATATTATGGCTGGATGACAAACTCCCAGAAAATAAAAAAACAGACATTACTATGAACCCCGGATGAAGCTAAATTAAAACCTTTTCCTAAGTTTTTATGTTACTATGCCCTACACCTGGCGAAGTTTTCCAACCGGCCAATACTGCATTTTTAAATTATAACGTATGTACACCGTTTATTTACTCGCTTATTTTTCACTCATCCCCCTCCCATTATTTTTTCAGCATATGATTTCGAAACTTCTAATTTGCAGTTGCTATTGTATTGTCCATGCATTTCATGGAAGAATGTTTGAAAGAACCTCAAGGAATCTATTTTATGGTAATAATATAAAATGCGTGCACAAGTAGTAAAATATTTTGCGTAAGTAAAAATAAAATGGTAAGTCCTTTGAAATCCGCAATATACGAATATTTACGGGTTTCTATGCACGTTTTTTAATGTGCTATATTTAAGTCGACTATTCACAAACAGTACATACCGCGTATTTTTCCCCTCACAGTTTTCAAGTGGTAAAATTAGTAGGCGAAATACGGAAATTTAGTAACCCGATACATAATATCCGGTGATTTCTTTTGTGAAATTCAAAATTTACGGTACCACATTTCTGCTCCCTGCAATGAATTTCCATTCGTCTTTTATATAAATTACATCATACGTGATTTGGGAGGTTCTGAGGCTTTTAACACCAGTGAGAACATCTGACCAATAAGCAGAGGATATCGATTAATGACGCCAGGTAAGTAGACAAGCAAGCACAGAAAAGCATATTCTTCAATATCACAAAGCGCGACAGCTCTAAGGACGTTACTGAAAACTACTCAAAGATTATAAAATTACACAAAACTCTTCGAAATGAAATGAAATAATAGGATGTTTAAAAAAAATTTGAAAATGATGGGTTAAAAATCTTCCTTTTACTTGAACAGATGTTTTTACGTTATTTATGAACGTAAGATTAAAAGTTTAGGGTTTGTAGCATTACAAGAATTAGATGCGTGTCTAAGCATTAGAAGCGTTTTAGCAAGAAGTATAGTAGTCCTCATCAGTGTCGGTTGTTAAGAAGGTAATAAACTATCAACATCAAAATGCAGTTAAGGAGCGTAGATCTCGACTTCTGCACCTTTAAAGATTTTGAAGCACACGATCGGATTTTGAAAATTTAATTTGATGACTGTCTAAAATCTACAAAGCAGATTTTCATGACAGTAGGAAATGAACCAAATACCGCAATATCGCATGTTTCGGCACTAACTACGATCTAAATTGAAAAACTAGAACAAAACTGACAGGGAACGAAATATATGTCAATACAGTCAATTTTTTATGGTTGCAATATTATTTTTACACCTAAGAAATTTAAACTTTAATAAATACGAGTAAAATCCAAGATTACACTATTATTCAAATTTAAACCCAAGCATTAACCTAAACGGTGAGTCGTAAGATAGCTCGGTAGCTTTACAATATTACAATTCTGCAATATAAACAACAAATAACGGATAACAGAAATAAATAACGGATGAACGTTTAAATACGAATCATTCTAAAATCTCGCAACCATTTGCAAAACAAAGTTCTTAACCTTAAATACTGTTTCACGACGTAGTTATATAATTGTTTGTGCCTGCTGTGGTACTATATATCTCATAACCTGGCATGTATGTACTATGAATTTGCAGAAATAAATAATATTTGTGTCTGTATAAAAGATTTACTACTAATCAAAGGGTTATTACCAATCGATACGAAACATATATGGTATGTAACAGATTTACTACCAATCAAAGCAAAAAATCTTACGTTTTTTCCCTTTTAATGGGACAGTTAAAAGTTGGCCTTTATCTCATACAAGAAAAGTAAGAACTTATTCAATAACATCTGAGATTATGAGGTATCCACCCATTATATAAAAGTAACGGCATCACTTCAAACACCGTTATCTCGGAAGTTGTTCTGTTGCGGATTTAAAATTGCACACGTACACGCGGAACAATTACACACCTATCTAAACTTCATAATCGATTTCGATTGATTACAGACTTATTTTCAATAGAAGTAATTAGCAGAAATACTTGCTATGTAAAAATCTACCATTTCTTTTATGAAAAGTATAGGATAAATTTGTTTAAAATACTTGACAACTAACAAGACAAGCTGGCTAAGTAACACGTGAAAAGTAGTTGGCAGACATATGAAGCTGTGTTTTAAGACAGACGGGAGAAATAAAATTATCATCCCGTACATACAAGCACAACAGCAATATCGGATGTTTCCAGGCAGAAAAATCTAACTACGGAACAGCGAAACTCCAAACTTCCAGTCGGAACCCCTGCGATTCTCGTGGCGTCGAACCGACGGCAATCATCCTAGTGGATCTACGACACAGAGTTAGAAGAAGTTATACCTGAGTCCTCCACAGGTAACCGATCCTAGGCGCTGATAACGATGTCGCTCATTTTCAAAAATGCATTGGTAAAGTGCTATCGTGTTTCGAGGACTGTCTGGGAAGCAAGATCAGGGGAAATGAATGAGCTCTTAGAACAGCGGGAATCCGTCTGCAAGGTATACAAATAACTACAAAGTTTCGAGTGAAGACAAATGAAGTATCTTTAAAGAAACTCACAGTAATTTAATTGAAATTTTATCAGCACCAAAAAGACAATTAGGGAAATGTGTCTTAATTTAACTCAAAAAAAAAAAAGACGATTATTTCCTGTTTTGCTTATTAAGTTCTTTATTCTTTGAGCGCCATTAGCCCAATCTTGTGACACCATATTCAAATATTCTTATAAGTTACGCATTATAGTTAAAAAAATTGAGACAGCATGAATTACATTGAGATTAATAGGCTTAAAGTAATTAAAACCGAGTTCATTATCATTGCATTGCTGTTTAAACCAGTAAGCTACTAGTTCAATAAGAGTCCATTTAAAATTTATTAGAAAAGTTGACCTTTAACGGTTTTAAAACCTTAAAATAAAACACAAATTTCATACCATTGGAATTAAAATACTAGAAGAAATGCATCACTGCCGTACTGTTTCCCTCCCTACGTTCGTAATCTAATAATGATTTAATTTTGCATAAAATTTTATTAAACTCATTTGTAGCGTAATTTTACTCAACACTTATTTGATACCAGATGTTGAACTTTATATTAATGTGATATAATGAGATATTATCAAGTGATAATTAAACCTGTGAGCATTTAACTATCTGATTCATAAGTAGATATAAAAATACACATACAGATATTAGCCTAATCTTTTAAAATATCCACTTGTATTAAACAATTATATTTTTACATTATGATACCATCTTTCACTCAGCAAGAGAGGTAACGTGAATCATTCTTACAAGTAAAAAATAACCTTTACGACAAATTTTGACAATACTTCTAAGATCTTTTAGAATGAAAATATAGAGAAATCTAAAAGTTAAAAATACGTAAACTGGTCAAAATGATTTTTGATTATTACAAAGATTGAGAAGAAATTCCTTTATGAATGCTAGATTGAATACTGAAACATTTAAAAAGGAAAATATAAGATTTAATCTCACTACAGCATTTTAGTCTTATTAAAGCTGACAGCAGTAGGAAGGGGGGGAGCTGTAATAACTTAGTTTTTGTTTTACTTAGTCCAAATGTTAATTTTATATAATCTACTTCCAGACGGACGTATACACATAAATAAACATGTAATTAATTGCACGCGATCATGGGTCAAATCCCCCCCCCAAATAACGGGCACTAGCCATTATAGGCGTCGGACATTACTTAGGCCGAAAGCGGCGGTCACTTTATTATGGAAGCACTTAACAGGTGGATCACTGTTATCTTTTATGAAGGGACAGATAATTTACATCTATGCCTTCTCCGGAATTCGAACCAACAGTCAGAATCACTAACCACTTTCTCGTCTGGCCGGCTCATAGATCGAACGTTGAGATGTTAGTGCCTTACTTTGTTTGCAGTACTTATATGGCTATGAACAATGTTCGAATTATTTCGAAACGGACTAGAAGAAAAATTTTCTAACCTTTTTCACACCACGGCACAAACTTTCTTGCAGCAGAATTACGTAAACATTGCAAATTCAAATTTCGATAGTTTACAGATAAGCATTACATTAAAATTAACTCTCTAAAAGATTTGCAATGTTCGAATATCAAAATATTTTTAAAACAAATTAAATTTATGTTTTAATAAAATAATTTACGATTCTCCTCCCTTTCTTGAGCGTTAAAAATTCTTATATTAGGAATGATGTTTCAAATAATTATGTAAATCTCCTAATACAAAATTCTCATGTTTTTAAAATTTACTATTAATGAAAACGTACGTTATTGCTTTCATCAATGCATGCCGAAGGCATAAAACTTTTTGGCATTTTTTTTGGGGGGGTAGGAATGAATTCCTGTTATGGTAAACAATAGCGGGAAGTAGTGGAGTAGAGCTTAACATTAAAATGGTTGTTAGATATACAAACGATGTTGTTTAAGATTTAATACTTTTAAGAGATGCTAGTTTAATAAACACTCTGAGGGAACACTGAAATAAGAAACTTAATCGGGAGGAGGACAAGTTCTTTTTTAATTGAGCTGAATTCAAATATAGACTTATCTTGCTCTTTATACACAAATATAAGACGCATTTATTTCCCTTTTTAAAAGAGAAGGTAAAATTAATAAATATCTCAAAAATACCACCGAAAAGATTAATTTTTAAGTCACGAGTTCGAATCGAATACTTTTTTCAAAAAAATAATTTGAAACTCTCAAAAAGAAATTCTATCTTTATTAAACGTCGTTTCCGATCGAGCAAAATCATATTTTACCATGATTAAGGTCGAAGTAAAAATACTACCTGCAGAAACGACAATCATAATATTACTTTGACAGATTAAGAGGAAAATAAGAAAATTAAATCACAGAAAATAATGCAAAGCAGAGCTACTTTATAATTGCGGGAATATAACTTACGAGTAATATGCATTTTCAAAGCGAAGACTAGCCTTTAAGAAGTCGATACAAGAATAATATGTACCGAAGAATAAAGACTACGAAATACTACTCCGACTCCATATCATTTTATTTAGTATTTGCAATATTTTATAAATGATGCAATACATTAAAATAGTCTTCATTAACATAGCCTTGAGAAGAACACAATTTATCAGATACTTAAAACTGTTTAAAATTCATTTAAAAATTTTTAAAAAGAAACTGAAGTTTTCCAACCTTTCTCAATTATTTCTATTACGGAACGCATTGAGTTATAAGATTAATAGTAGATTGTACACGCAGAAAGCTGAAATAATAATAACAGTAATAAAAGTGGTTCACCATTTCTCCACTTATTGCACAAAATTGTTGCGCCACAAATTATAAAGAATATAACATGAAAAATTGCATATCAGTAGTAAAGTTTTATGAATATAGCGAGAATGTAATTCTCCTCGTAACCTGAAGAAATTTAATTCGTACATGAAGACGCTAAAATAAGAAACAAAAGGAATAATAACAGTTACTTAATTATTCACATGTTATCTACAAAGCATCTAAGTACTGACAAAATTTTCATTTGGCTTCTTAACTGGAACTTATTATTTAAATTATTTTACAGCCTGCCCATTTCCAGATCGATACTCGAACTGAAAACTGATTGAGTATACCCGACAGAAATACAAAAATCTTCATTTCTTTAAAATTTCTTATACATAAAAGGTCAGCGGCCATTACACCCGGATCAGAGAAATGGATAACAAAAGACCAGATAATAGACTCTATTGCGCTCACGCTCACAAGAACTTAACGAAGCAAGATTATATGTATCTAGAACCCAAAAACAATAATATTTATTTTAAAGAAAAAAATATCTAAAGTATACCTAAAAATAAATTTAATTTGTGACAATTTTGTAAAATTTTTATTGTAAACCTACACTAAAATTTTAAATAAATAATAATTTTTTTAAAAAAAATTAGTTAAAAAAAATAAAAGCTTTCAGATTTTATATTACGCCCAAAGGGGCGTTTCTTTCGTTTACATACACATTCACGTTTCGACAGCATTTGGGCTAACGTTCCTTTGGGACAAAAATATTTAAAAACAACCTATCTTTAGAATTTCCGATAGACAGTCTCGCGCGCTGGAGATAAAAATGTTTTTGACGTATAGTGTTGCCAGTGCTCGCTTTGAAACCATCGAATTTGTTAATCAAAAATTCGCTAAAGTTTTACAAAATATGAAATCGATAATAAAACAAATTCGAAATTCAAAATTCAGGCTTCTATGTGTCTATTTTCGGGTGAAGGACTACGTGGCTCCAGATACCGTTGTTTTTTCACACTGCAAAAAATATGCATACATTCATGTAAATTCTTCATTACTTAATTTCTTTAATACACGGCGATAATATTTGGTGGCGATAATTTGAAAAGTGATTCAGACTTTTATTGATTAACGCAAAATCCAATTTTGAGACTAATAGCCTTCTGGGTTAATAATACAATTATATCTTTGCAAAACCGACCTAACAATGCAACATTATTAATTAAACAAAACTATTAACATCCACACAAACGTTTTAATAGTACAAAATACTGGAATTACCATTAATAAATTTTGTTGCTGCATTTAACGTTTATTCAGATGCTTTTATTTCTCTTTTTAAATTAACAATAAGTTACAAATACATATAATTAATACGCTGGATGCGAAAATACATAAAATCCCTTTCTTTTCAAATTTTACAGTATTTATTTATTTACAATAGAAGAGAAACACGCTAATGCGACAATCAAATTCGCTGAAACAACCTTGTATTTGGCGTACATTTACTAAAAAAAAACTTTTTTAGTAAATGTAGTAGTTTGTTAGTAGTAGTTTGGCGTACTTTTTTTTTTTTAGTAAATGTACGCCAAATACAAGGTTGTTTCAGCGAATTTTATTTATTTATTATTTTTTTAAACTTGCAATCATCTCCCATTCAAATGCATACTTAATTTCTGTATCATAACTAATTAGTGTAAAATACTTGAATTTGTATCATATAGTGATGAAAAGGTACAATAAGCTGAAGGAAAAACTATTATTTTAATGATAATTTGATCTAATCGGTATCATCTGTATGCCGTAAACTCGCCCAATCAGATTGCAGTTGTCCCTATGAGTACTTATATTAATATTCAACGCAAAACCGACTAAAGTTCGTATTGCAAAAGTACGAAAGAAAGTCGCAAACCAAACACATTAGCCCATGGCATAGAGAAACCACAAAAACAAAACACTGCAGGAATTCCCCCCCCCCTTTTGTTTGGTGTTAAAATAGACGCTGATTAACTGTACGTTGACGTAAAAATGAAATACCTGCAATACCACTTTGAAAACTAGCGAATCCAATCTCCTGTTGTAAGGATAAATATGCCGCCCAACCGGTATAGTGGTTAGCGTCGCTGACTGCCGTGCCGAAGGGCTCGAGTTCGAATCCCAGAGAAGGCATGGATGTTTGTAAACGTATAGTGTCGGTACGGCATGGCAGCACTCCAAATATGCGGCGAGCCGAAAGTCGTCTCATGTGGTTTGGTAGAAGGGAAGAGGGGTGTGAGACCCTCGGACCTGTCCCCCTGAGGTGCTCTCCATCAAAATTGGGGGCGGAACTAAGCGAAATCGCACTGTCACATGTTAGGTGTCCAAGGACAGGCGTAATCATGCGCTCCTTGACACAAGAAATTTCGTGGGCTTGGGCTGACTTTGTCAGACAAGTGAGCATTAGTAACAACAAGGATAAATATTTGACTTTTATTATTTATAAATATTTGCGAAGAAGTTGCTGACTTTGATTTATAATATAATTATATTTCAGCATAATTTTACCCTAAAACTTCTCCTCTCGAAGTAGGATATCAACAAGTGCAGTTGGTGAAATACTTCAGTTTTGACCCAAATTCCAGAATGTAAGTATTACTCTCCAGAACTCAATAAGATTTCAGAAACTCGACAACACTTATACAAAGTTTCGAAAGTAACGGTTAAAG
>KK114112.1:427818-441729 GCA_000611955.2 Stegodyphus mimosarum | reverse complement strand
CTGCTGAAGGATTTTTATAATGAAATAATGATAACAATAATTAAATAAAATTTTATATTGAGACTAATAATCTTTATAATAAAAAGATAGGCACATTGCGAACACTAATTAAGATGTGAATTACGTTACGATAAACTAGTCAGCAAAGAGGAGACAGAAAATAAACAAAACTCGATCTTCTAAAATGGAAGTTAAGAATCTGGTAAGATTCGTTATTTTTAGAACAAGTAAGTGCGCTTTAAACGGGAGGGACAGTATAATATGTCACAAATGCTAACAGTAATATATTCTGCTCTATACTGTTACTGCGTATATTAGTAAACACTTTTATCAAGATTCATATTTTGATTTAAGAATAAATATTAAACTATCCTTTTAATTAAAAATATATTTCGTATTCGTTTTCGTTACAAATAAATTGATAAATAATTATTCTCATTTAAAAAAGCAAAAATTCTCTTACCTTACATTTAAAATGAATTTTTAGAAATTAAACAAACCGGGCCTTGATTTTATTTCAAAACCGGTATTAAAAATACTAGGCACTGGTAAATACATTATATGATCTTGAATGTTTACATTTGATTACATCAGATGATCTTAAGTTCTTTTTAGTGAAAACACTTGCAACAACAGAGAGGGCCCACCAACGGCCGAGCGGTAAAATGGCTAAGCATTAATAGTTCAAACTTGGGTTCAATTTCAGATGCTGGCTGCATGGGCATTTTCGTTGTTTTCCCTATGTATATGGCATATAGTTTTATACCTGCCATAGTTTTATACCCTATATATAGGGTATAAAACTATGGCATGTAAACGAGACAGTTTCCTTTAGAAAGTTCTCCCCGAAGGTATCCCTCCCCTTAATCAGATAGACTTATTGTGCTTTGCCATATTCTACTGAACCAACCAAAGCAAACTAACAACGGAGAATACTCTAATTCATATAGCTTAAAAAATTACGATTGATACACAATATGCATGGCCCCTTTTTATTACAACTAAGACAAATTCAAGCAGTATTCTTTTGCTATCGGGACCGTATTTAAAAAGGTTTGTACGTATGCAAGTGTGTATGTATCTGCGTATATATGCGTGTGTACAGTCAACAGATACAGTATACATACGTACGTACGTACACATACATACGTACGTATTTATAAACATGCATATATGAACACATACATATATATGCACATGCATACATACATGCATTTCTGAATCCATTCAACCTTCAATTAGTAAAATTTCCAAATGGAGACTACATTTTTTTTAGCGTTTTCATCCTTATTATTATTTGTTTTTCCACTCCCATGACTCTTTAGTTGATTATAAGGAAGCATATACAGCGATGTACCAGAGAAGCTTTCGTAGCGAACTTTTTATGAGACTATTATCATGGCATATATTTTCTTGGATGTTCTCCTGAAATATACTTTCATTTGTCATTAAACTGACAAACTCCATTATGCAAAGGCTTCCCCATAACTAGCGCTACTGTAAAATCCACAATTCGTTTTGATACAGCAATTGGAATTAAATCCAAAACACCTTTTCAAAATTTTCGTTTCAATGCTCATTTACTTCATACTTCTATTTCATTTAATAATTCTTTATCTAAAATATTCGATACACCTTTTAATTTTTTTTTAACTTGAAGATTAACTACCAAATGTGCTGAGCGGTCCTGAATCCAACTGTTCGCCACTCAGTTCTGTCAGACTTGATATATACATACTATATATATATATATATATTGAAATTATGATAAGAAAGGAATTTGTACACATCCATTTTAAAACCCAGTAGTTCATTAAAGTAGTCCAAAATTCTGAGCATTGAGACTCAAAAATAAAGAAATGTCTGCATAAAAAGCAAAATTACAACCTAAATATAAATATGTCGTAAAATACTAGTAATTTCCCCAAAATGGCACAAAAAAGTCTCCAACTATAGACGTCTTGTTAATCCATTAGCAACTGAAATTTCTAGAATTAACATTTTTAATTCAACCCGGATTTCACAAGGGGACATAGTGCAATTTTTGTTTGTATTCTACTAAATTTATTTCTTCTTATTACACTGGATATCATAAATTAAAGAAAAATCACAAAAATAGCGATAACTCCCTCAAAAATAAACCAAACCAAGTAAAATTTGAATATGTTGCCAAGTAAGAGTAGCTGAGTAAAAGTGCAATATGCAAAGTAGTGGCGCTGCATTCGGAATACGTCATCTGCAAGGAGCATAAAAGTCCATGTTTGAAAGCAAGCCCACATATTTCACTGTGATAGTGGTATCAGAAATCTGAGATAGCCAATTTGTAACAATGACCTCCAGGCATCATTTGCCTGCAGAACTACGATCGAAAGCTATTAGGAGACTAGAGGCAGAACAAAGTCAAACTGAAGTGACCAGATGCCTAAATGTGAGTCCTGTGGTTCACAGACTTTGGAGGCAACTTCAAAACACAGATTCGGCATCTCATCTCGGAGGTTCAGCCAAGGACGACCAATTGCTACGACGAACGCCGATGACCGATATTTGACATTATGTGCACGCAGGAATAGAACCGCTACTCGGATTCTTCTTAGACCCTCCCTTGCTGCAGCCACCGGAAGGTTGGTGTCAACGTCAACTGTGCGTAGAAGGCTTCACGAAGGCGGTCTGTATGCGACACGATCAGCCACTTGCGTGCCGATCACGTCACGCCATAGGAGAGACCGTTTGCAGTGGGCACGACAACACGTCCACTGGACGCCTGATCAATGGAGGGCTGTTCTCTTTACGGATGAGTCCAGGTTTAGTCTAAAAAGCGATAGTAGGCGTTATTTGATATGAAGAGAACCTGGAACCCGTTATCATCCGTCAAACATCCGTGAAAGAGATGCATACGGAAGAGGCAGTGTCTGTGTTTGTGGTGGCATCTATTTGGGTGGACGAACAGACCTCCACGTCTTTCCAAGGGGAACCGTGAATGCTCAGGTTTATAGAGATGACATTCTTGATGTTTATGTGCGCCCATATGCCGGGGCAATAAGTGATGCTTTCATGTTACAGGACAACACCGCAAGACCAAACAGAGCTCGCATCGTAGATGATTATCTTCAACAGGAAACAATTATGCACATAGAGTGGCGAGCTTGATCCCCGGACTTGAATCCTATCGAGCACGTTTGGGATGCTTTAGGGAGACGTCTAGCTGCTCTCAATCCGCCCCCTCAGACCCTTGCCGCGCTTGCAACTGCTTTGCAATAACAATGGCTCTCGCTTCCTATGGAACTGCTGATAGACCGCATAATTCAAAGCATCACACATCGCTGTATGTGCCGTACTGCTTCTAGAGGCGACTTTCCTATATACTTTTCCTATAGCAAACTGACACCTTCGATTTGTTAATTTTATATATGTGCTAATTTCTATACTACCATAATTGTCTGGTAATTTCTTTTTATGTTATTTGATACCTTACTACGTATTGTATGTTGTGGGTAAGTTTCATCAGGACTTAAAAGAGAAGGGCTAGCTCATAGACCTTTTCCCCCTGAAACAAGCAGTGAGGAGTGATGACGTAGCCAGGATGACACTGAGCGCGGAGATGCAATTCACAACATAGAAATTAGCGTTTTAAATTTGAAGAACCAGCTTTTAAAATAAGCTGTGTGTGAAAGATAGCTATAATTTGGAAGAGACAATGTTACTGCAGTATGCATTTTACATTGAACATTAAAAAATTTAATAGTACTTACTCAATTTTAAAATAACAGACAAAATGCGCTACTCTTAGCATAAAGTTCCTTTTTTTTAATTTGCAGGGATTTTTTTTTTCTTTACATGCCTGTTTATTTCTAATCATTTATTTATCTGCATGTTAACTAAGAGAACTCTACTACTGCTTCTAAGATAACTATAATAACAACTATTTAAAATTAACCAAAAACAACCTTAAATTGGCATAGCTTTAAACATGTATGGTTATATATGGCAAAATTTCTGCTAATCTAAGTTTGAGTTTCAGCCTAATTGTAAATTTTACATTGGCATATTTTTCTTCCGATTCAACATAATAATAGATATTTTTTTAAATAATTTTGTAACTTAGGCTTTCATCATATTACATTTAAATAAATACATGTAAGATTGTTATCTTAATTTAGACAAAACAACTTTACTCACAGTACCTAAAACATTATTTAATTTTTCAAAAGTGGAGATTAATGAGACAAGTCTTCTTATGCCAATTACTTTAATATTATACTATTATATTTTGTCTAGAATGCTAAGCTAGCACAAAATCCAATTAATAATAACACAGGATACTATAAAAATAACTTAATAAAATTAGTTCTTTTTTGAAATATGCTTTATGCTATTAACTTCTAAAATGTCATCTAAAAATATTTCAAATAAAAACATATTATATATGCTTACTTGTACAGTCGAAATTCAACTACAAGCTGTTGAAATATTATTTATTGGCTGCCACATTCGAAGCAATCCACTTTTTTGCCTTTTGGGTTGCTTTTCTTTGGGAAAAAACATATGCATTTCTATTTAAGAAACGTATTCTAATAAAAGTTCGCACTCTGCAAAATAAACGAATTGCTTCTCTGTTAACTTCAGGATAATGTTTCTCCAGTTTATTAATTAAAGAGCCAATTACATGCTTCCCTTTGTAGTAAGTTGTACCATGAACTGCACAAAATATTTTTTCGAACTCGTAAACTGTATTCATCCATGAATGGGAAGGTGTAGTCAAACCTCCTAAGGACAATAATTTAATCCATTCTGAATTAACCTCTGATTAAAACAAACTGCACTTTTTGAAAAAGACCAAGTATTTGGTCCAGTTTAGAGTCATAACACAGTTTAGAATCTATATGCATTTCGTCGAAACTGAGAACGCATATTTTTTCTACAGAATTCAAATATTCGCATCTTTCCTTCATTACAGCAAGAACATCACTCTGAATTCCTGGGCTACATGAAAATTTAGCGCACCATCTCTTTAATGTGCTAGTGCTAGGTAAAGGAATGCCCATTTTTTCTTTCCAAAAATCGTAGCTTTTAGATGACAGAGCTCTTATGACAATACAGCGTGAAATATCTTCACTAGTCCACCTGATTTTTTCCTTCTTTTCTAGCAATGCGTTAATCTGCGTCTTTGTAAAAATATGCTGTAGGCGTTTTTCCAAATTCTCCGATCTGTGCTGTTTTTTCCTAAATTTTGCTGTTTGGGATTTTAATTTTTGAATTTCCGATACAAATTTCTTTCTAGATGTCGTCCACCTTTTTTGTCGCTGAGCAAACATTCTAAAATTTTTCTTTTCTCTATTTTTCAATATTTTATTACAATTTTCTAAGAATATAATTTTGTTCTTCAAATTATCAATGCATTCTTGTTTATCTTTACAATTAGGGCATTCAGAGATATTGTCACTTACGGCATTGTCGTTTGTAAGTTTTATTTCAAAATCATTCACATTTGATTTATTATTGTCAGCTTTAATTTCGTTCTCGGCCTCAAAATAAATTTTCTTTGGACTTAACTCGTGTAGTCTTTCAAAAGCACTCTGCATTAGTTTTCTTTTCAAATGTCTCCGATTTCTTGGTGTTATTTCGTTTACATCACACGATAAATTTACTTTCGGCACAGCATTGCATTTCAACAGTTTCCTTTGTGGCAATCCAAGCAAGCGATTTCTCATATCATCTTCATAATCACTGCACAGAAAATGTTCGCTGCAAATTCTTGCGTTTTTCACATTAATAAAATGTTGTCTTTGACATTTATGTATCCATTCTTTCGTCAAAATCAAATTGTCCTTTGGGAAAGCATGAAATACAATATCTCTTCCTTTCGTATTTCTATAAGTGTTGCGGCACGTTGCTACAGCACAAGAAGCCATATTACATAAAGGATACTTTAAGTGCAGAATTTAAAAGGAAAACTGATTAAAACTATATATATATATACATATATATATACGAATTATTTTAAATATTTGCATTATTAGAAAACAGATATGTATGATTAAAATTAATTTGAGATATGCAACCTCCAGAAAATCGTCTCGCAAACTCAATGAAACTACAGTTTTAAACGCGCGAAATCAGAGCAGGTGCATAACAGTGACGTCACATTACTACCAGTTAACCCCCTCCATGAGGCGAGGAGTCGAACAAAGGAATGACCTAGCCCTTTCTATTTATCCCTGAGTTTCATAACATTCTACATTTAACTTTTTCAGTCATCGTGATTTTTCCTTAATTTATGATAACCAGTGTATTACCATATTTACTCTTTTATATGTCAGAAGGTAATAATAATGGCTTTGATTTGGATATCGCAACTGTGATCACCTATTAATCAAATTCGAGTTGAGAAACATACAAGGGATTGAGAAGATTTGACTGTAAATGGCATCTTTCATTATATATCAGAATTCCAGGGGTTTTGAAAGTACAAATATTTTTTCAGAACAACAAAATTCTACTAAAGATTTTTTACAAACGCGCACCTTTAAACCACGTCAGATTCCTCATAGCCGTCCAAAAATTTAGAATATGAAACTTATAGATTACAGTGCAATAACATTCCAAAGTAAAGTTTACTTAAATTTTTCAAATATTAAAAAAATTAAAACTGCAGAAAATCAAACAAATATTTTGCTTCTATTCTTAAAAAAACTTGCATGTGCCGCTTTCCAGTTCTTAAATTCAACTAAAAAAAAGTCTACAAATGTCCAGACTTTAACGGTCGCCCAAAAGGTTAAGTTTTTTTTAAGCTCCACCCCCTTTTTCGAGCTCCCAGTCTACTAATCTACTCTTGCACTCACTCCTTACATCCTCTTTTTATTTTTTGCCTTTTTAGCTTTATTATTAAGCATCGCTTTCTTTGCACTTATGCCACGCCACATACAGTTCAACAGTAAAGTCACAAAATTTTTAAATGCTGCATAGCAGCATATGATGCTTAGCATTCTCGATACAGCGTTAAGAGTTGGTACACATTTTTATATTTTTTCAGTCTTTTCTCAATTTGTCATATTAATATTCGGTTTTCTAAGTACGATGATTAACAAGAATTTTTTTTTGTATTAATTTTTTATATGTTAACTTTATTTATTAAGTATCACGCTCTTAGCCCTTACGACACATAAAATTCAATTTAACAGCAAAATTAATCATCAAAACATTTTAAAACAGCATATATTTAGATTTCCCGATAGAGTTTTACAGGTTGCCATACATATTTTTACATTCGTTAAATTATTTCTTTGTAAACTAGCCGTCTAAACTAATTATCATAAAAAAGTAAAAATATATAATAATTTTAATGAGTCCACCTAGTGTAATTTCATAAATATTGAATATTTTTAATTAGACATCTCATGATTTTAATACATGTTTGTTAAATCAATGACATTAAAAAGCAAAAAAATATATATATTAAGAACTGCGTTTATTGTTTTTAAATCGTTTACCGTACTACTCAATGAGCCTCCACATTAAATTTGAAAGTAACTTAGGCTTTAATGAATGGCAACACGCTGGCACGTGAAAGATAAAAATTACTTATTTCCGGCCGCCGCGACAACACATTGCTTTCATAGAGGCGAATTGGTTAGATAAAAGTGAAAGATCGTGCATTTTTCCGAATGACAACTATCTCGCGCACTAGGGATAAAAATGTCTTATTTTGAACAGTGTTGCCAATGCTAGCTTTCAAATAGTTGAGTTTGCTAGTAAAAAGTTCATTAAAATTTTTAAAATATGAAATAAATAATAAAGCAAATTCAAAATTCGAGTTTGCTGGTGCCCATGTTCGGGTGAAGGACTATGTTATTCAAAATTTGATGGCTTTAGATACTGTCGATTTTTTTCACAATGCGAGGACACATACACACACATATATGAAACCGATAGTGAACCAACACAAAATCCCATTTCGAGACTAATAGTCCGTTTTGGGGAGAAAAAAAAATATTTTTTTACGGTGCTCGTTTCATCAATATGTTTTTAAAGTAAAATGGAATCAAAATGAAAATTTTCAAATTATTAAAACAGTAGATTACCTTTCGGACAAAATTCAAAGGAGATATAAACAATGATGCTTAGAATTTATACATTACTAAAAAACTTCATCATAAGATTACATATTTTATTTTTAATGCAAACGATAGTGTACACGAGAAACAGGAATTTTACAATTCTCCTGTTAGAATGTGTTAAAAATCCATTTCATTTACGACGGCATTAAAAATAAAAACTGTTGTACAATTTTGCCAAAAAGTCTAGAAGAAACGACTTTTTAAATACTTTACTTAATGAAGTATTAAGTAATAAATTTTCGTAACACTGAAAATAAACATAATATCATTTTCTAGTAACACAGTCATTTACGTGAACGTTCTAATGAAATCATGAACTAAAAATAATATTACCTCTTTCATGTATTAAAGAAAGAAACACAAAGAAAATTAATTTATCTCCCCATTCTTTAAACTATGTTAAAATTTCGTAAATACAATCCCTGTTAAAACAGAAGTGGGTATACTTTATTCAATTTCTATTGTAACGAATACTTAACGCGTTTCGTTCTTATGCCTGAGAGCGAAATATAATTGATGAATATATCAACACAGAAAATTTGATAATCTTTTTAGAGATATTAGGCAGGATACAACTAATCACAAGAGGATACATCTGCTACTAATTGTGACTGCTTCATTTAGAAAAGTTATTTAAAAGTCTAAAAAGAGCTACAAAATGAGAACTCCCGAGTCGTATCTTCACGCCGATCTTCCAGTTCCCTCCCCTAGTTTGGGAAAGAAACTAACTAAACGTTGCACGCAATAAAAGGCCGAAAAGGAAACATGAAAAACCAACCCTAGTGTAAAAAGAAGCAGCTATCATCACTCACCTGTGTCTTTCTCGCTAAGTCAATTTTCGGCTGCGGACGCCACTCGGCTCCACCCCCTTTTACGAGTGGGGTTTGGCTTTACTGTTCGCACTTGTCTCATTAGAAAGCACCGACGTGACAACCTTATCCTCCTTTTTTATTTCGCTTCTCCTTTCAATACCCTGCACTCTTTCTTTCACGATACAATATAAAAGGTCGTGAACCCTGACGTTACCCACGAACCAATGGCAGGATCACGCGAGCACAGGTAATGCGTTTCCAGGCGAAAAACGATCGACGACCCGCGGTTGGATGCCGAATCGAGCGATGGGCGGCAACCACCGCAAGGCGCATGCCGACGGTGGTCGCGTTAAAAGGTCCCGCCCCCCTCACGGCGTCGCGTTCGTTAAGATCCCTCCGACGGAGCAGCTGCTGTAGCTCGCGAGAACGGACTGGCACTTTCGTCGCTCAGTGTTGTTAGCAGACATCGCGGCTTTATTGCGATCTCCGGTACTTAATACAAATTGACGGAATCGCAGAAAATGCTGGTACCATCAGACATGTTAGCCGCTCAGTCCAAACTGCTTTATCAGTTGAATAAATTCTACGGCGAACGGGTTCAGGTTCGGAAGGCGGCGATAGCTAAGACTGTCCGCGAAGTATGCAAAGTTGTCCAAGATGTATTAAAAGAGGTAGAAGTGCAGGAGCCTAGATTTATCTCTTCACTTAACGACTGCAATGGCCGGTATGATGGCTTCGACGTCATATCACCTACGGAGTTCGAGGTCGTGCTTTACCTAAATCAGATGGGAGTTTTCAACTTCGTAGACGATGGGTCACTACCTGGATGTGCTGTTTTGAAACTCAGCGATGGCCGCAAACGCTCTATGTCTCTGTGGGTGGAATTCATAACCGCTTCCGGATATCTCTCAGCTAGGAAAATCCGTTCCCGTTTCCAAACTCTGGTAGCTCAGGCATGCGATAAATGCAGTTACCGAGATATCGTGAAGATGGTTGCTGATACAACAGAAGTCAAACTGCGCATTCGCGAACGATTTGTGGTTCAGATAACACCAGCTTTCCGCTGCAGTGGACTCTGGCCGAGATCAGCTGCTCACTGGCCTATACCTCATATTCCTTGGCCTAATCCAAACCTGGTGGCAGAAGTTAAAACAGAGGGCTTCGATCTTCTCTCGAAAGAATGTGTTACTCTGCAAGGAAAGCAGTCTTCCATGGAAGGAGATGCCTGGGTCTTGAACTTCGGAGAAGCTGAGAATCGCCTTCTTCAAGGTGGATGCCGCAGCAAATGCCTCAGCATTTTGAAAACGATGAGAGATCGCCACCTGGACCTTCCAGGAAACCCGGTATCCAGTTATCATATGAAAACTCTGGTCTTGTACGAATGTGAAAAGCATCCGCGTGAATTAGAATGGGATGAGACGTGCCTAGGGGATCGACTTAATGGCATACTGTTGCAGTTAATATCCTGTCTGCAGTGTCGCAGGTGTCCGCATTACTTCTTGCCACAATTAGATCTTTTCAAAGGGAAGTCCGTCAGCTCGTTGGAAAATGCTGCTAAGCAGTGCTGGAGATTGACACGAGAACTACTCACGAATCCAAGATCACTAGAGAAACTGTGAAAAACATGAAGAGAAAAAAACTTTGCTTCTTATACCATCGAATTTGTTTAATCTAGCTCCACCATGACTACATTACAACGATTACTGCATTTCACGGAGTGCAAATAAATCCGAAATACCATTGAAACCCGTTTGAAATGAACACAAATGGCTTTCATACATACATATAGCAACATAAATGCATCAAGTACTTATTATTTAAAAAATAAGGTTTTTCAGGTTTAGAAAGATGAATTTTCATCTGTGAGCATGAAAAATTTTGTGTTATGACCAAACTGGCTTTCTAGTGAATATTTAATTAGATATAGAAGAAAAAACTAAACTGTGTGCTAACTAAATATATCGAAACAACGATAGATGTGGTGTGTGCTGTTTTGTTCCACATAAAATTTCGTTTAGTGAGCTTTTAGTGAACTCCATTTAAAACTGAACTTCATGAAAACATTTCGCTCTGAACATTTTATTAACTTGCAAAACAATTAACTTGTGTTATGAATATTATGAAGTGAACTGTGATCGTGCTCTTCGAATAGAGATTGTTTGTGTAGAATACTAAGTGTACAGTTTGTTTGCATTTGTACAGAAATATTGACAGGTAGATATACAGCTTCTATTATTTTCTGCCCTTAAATCTAATAGCTGATTCCTTTTAAGGCAAAATGATGGCTATTTGTGTGCTAGGGTATTATTAAATTTTGAAGTAATATAAACTATAATGTAGCAGTTACTTTTTGAATACTTGTCATTTCTCCAAATTTTACTATCTTTCCTAATTTTATTTTTCACGAATGCAAGGAATTCTCTCCAAAAGAAAAATTTTGCTTGGAAAGAATTCTTTTCCCCTCAAACTTCGTTAATCTATTCTACTTCTCAACCAGTTTATTCTACACCATAAATCATTCAATGAATTAATTACATTTGAACGATTTTAAAAAAAAAAAAAAAAATACGGGAAGTAAAAACTATTATGAGCATAAAATATATTATATGATTAGCTTAAAAATTTAACAGCAGTTTTTTTAAAATACATTGTCATATAATTGATATTGATTATAAATAGTAGTTAATTTCATCTATAATCAGTCATAACAGCAATAATTTTTTACGCCTTAATACATGTTACAAGTAGTTAATATTATAATTTTATTGAACACATTCCATTCAAAAGTGTTAGAAAATTTGTAACATCGATTCATTTGAAAAGATAACTATTAATTAACTATGAAAATATTCTTAAATATTAGTATCCTCTTATAAAGACGATATGAGGAATGGAAAATATCATTCAGTACATGGAAAATAATGATTATTAATTCAACCTGTATGAAAATATAGATTTATGGCATCTTTTTTTTTAATATTCATTCTCTCTCTCTCTCTCTCTCATTAAATGGTAATGATTTTAAGCTATAGAAACCAAAAGGCTAATTAAATGTATTTAACCTTACTTTTATTTTTTTATTTACGTATTTAACAAACAATGTATGGCCTTGATGTTTTAAAATGATGACTTCAAAACTTATTAACGACGCTTATATGATAAATATAACTAATAATTAAGGAAAACAAACACTTCAAAATGATATATTTCAAAAACCATGCAAGCTTGGCTGCATTTAATAACTAAAGGAAACGTTAAGTTGAATCTGAAACTATAATGGCAAAGTCATTATATCATGAAAGTAACATTCAATATTTTTTTTCAAAGTACGTATAATTAATTATGATGACATCCTTTTTTAACATGCTACAGGAAGAGTGTTTTAAATATGAGATAATTTGTAATGTATACTTGTAATTAGCCTCACTTATAAATTTCAATTTGCCAAAACCACAGAAAAAGAATGAAATAAATAGTCGAGTGATACACATTTTTAAAAGTGTGTTTTCAACAAGTAGTACTTCCGATTTCTTAATGAGCTCATTTTAAAATGGGTCTTAGACATAAATATAAACAATTTAATTTGTTTAAGTGATAGAAGAAGAAATGCTAAAAACATCTTTGACATCATGCTAAATCGATACCAGCATTCAAAAAAAAAAAAAAATGTTTTTTGCAATTTGGGATTTTAGGTATCAGAGCTAGGCTTCAAACCAGTCCTTCATCAGTGGATGAAAGAAAGAAACATCAACTGAAATTTTTGCCAAAGTTCAATCTTAAATCAACAAAGATTTCATAGAAAAATAAGCACTTCGAACACAAATGGATGCACTTCTACAAAACATAAGCTCATCAGCGCAAAATTGCTGAACACTGGAAATTCCGACCTGGGTTCGAATCCAGGCGAAAGGGCTGGCTGCATGGATACTTTCGCGGTTTTCCCCATGTGTAAGGTGCATACGAGTTAGTTTCCTTTAGAAAGGCCTCCACTAAGGAATCCCTCCTCTTAGACAGATAGCTCTAGTGTCCTCTACCATAATAAACAGAACCCCTTCCCCAGAAAAAAAAATCTACAAAATGTAAAGTATTCTTCGAGGAGAAAATATATTCAATATTTTTACCTGAGAAATCTAAGTTTTCTATTTCTATTAAATTTTAATTTTTCTAATCTTAAATTTTCTATTATTCCCCAATATAAGGCTGAATTTGTAGAATTTTAGCTAACACTGCTTACCAAATCCGGCCCCTCCTCTTAAAATTTGGAGGAGAGAAAAATGCTTTCGAAATGTTATGTATTGCAAAGGTCTTTTGCTTTAGTGCTCTAATTCATATAAATAACTCTTAAAAATCTTCAGAACTCGGGATTTTCATTCAGTTATACAGGCAGGAATTTTCGCTTTACCAAATATTTCCTAAATTATTGTAGTTCTTTCTACACATAATTTTAGTACCCAATACAAGTGATGTCAAAAGTTTTAGACAAAATCAAAAAACAATTTTCAGAACATTTATCGTTGTCAAAAGTTATCACATCCACATATTCGATAACTTCAGAACTGAACATTAATAAAATTTTGCGTTTGCACGGGTTAAGCTTCTTGCATCACAGATTACTTTATATACAGACGAGAATCGTATTAAAAATTACACTTATCTCCCTGCAATAATAAACTTTTTGCAGAAGAACTTTAAAAACTATTTCAGTCTTATATAAATATGAGACTTTAGCTACTCTTAATTAACTTTGTCCAAAAAAATTACAATGGCAGACTTCTGTAACTTATTTTCAGAGTTGAAATAGCAACAGACTTTGACATCGGGCAATTTTTATTTTCCTATAATTATCCAATCTTAGGTTATTGAAAGATTTCTTACATGGGATGTAGTTATAGTACATTTACATTTCTAAGGCAAAATAAAATTCCAAATATTTTCAGTATTTTCATTTAAAAGTAACCACGAAAAACATAATCTTAAAAGCGGGG
>KK114112.1:409757-427803 GCA_000611955.2 Stegodyphus mimosarum | reverse complement strand
TTTTTTTTTTTTTTTTTACTTACAAGTAAATTCGCAAAATTATGTAACATGAATAATTTTATACGGGAAATGAGATTTCACATTTGTTTAGTGTACTTTCACAACATGATAATAGCAGAGATGTAATTTTATTTCTTAGTAAGTATTTAAAAATTTCACGAATTTATTAGGAAATTATTAGAATCACAATAAAATGTTCATGAATTTCAACACACAATTTTTACAGTAAAATTAGAAAAAATTCAGCATTTTCTTTTAAAACACCGACATTAATTATTAAGAACTAGCAGCTTTCCTTTATTAATATTTTCTTTTAATACATTGTGGCATGAAGTAAAATAACAGAGAAAATGAAAAAGTAAAATACTTAATCGCAAAACGAAAAGTTATAATTAGATAAACCTTTAATTGACTCTTTTATAATAAATACCACACGAAGACTATGCTAATAAATTAATAATAAGCAATATGAATCGGCATTACCTTCTTATATGCAAATTATATTCGAAGTAAATATCAATTTTATCACAGAAACATCGAACGTTAACAATAATTACGCACAAATTCTCAAGAATGCATATGGTCTTCTGAAACACATACAAACATATATATGTAATACTCTTTAAGTATTAATTTATATTAAAAATTTAATTTTATACTCTCAATCATTTAAATATTCTTAATAAACAAAATTACTCTATTCCAACCAGTGATTAAATGTCATCACAGAAAAAATGTCTATAGACAAAAAGAAATGGGAAATGAATTAGGTTAGCAAACTGCAATTTAAATTTTTATTGCTATTATCTTACAAAACAAAAAAACGAGGATTTTCAGGTTGCAAAATACTCGATAGATGTATAATTCTTTCTAATAAGAGATTTCCTAATTTACTGCTAACACTAAAAACATTTCATTTATAGTTACGCTGCAGAAGGTAAAACAATAGCGAATTACGATGATGATGATGGATATTTCGGAATACTCATGAATTGAGAGAATAAAACAATAGAAATTAAATCTAATTTGACATTAAAAACACTAAACGGGAGAAAAATAAACCCTCACAAACTACTATATCTTTATACAAATTTATTTTTATATTCTTTGAGTACGAATAAAAGTTTCTGCACTTTTTTTTTTAAATATAAACTAGATTGTTGTATTTTAAATTTATGTCTAATATTTTGAATAAAACAGTAAGCTTTCTAAAAAATGATTTTAAACAAACCTTCGTCAAGAAAATAGTGAACTAGTTAATCAATTACGATAAAGCACGTCATCGCTATTTCGCTTTACAAAGGATGCTATGTTGTGTGGAGAACTTTCTAAGGCAAACTAGTTCGCTTCTATGTTACAACAGAAAGAAACCGTCAAAATTTAAACAGGCCCAAACTTTGGCCAAGAAACGAATCGCAAATGGACTACCAGTATTCAGCTAGTGGCCTTATTCACTCTTTTCACTGACAGCTATAAAACAAGAAAAAGCAATACAAAGGCTGTTCGCCCATTTTTTAGACGATTTTCATTGCCATTACAAAAATATTTTGCCTAAAAGTTTCGTGTTTTAAATGTGCTATTTAATAACCCTATATCTTGAATATCTTTATATATCGTAATTTCCAACACAAAGCTTTGTGTAGCATCGAAAGAGGTATTTTATATCATTGCTGTCTAACAGCTTTCCAAAGTCTAAGGAGGTTGTAGGTCGACGTTTAAACAACCCGATTTTTAAAAGTCCAAAAGCGCAAAAATACATCAGGTAATAGGTAATAGATCAGGAAATTTAGTAAGGATTATGCTCTTGATACCCGTTTCTTGTTCCATTTTTTTCTTGGATATTAACGATAAAATTTGACGTGTTGCTGCTTGCTTTGTTTTGATACAGTTTTACTGGTTGATCACAATCTGTGTAAAGAGAAGGTATTTCATATTTGAAAATTGGGTCTAAAATATCTTCCTATGTGGAGTTGACCTTAACATTTTCCTCCCCTCTCTTTATTTTTAAGCTGTCGTTATGTGAAAAATCAGCAACAATCATAAGCCCCATAGAAAAACTTTCTTTAGATTCCTTGAACCATGTTTCAAGATTTTTTTTTCTCCTCTTTAATGATAATAAATGAATCTCTTTTTATTTCAGTCCTTTAAGTACACCAAGATTCGTCTATTGTGACAACATTTTTCTATTTTTGTCCTGGCAAATGTTTCTCGTAAAGCGTTCTGCAGCGCGTTTTGCATTCGTCGATATGTCGTGGAGGAAGTCGTGGTTTTCGCTTTTTTAAGATTCAAATCAGCATTAATCGCTTTGTTTACAGTCGACACTGATAATTTTAATGATTTTGCAACTGTCCTTTCACTTAGCGTTTTTTTTTTTTTTTTTTAACTTTAAAGCTCTTGCTTTTACAGCATTCGAAACATTCCATTTTTTCGTTGGATTATGTACCTGCAACAATTTTTCCAATTGAAGCTAAATTTTGACGTCAACAATATTACCTATCGTAGCTTTAGATATCTAAAACCCACGGCTTTCACATCGTTTTTTAATAACTAAATGCAAATAATTTTTGTCGGAAAAAACACGACCACAGCCTTCCATCTATTGCTGCATTAAAATTGTATGAAAACAAAACTGTCAAGTAGCAGACGATCATTTATACATTAAAAAATACAGTTGCAGTTTAAAAAAAATTCCAAGCAGAAGATTTTTTTTAAAACAGCAAAGCAAAATTGTCTAAAAAATGTGCGAACAGCCTTTGTATATCAAGAAAATTTCCAATATCATTTTTCAAGATAAAACTTTCTTAAGTCATTTTCAAGTTTTCAGCAACTATTTAGCTCATCTGAAAAACTAATCATTCTAAACATTTTCTGCAAACAACATACTTCATTAAGTTCCCAAACATAAATCAAACAAACTTGAATTAAACACTAAAATTCGAACTGAATTTATTTCAATATTTCGCATTTTGCTTGCAATTACTTTTAATATACCGTATTTACTCGGATATCTCCTCACTCAATTCCACATCTTTAACACATGATTTAAACATTTCTGTTTTATAGCAGCTACATAAAAATTAAGTACAGATGGCAAAATACATTGTGAAGTGAAAATAAACAATACTAATAAAATAACAAAACAATAATAGAAAAAGACTTCTTTAAAATATAAAATGTAGTAACATTAATGCATCTGTTTATATACGTTTTTTAATGCTCTGATTTCTTCATTTAACCTTTCAGAAATGATTTACACCGTATAATTTCTCTCTCAATTTTTAAGACTAAAAGGTATCACAAGACGACGCAAGTCATAAGAAGATGCTAACACGTATCAAGTTTAATTCATACTCCAAAAGTTTTAATTATTTTCCATTAACTGTTATCCTCGATTAAAGAATCGAAATTCATTCAGTCAGAAATATTATTTTATCCATTTGAATTTTAAATTACCTAAAAAGTGACTTCAGCAGTTACTACTGCGTCCTGTTTTCACAATGATCTATCTACTTTTCTAATTATGGAATATCCAAGTATGAATTTTACAATTACCTTTAATACTAAGAAAAAAAGTGCAGTTTATCAATAAACGGGACGTACAGTTTGAATATTTAGTAAGCTTAACTACAGTATGCTTTACAAACTGATATACGCTAAAACTTTTGAAACTTTCCGCTAATACGTAAAAAATGAATAATACTGTTAACTGTTTCTCGTTGTTGTTGCTGCTGTCTTGTCCATGTAATTCATGGAAGATTGATTGCCAGAGCCTCAAGGAGGTTGGACTTCTACCCCAGCTTTGAGGAAGAGCACCCCTGGGGAGAGGGGTTCGAGGGACTCCCACTTGTCTTTCCTTCCACTAAACCACACGAGAGGACGTTCGGCTCCTCATACATTTAAAGTGACCCCCATGCCGCAAACACACTTCTGCGGGATTCGCACCCGCGCCCTTCGGTACCGCAGTAGGCTTTACGGACCACTATACCGTTTGGGCGGCTCTACTGTTTCTCGCCAAAATATGAAAAGCATGTACCGATTCTAAATTTTCGGCAGGGTTTCGTAAAACAGTAAAATAAGTTAACGCAAGTAATTTTGAAACAAATTGTGATTATATTTCTCAGCTTTATACATACATATATTTATAGACCTTTCGTAATTCAGCAGACTAAATTTTTACCAAAAGTAGTCATGCCCGAACCCCCCCCAAAAAAATTAATGAGTTAATAAGAAATCAATAATAACTTGATCTATTCATCTCTAAGTTAGATGTAGCATCTATATTTCCCTCCTCTGGCGAATGATAATAAAATAAATTCAAATTTTCCTTTTTAAATTAAGGGGTTTTCAATTACTAACTGAATTAAATAAAAAGGATTCGTTTCTAATTACTCTGAATAACTTTCAATCAATTTTAATGACAGTGTAACTACTAATGAAAATAGAAATGTGTCACTCATAAATAATGAGTTTGGTTATCAGATTTCTTCTGTCAAAAGAAAATTCAATTTTATTTTTAGAAACAACAAACTATTTCAAACTACACTTTCTCTCTCTCTCTTTTTAAAGATGAAATTTCTTCTTGCTTTATGAATTCGATCAAACAGATTTAAAAGAAACTGAAGGATATTATGTATGAAATGTTAGTTACACACATACTTTAAATAATTTTACGAATTTATCTTTAAAAAAAATATTTACAAACTATGTAATTCAGAAATTTAAAAAGATTAATCAGTAAAAATACTTAATAAAATTTAGGCAGCGTTGTTACAGAAACCATTCAAATGGAAAAAAGTACTTCTTAAATGATTTGGGGTAAGGGGGAATTAAAAAATTTTAATTTTTTTTACTGTATTATATAGCATTTAAAAACTTCTAAAATATGATGAAACTAAAAGTTCAAACCATATATAAACGTAATTATTCTCACGCGAGCAACAGTACTCAAGAGCACGAGGAAGTATTAAAAGGGCAAAATTCAGAATGTTTTATTAACATGAAAAAAATCAGAAAAATACTCCTATTCAACTTCAAACGTGATATCTTCGTCCTAGCTTATTTAATGCACTTATGATACATGATAATAGATTTTCCTGTGCATCGAAACAAATAAAATTGTTTGTAACTCACAGAGGATTTCAATGGTTTCTCATTTTAGTTATGAAGGCTAAGGGCCTAATTATTTCGAGAAAAAGATAACATATTTCGTCCCCAATCATTCATATTTTACAAATCTACTACAAAATCAATTTCTACTCCTTCAATGCAAAAACATCTGCTATTAAAAACTCCGAGAGTAAAATCCATAATCGGAATACACTTCGCAAAGTGCGGCTATCAATCAGTTATCATGACATAGTTAAGTTCGATTATTATTATATTTCATTTTTCTCATAACATTAACTTCCATAAATTTCTGGAAATTTCTGTCTTTTTTTTTTAATTGCGCAAGATACGTCACAAAAGAGATTGAATCGAATGCGAAAACAAATTCGGAAGAACTGAAATCAACCCAAAGCCTGTGCTGCACGATTCTCTATTTCAAAATACGTACTTTTTAAACACACATTTAGGTCTATAAAAATTGCAAATAAGTCGATAAAACTTTCGTAATATTCTTTTTTGGATCTTAATAATTTTTATTAGTTTGTTGATACACATATGAATCGCAATACAATTTTTAAATTACGCATCAAAACGATTTTTCTATGCATAAAAACGACTATTAACACACAAAAAGACAAAACGTTTTTTAAACTCAAATTTAATATTCAGAAATTCCCTACAAAAACTTGGCAAATATAATAAAATATTGTCTTTGAAATTTACCATCAATTAAGAAATAGCACCGAAAATTACATCATCCGTTTATTTTTAAATTATAAATTCTGCTTTTTTAGTAAAGACTTTTTACAAGTTCACATTTGTAGAGGATTACCGTATTCTTCTAGCCTTTCATGATGTTAACACATCTAAATAACAGGTGGAAGATCCGTGCTTTGAATTCAAACGAGGTTTTATGGTTGAAAATCCTAATCGTTTCTACACTTTGCATGGAATATTTTGAAGTAATTTTTAATCCTTAATAATTTATTAGAATCCCTCAAGTTTTTGTATAGTTTTTTCCCTATAATTAATTTTTACTAAAGGCGTCATTAAAAAGTTACTGAAATATTGATAAAAAAAATTGCAGTGGGAAAGCATTTATTGAAATTTTATGCTGCTAGATTTCATTCAATATATTCATTCGTAACACTTGCTGTTCTTAAATTAACTGGAGAATCCCTGAAAAGTACAGGACAAACACTATAGCAGAAATTCGCTGGATTGTCAACAGTTGAATAATAAGCTGAAACGTTATTGTGACGCAATGATCTTGGGATGGGTGATGTTCGAATAACCCGATCAGTTTCCTTAAAATGAATTTTGTGAAGCTGCAAAAAGCAATTACGGAAAACAGCGTGACAGCTACACGCATTAGCAAAGATGCCTTCGCGAAGGATTTTCTAATGGAAATTAGCATGTATTCATGCTACACATGTGACAGGGAATATGTTACACACGGAAATCTCATAAAGCCATAGTATTTCCCAAATCTGCAATGAACTATACCAGTTTTAAGCACTCGGCCACCGATGAACTACTCTTTGACAGCAAATTTTGAAATTTCGACCTAAGTCAATATTAGGTCTATTACTTTAGAATGCAGGCAATGTAGATACATGAAGCAATCCAATGCAATGTTTCATAATTCAAACATAGTGCGAGGGAAGATCTGTAAACAAATGAAAAACTTATCTTAAACTAGTTTCCTGGGATTTAGAATACAAAATTTTAAGAACAATGTACGAACGAATTATCACAATTTTGACTTTTTTAAAAATAAATCAGCTTAAACCAATTGCAAAAACACACAGGTATGAATAATGAAGAATTTGAAAGTTATATGATAGAACGTACTGCTTCATATTAATTATATAAGGTAACCATATATTTATTTTACTTTATTTTATTTATTTAGGTAATGTAAGCTATCAGTCCTTTACAATTCTCATATATAAGCGAAGATTATATTTCAGAATAAAATTTTAACAGCTGAAATTTCTATAATATATATATATAAGTATAAAAATAAAATACCGTTACCGTTACTTACATACACTTTAACAATAAATATTGCATTAAAAAGATATTCTTATTTTAAAAGGATTTCAATAAATAAATAAATTAATTAATAAATAAGAGCAACTTTTTAATATTTTCGATTAAAAAAGGGGGAAAGCAGAAGTTCTACACACTTTCACTACACATTTATTAATTTTTTAAAGTGCCCCGCTAATATATCATTTTAAATATACAAAAAAAAAAAAAAAAGTTTTAATCTTCAGTATGCGGCCAGGTAAATACGAAGCCACATCGACTGAATGATCAACATAATCTCAAAAGGAAAATCAAAAGTATAACTAATGGCCGATTACCAAATCTTGTCAGGAATTACTGCAGTTCGGATAACTGAATAGAGAGTTTCAATTTATTCCAATACGACATCATGCGATCTCAAGGGCCAAACAGTCAGTATTTATACCCTTGTTCATCTCTGAAAAGGAGTTCGGCACAGGGTCGACAATACGCAAAATCGATAAGCTCTTTGCCGGCAAAGACTCGACAAGACAGTTAAAATGATAATTTCGACGCTATGCGGGTATTTTAAAAAATAACAATTATATCAAATTCGGTTCCTTTCGCTATTAAAATTTTCAGCTAAGTTCATATGACGGTAAAAATTCCACGCACTGTCAGTTCTGTGTCGATCATACCCTACGTCGATGACGTACCAGTGTTGATCATAAGCAGTATCGATTGTCTACCTGTGACGATTTTTACAGATAACAAAACAGCATCAGTCCTCTGGCTCAATATACTCATCTATAACAAAATTCGTTTTTACAGTGTCAAGCATACGCCCACCGGTGTCAATTCTATGTCGTCGATGTTACCGAGTCTCGATCATGTGCAATGCCAATTCCATGTAGTGTTAATCCCATGAAAACAAAAAAAAAAAAAAAAAAAAAAAAAAAAAAAAAAAAAAAAAAAAAAAAAAAAAAAAATTGAAATACGCAACACCTTTTATAAAAAATCAGGCTTAATTATAATTACGTATTTTTTAATTGCCAACGAGGAAACTTCGAATTCTTTTTTCCCCGTAGAAGATATCATACTGCATGCCGTCATGCAGAAATACTTTTTATGCATAAAAGTTAAGAGGATCACATTCTTCCCGCCGCTTCAATACTGTTTCTTAAAATCTAGCATTTGAACATCTTAATGGCCAATACTTTCGTATCAACCGTTTTCATTTTCCTCAACTCGTTGCTCTAATTTACAGTTTGTACTGTAATATTGAGATAATTGAGCAGCTAAGGAAATTAGAATTCGGATAATCAGCATTCTACCGAATTTTTATCATCAAGAATGTCAAGAATGATTGTCATTATCATCCGAACGAAAACCTTTTCAGCAAAGACCTTTAAAAAAGCGGGGGGGGGGCAAGAAAAACAAAATATTACATTCAATTAATTTTCCAATTTATATTAACTCATTTTTGTTCCAGTTTAGACGCAGAACCCAGTTGCATATCGAATGGGCTTACCTGAAACATATCATGCCGTATTCAATGCAACTTTCAGAATTCATTTAATATTTGAAAACAGAACGAAGTGCCTAAATATAGAACTGGTTGAACCAGTAGATTTGGTAATTTAAATTGGTTCACAAAAGCATCATTGGGCAACGCAGGGATAAAATACAGCTTAAGATCTTGTCTAATTTTAGACTCTTCCACCATGATAAACGACGCACTTATTCCATTCATTTTGATATTGATACAATTTAGTAGGACAGGGTGTTTAATTTAGGCAGAAATTCCTACAGGAAAGACAAGAGAACCATTAAGCTTGCCATGTTCGTGGCAATGCATGTAAACTTTTCTCCTAATTAATCTTACTTCCAGGCGCAAAATGACAGAAAATTTCCCACTTCTACTTTTTTACTTCGACTACCAGTGTAACACGCAAAATAAACGAGACGGCAAGTTAGGATGCGATTCAGAAAATAGTAATCCCCATTGCTAAAGTTTAAAAATAGGAGTTCACGTAAGTATGTATCACATTTATTACTGTAAATCAGTAAATCATGTATACCGCGTTTTACTGATGCAAAATTTCTTACGGCATATAACAAAATAGTAATTACTTGTTAGAAATGTAATGAATAATCCTAAGATGGTTAAAGTGGCCACCACACTAACCTTTGGTGACTTTGGTTACACAGGTCGGGCAATTAAATTTGTCAATTTTAGCGATTAAAGGCGGTGGTCGCTTTAACAAGGAAATACTATGTAATATTATCGTCATTTCAGATGCTTTAATTTAAAAAATATATTATTTTGTACACGATAACTGAAATATTAACGAAAGTACGAAATTTATTCTGTTATGCATGAAAAACATTCAATAAAATTTACACAATAAACCAACAGAAACTGGTTGCCCCAAATTATTATTCAGAAATCCATGAATTAAATAAAAAATTGGAAAAAAAAACACTAGACAAAATAACAATAGTTTAAGCATAATTGATTATGTGAACATCTCTTACAAATATCAGTAATAATAATAAAGCTTTGAAGTTGAACCGAGTTCCAACAAAACTGCTTCAATAACAAATTTCATGCTTAATTGTGCTAATTTTTACATTGAATTTCTTCGCCTGCTTTCTGAAAATAATTTTCTTGGCTATTTTTAATCTTACAGTAATATCTACAAGCTCCCTGCAGAGACGTTATAATTTTTTGCGTGTAATATAAAAATAAAATCAATATTCATTATTTTCTCAAACACAATTTTCGTAGTACAAAAACTATACTACTTTTTTTTTCTTTTTTTTTTAATTTAACTAAAAGAACTTGAAATTATCAAGTAGTTCTAATATAGTTGTTATATTTTGTTTGAGATAAATCTCAAAATCGCATAATCCTAAATATATTTTGAACACTTTCAGAATAATATTTAATTTATTATATTTTAATTCTACGACAGTTCGTTATCCAACAGCAGATATATGAAGACGAGGCCCCCACTTCTCCTGAACTTTTCTCCCTCCCTTCATCTTAAGATACAAGATATTTTTTTAATTAATTAAAAATGTGGGGAGGGGTACGTTGGAATGTGGGCTTTTCATGATAAGCGCGATCTTATAAATTTGCTTCAGCCGTACCCTATGGTAAATGACCTACTCGCCCTAGGCAAGGATCAATATTTCAATAATTAGTATAAATGGCCCTAAAATTATAGGAAATGCAATCATCTAGCACATCTGCACAACAGACATTCCTCCCTTTCAAGAAAGAAAAGTACAGTGCTGTCCCGAAAGTGATGTTTCCCGCATAATTTAGCCTCGCGATTTAATTGCATATACAGTTGGTATTCGTCATTATCCATCTGCACAGTTACTCTATGGGGGGGGAGTGAATACAGTGGTTATGAACTAATAATAAATATCCGTAACTATTAACAATTAAATGGTAATTTTAACTGGTAATTATAACTAAATATATAGTAAAGAGTGTATCAGTAAGAATAATATGATTTTAAATGAAATAAAAACCTATTTCAGGCGCAACTAAATATTTTAATATTATTTTGAAGCATAATTTATGACTTTATGTTCTAACTAAAACACCATTTAAGTGTCCACCTCCGAATTAGTGCACACCAGCGAATTCGAAGAACCCACTTATCAATGATTGCATGCAATAACTCGGGGCTAATGTCACGAAAGCAAAGTTTGGTGTTCATCATTAATGCTCCAAAGGGTCTGGTTTGTTCCTATCGATAACTAATTTCAAATAACCCCACAAAATGTAATCTACAGGAGTTAAATCACAACTTCTGAGTTTCCAATGAACAGCTGCATTTCATAAAGTTATCTTTTTACCAAACTTGTTATGCAAAAGTGGTGTTAGCAATATAACATGTGGTACCATCTTGTTGGAACAACATGCCCCCAAACCAATGCCCTCCAAATCCGGCAATACACATACACACACATACACAAACAAACAAAAAATCTATTTGAATTGCTCCCCAGTCACTGTAACTGTATCTCCTAACCCTTTTTTTGGGGGGGGGCGGGTTGATGATGCCACTATGCTATAACACACCATGCAATGACTTTTTTCCGAATGCAAGGTCTTATCGTATATCTCATCTGGATTATTTCCATACCAAAAACAATTTTGTTTGTTAACATATCCCAATCAAGCAGAAATGAGCTTCATCTGAGAAGACAATTTTTTGCAAAAATTAAAGTTCTTGAACCGTGCATTTAACCAATATGATATGCCAAAGCATACTAAACACAAATAAAAATTAGCGTTAGTGATAACATTTTAAACATTTTTGCGATTTCGCTTTAAAATAATATTCTTATTTTAATACCATACAGTGATACAATAGGAAAACAAGCGTTCGACTGCTCGAACATTTCTCTGCTTTTAGAAAGCACTCTAGCATAGCAAAGAACCCTCCTTGAATCCGGAACTTGATTTACGTAAGAATGTTGTTAACGTGTCAGGCACAATGAATTAATTAATTACCTTAATTTGGATTATGCTATTCTACATTATTTTACGTTTTCACAGTATATGCATTAATATCACAATTATGAACCGTTTATATTTGCTGTTCCTTCTTCTAAACTGTTTCGATTATTAAAATACCTAAAGCGAAACTACATTCTGTATCGGGTACCATATTGGATTCAAGTGACGAAAGAGTACTTCAGCTTTCTGCGACCCACACTTTGGGAATTATTGCTGTAAAGAGTAGGACACGCGCCCACTTCTAAAGGAATGGAACCACGCAATGTTCGGATGAGAATAACGCAGACGGGAGGAAGATTCGTTTTTTAGCTAATGAGCGTGAGGTCAGGGGTCGAAAGAGTCGCACGCGACATAAAACTAAACACAGAACTAAAAGGGAAAGGGGAATCGGGACCCCTACTGAGAGTTTCGAATTACGGACGCAAGACGAAATTGAAAATAAACGGGAAACTACTGTGTCTCTATCAACGTGAAGTACGCATGAAAACAAGTTGTTTCATGTAGAACAAAATATACTATCACTTTCAGCTTGATTTTAGCTGACTATTTCGCTTATTTTCAAATCTGCTTCGGGAAGAATTTTCAAATATACTCATAGCGGTATCTGGTTTTTCAGCCAGAAAGACATTGATTAGTTAAGCCAATATTTTGCACTATCAAAATTTGATCTCAGGAATGATATATTAATCACAAGGTTATACTAATCAAATGATTCTAATAGGTATATAATATATGTGTTATAATTAATATGTAAAATATCTATTTATTACAAAACAAAGACATTATTACACATTAAGTACAATACATTACAAATGCTCATAAAATTATCAATTAGATAAATTATCTATAATATAACGCAGCATGGATGTGTCATTGGTAGAATTTTGTGCCACTATGCTAAGATATTTATGTTTCCAATTTAATCACAAAACTCAGCGAATTTTATTGCCATTCGCAATATGTTTGTATTTTGAATTTAATAAGCAGACCCTGCGATTTAAAAGAAATATTTAGAACAGCTTTATTTGAGCTTTGTAAAATTTCGCACAATTCACCTTGAACCAAAATAACTAGAAAATCTCTGTATAACTGAGATTTCTAAAAACTACCATCTCGTCTTCACTCTGCTTAAAATGCGGGCAAAGATGGGTACTTTAGTTAGTAAACTATACATATTTTAATTTAAATTAATTAGGTGTTAAATTAAATTTTAAATCGCAAGATACTGTGTTACAAAATGAAATAATGATTTAAATATTAAGAGGATTTTTTATTAGGTTTAAATTGCTCAATATAACACCGCTAAACAAGTGGAATTTTTGGCGGTTTTATTAACTAGAATAGCAAACATATACAGAACTTTACTTGCGCCTTTACGACTGGGCATAGTTATTAGGACGTCCTTTTTAAACGAATTATCACAGCCAATGCTTTTTCTGAAGTATTCATACTTCTTAACGAAGATGTGGAGGTAATTGCTTTAATTAGCAAAGGTACTCCGTAAGCCCTTGCCTTGGTCCTTGGTCCAAAAATTTTTCAACAAAATGTTTAAACATTAAATATTATTATAGTTATTTAATACTATCAGGTTTCATTATTTTGGCAAGATGTACTAATAATGAAACAATACACAACGAAAAATACATCAAATTAAGCACAAGGAATATAACTGCCTCGTATACTGAAATACAAAATCGTATATGCCATGTGCACATATCCAAACTTTTTTATATTATAAAATCCGATTTCATGAAGGAGGAGGGGGGTTAAAACTATTTTTAATGTCTTTTTTTCGAAAAAGTAAATTTTCATATTCTGAATGCAATAAATTCTGATATTTAAAAAAATCGAAAATCTCAAGATAAAGCAAATCAGAGTTGGACGGCAGTAAAAAATTCAATTTTCATTAAAAACCTGTGCAGTTGCTTTAATAGAGAGCAGTTTTAAACATAACAATTCTCTTGCTTTTCTTTCAGAGAGATATATAAATACATAATCTAATGTAATGACATAATCTAATCGATATATGATAATAATATATATATATATAAATATACACTAAAAAGCACGTATTCATGCCACTCAATACATTAATTGTGGCAATCGCTCTAGAAATGCAGATTTTCTCAAAAATCAATGTCAATATAAGACTGAGTTTTGCCTAGACTTAAATTTGAAACTGACTTGATTCTATTCGGTTTTGAACTGCAAATTTTACACGAAGGTGAAGTTTTGTTGAAATCCTGTAACTATAGATGTAAATTACAAACATCGCAGATGTAAATTATAATCACCATATACATATAATGTTATCAAAATACCATTAATAAGACTGAAGAATAAAACTTCTTAATTAAATGAACCAACAAACGAACAAGATATAATAATAACGAGTGAAATATTATAGTTTTCTGTAAAATAAATAAATAAATAAAAAGCTCGAATTTATGTTAATCGATAGTTACGTATAGAAAGTTCACCAGGTTTGCTTTTTTAAACACAGTTCAAAACTTCATAGTAACTAGTTCTATTTTATAAATGACTTGAAATAATTTGAAGTTTTGTTAATTCCTTAAAAAAATTCTTTTTGTTTCATGACTTCTGGAAAATGAAAATTAAAAAAAAATTTGATTTATTGAAGTTTGAATAAAATTTGAAAATAACACGAATAATGGGAATATTGTATTAAAAGTCGTCTTTAGAAAAAGGGGATGTAGTGGAAGAGTATTATGTAAAGGTGTAATAGTTTTATCAAAGAAAAGTCTGATTTATCACTAAAATAATTTTTAATATTTTATTAAAAATTTCATTCATTTTTTTTATATTTTTCATAAAAACTTTTAACTAGAAATTGTAAGCATATGCGACATTATCTTAGCAAATTAAAGTAGACATTAATGATATAATCATGATTATATTAAAAAATTTCACAATGAATCATATTTTTATATGTTAAAGAGAATTAAATTTTTCCTTAAACAGCTTTCAAAAGAATTTAAAAAGTCGCTACCAAAACTGGTTCACTTCAATGTCATTTCAATTAAAATGAGAATTTTATCGAAAAGAACTAACACTCTGTTCCCAGCGATCTACTTTAATTGCAAGTTAAAACGCACAAACAGCAAATTTAACTTTTCTCTTTATAGTTCAAATCCACTGCCCTTTTTGGTACTCGAAGTTCCAAACTAAAACTTGTTATTTGTTCAGTGTAGTACGGTACATGCTATTTCACACTTTAAAATTCTTTCACTTGTCTGAACAATAGAAGTTCACTGCTAAATAAATGGGGTACAGAATAAGGCCTGACCTGAAAGTAGAAATTCTTTACCAAATAGAAATCACGAAGATTTCATGGATTACAGTTTTCATGCAAGGATAGGAATGTAAATAACAGAAGAAAATGCTAAATGTGCTTTGACTTTCTCTATGATCAATGAATCCAGATAACAAGAGTCCGAAAGATTATGTTGAGATTTTGTACTGCTGTTTATTCGCGGTAAGATATATCTAAATATGCAAGTGAACACAATTTCATTTCTTCAAACATAGGTTATGGAAAACCAAGTCGTTTCGCCTTTCACCAGAATAAAGCATCACAGCAGTTTTTAACGACGGGCATGAAATGCTTCAAAAGATCATAGACTGGATGAAGCTGACCAATTTCTAGTCCTCTATATAAAGTTCCTGATCTAATCAACTGTTTTGGATTTCTTCTGGATTCAGTAAAAATGCCCTCCCCCCCCCCATTTACAGTACAAAGACTGAGAATCTTGCTTTCTGAAGGCCATTAAGCGCTGGTTTGGGGGCAATGGCGCAAGTCCTATTACTAACACGAAGGAGAAAATAATTGCAATACATTCGGCGCGGAATTGGTCCCCAAGGAGTTTTCCATCTGGGTGGCGTCAATCATTTAGGGACTGATACTTACTTTTCGTTTGGCCGAAATGGGTCCTCGATAACTACAAAGTGAGTAACTCATAAGAATTATGTTTACATATTTTTGTATAATATACTGAAATTTTTTCAAAGGCGATGAAATTTGGTTTCGGGTAATGAAAGATTATGGTTTTTCTATTTCTGGCTGTTGTGTGATCGAACACCAGTTTTTCGGGTTTTATCTTCTGTTTACAATGAAACATTATGTTAACATTTAAACATGTTATGGCGTCATAATCTATAAATACTACTGAAATGACCTGAGTTGGAATATTTTCTTCTGCGAGACATGTCAGAGAAGTGGGCAAATTTTTAAGAAATCAAGATTGAAATTCTTTTTTCATTTAAATTATTTATCATCTGTTTGTATTCTGGATACACCAGAACCACTGAGTAACAGAAAGCAGACCGAAATAAATTTCGCATAAATCACGTTAAGTCCAGAAGTTCTGACTTTTCGAACGAGGAATAAATATCATTTCGGTATATGTTATACTCAGGGGTGTATCCTGAATTTTCATGAAGGGCATGCCGATGAAGACCAAATTTTAATTAATTACATGGAATTTTAAATTAAATGTATTGGAAAGTTGTCTATAGTATTTGCATATTAATATATTATTAAATATCGTATAAAGGCAAAATAATGCCAGAATTTAAAACAAGCTCGCTTTGAATAAACGAAACTAAACGGTAGGCTACGAATCCCCCCCTCTTCTTAGTGCCAACTTCCGCACAACGAACAATAGCAGCCTGGAAGGCTGAAACAGAACAAAGAAAACCCACCAACTGCGCGGTTTTGGATTTTGTTTTTCGTCGCAAGAAGATGGGTGCTACAAAAAGTCATTTATCTTTATTATTGGGATATTTCATTAAGAGACTTAACCCCCTATATTCGTTTATCAGATGTTGTAAAAACTGAGCATACAAAACAAATATTAAATCAAAAAGCTGGTATGTGCTAAAGTAAAAAGGAATTTCTTTTATATTAAATTACAGTTTTATAATTCTTAACAGACTAATGAGCCAAATCTTGTTTATTTTCTACAAGAATTAAAAAATTTCCAAGTAGTAGAATATACATATCATTTTTGACCTATATAAAACCGACAGATTAATGACATACAAAAAACTCAAGTATATATATATACGCACATATAATACGTTTTCTGATAATATATACATATATAAATCAACCTATCTAAATATCGGATTTGCAGCGCAGCTTAAATCAGTTTTCTTGTCTAAATATTAACAAATCTTTTTCTGTAGTATACAATAGTTTTAACTTTCAAATTTACCATTTTAGGTAAATAGTTCCAATTTAATTAAAAAAATTCTCTTGATTAAATCTAAAAATTAGGTTTGTGAAATTCTAAATTCACACCAATATTATTGTAATAGATGCCTTATTAAGCTTTCCATTTTTAATCATTGAAGTTATTTTAAAGTTATTTAATTTTCTTACAAATTCCATATTTTAATAGTAGAAACGTTTAAATATTTATTTATTCTGCTTTCCAATTACTCTAACCGCATTTCACTCTTCTATTCCTTTGACTTTCGAACTGCCCTTTTTCATATCTAGGGATTTGAACTTCCTCTTCATCCATTTCTTTTTATATATTGTTGTATGGTACTCAAGTTTTCATGTATCTAGAATTTGTATATTGTTGTACTGTATTTATGCCAACTTATATTTAAATGATAATCTTCGTAAACTCTTGCATCATAATTCTAGTTAACAGGAGATATTTCTAACACCTTGTAACAGATTAGTCTTGAATATGCAACTTATTTTCCAATCTAGTTTCAGGTTTAATTATTCATAAAATTAATAGCTTCAGTGTTAATTATTCATAAAATTATTTATTTCAAATTATTTGTAAAGGAAGATGATCGCTAAAGCACCTAGTTTCTCGATTTATAATATACCTCATTTATAATTTTTATAAAATTTTGTGGCAGTATTGGAATTAACAATAAATCATCCTAATATTATAAATGTAGATTACAAGGATTTAAACTGCCATTTCCTTCTTCCCTAATGCTTTTATGTTATAGTCCTACTATTTCATAATGGCACACAGATAAGTTTAATTCATTTACCAAACATGTAAATCTATAATTCAGCATAAACTTTTATGTTTACGAATATTGTCTTCTCTTTTCTTTAATATATTTTGCAACATAGAGTATCTGATCAGCCTAATTTCAAGAGGTCGTACAACCAAGCGGATGTCACTAAATATTGGCAGTTCGACCGGAATTTCAAATCCCAATGATACTCCAGCTCTTTCTTTCTCTGCACATATTTAATATAGAAAATTACACTGTCAAAACTTCAGCTTACGAAGCAAAAAAAAAAAAAAAGTTTCAGATTTTAATTACGTCCAAAGGGGCGTTTATTTAACATTTTGTGTGTTACCTTTATTTATAATACCATGT